>BPLQ01003280.1:0-531762 GCA_021605075.1 Caerostris darwini
TGCAAGTTCAAAAAATGTAAGTAAAAAGCTATTCATTTGGTTAATTTTCGTGCTTTAATACTATAATTCTTAATTACTTAAATTCCTAAATTTTTGTGTGACTTTGTTCAAATTTAAATAGAATTTCTGATATATATGCTATTAGAGTAGTAAAAGAGTTTTCAAAATAAACTTGGTGACCCTGAGACAAAATAAATGAGAAAAACTATCATCAACAGTTATTCATCGATATTGTATAATTATTATTCTAGAATCCTATCACCACCATTAAGAGGATTCCAATAATAGAAAAACTAACAAAGCAGAATTTTTAAAAAAAATACTTTTACATTTTTATTTAGTTTAAGTGCTATTTTTTATACTTTTATGTTTTTACTTTTGAAATTCTTTAATTGAAATAAAGTTTGAAAATTCTACATATTTTAGCAAGAGGGTTAAAAGAAAAAAATATGAGAAAAGTTTTCGAAAACTAATTGTCTTTGACATTGTGTTCTCTTTGAAGTAGCTGATACGCTTTCCACTATAAAGGAAAACTAATTAAAATTTCAGTTTTGAGGTTCTTCCAAAATGTTTAAAAATTCCAATTACTGACTTTTCAAGCTTACATACTTCAAATGACTAAGAAACACGAATAGAAGTCATTGAAAGATTCCGATAATTACATAGTACTACTTCCTTTCATATAACGAAGTTCATACGAAGCACATGTGTTGTGCTCATAATGAGAGATGGAAAGTAATGATGTTAAATGTAATTTTTAAGTGCCCTTTTTAACAAAAAAATTATATACAATAATTTCCACTGCGATTATAAATATTCCTGGTTCAAAATGTTATGCATCCTTCTGATATTAATGTTCTACGTACTACTGATAAAAAAATTTCATTGCATAGTATAACTCTCTCAACCGAGCATATAAGTAATTATAATAAAATTGTGATTAGGTTTGTCGCTCTACAGCCATTTTTTGCACACTTTGGTCTAATTCGACCAGGACCTACGTTTAATGTAGATTCCGAACCCCTAACAACCATCTGCGTCGCTGTCAGGATACGAACCTCAAACCTGCGGTATCAGAGGCCACAGAGCTAGCCAATTGGCCATCAGGCCGCTCTACAGATCAAGATGGTTATCATCGATGATGGTTATCAGACTAAATATAGGTTCTTTGATTTAATAAACAATTATGATTAGTGTTTATTAAAACGAATAACCTGCGTTTAGTCTGATAACAAAGAAAGTAAATCTTTTCACATCAACAATCGCCTGGCTTCTCTATTTTTTTAATTTAATTATTTCTTTAATTAACTTATTTCTACTCTATTGATCTTTTTAGTTTAATCTTCTTTAAGATCGAAATCTTTCGGCTGTCTCTAGCGGTTGTTGTTAGAACTCTAAAAATAATCTCGTTAGTTACACTAAAACAACGTTCAGACGTCAGTACGAGAATAAGCGTATCGTTCTCATGCACCAGTTACAAACCAGTTTGTATCAGTGCGGACAGAATCCTCGGAGTGAGTCAACTCTCTCGCTCCGCTTCAACAAGTCGGTTTCCACGCATCAAACGGATTTCTTGCGGGCACCATTTTAGACCAGAGATAATGGGCCTTGTTTCTCGCTGTTAGACAGAGGCAATCGTAGCGAGGACGAATCGCTTGTCTCGCACACTCGTTTGGACGCCACTTAGTGAATCAACAGTCGGCGAGATCGAAAGTCTTAAACCTTTTTATGAGTTATTGAAAACCGCCACTACAGTGGTTGATAATTTTTTCACCCCGAGAGGTGGTAAAACGCGACTGGTGTGTGTTTCAATTTGAATTCAAATTGCAGAAGGCAGTATAATGCAAGCACTCCAAAATTTCTCTCAGAAAGAAAATCAGAAAAAAAAGCAATTCAACCAACCTGAGCGGGAGATACATGCAGTAAAATCTTCAAACATATATTATTTTAGCAGTTGAAGTTAACCGACGAGAATCGAATGCATATTATTTTCCTTCGAAGAATCACATCCAGATCCATTGGCTCTTTAACAGATCAAGTCATGGAAGGATTAAAATAAAAATCACATTTCTTGGAAACGTTTCTTTTCTAAGTTTCTTTGAATAAGAAAGCTTTACATTAATAATAGAGATATTTTTGATTAACCTTACATTGACGATAATGCCTTATCATATAGTCTTCTTCTATTAAATGAAGTTGCCGAATGAACACAGAAAATATCAATATCAAATTTAAAATTAGAGGCAAGTTTCCAAAACTATAAATTAAGAAATCAATAATTTGAAGCATTTCTTAAAAAGAGGTATTTGAGTTAGAAATATAAATTTTTTTTAAAAAGATTTATTTTAAAATCCATGTTTATGGTAAATATTTTTATGGCACAACCTATTTTTCTAATACATGAAATATTTTTTAAAAAAAATATTTCAAAAAAGAAATGTAAAAAGCCTTGGTAAACAATCTTTTAAATTGTCTCCAAGATTAATAGGAGAAACTTTTCAAAAAGAAACAGATCAAAAGTTGAAATTGAAAAAAAAAAAACTTTAAATAAAATCTCAAAAAGACTCCAAATAATATTTCTGAGATAAGTCTTCTTAAGATAATATTTTTTGAAATGTTTGATTTCGTCTGAAACTATATTTCTTTTCGAATTTTCTGTCTTTTTCTTTATAAAGTTGCAACAAGAATAAAATTCCTTCAAATTTATAAAGTTGTGAAACACACAGCACACTGATGTACAACAAAATAAACCTCATAATTTTTTATTTTTTTTTATTTATAACGAACAATGGTCTTTTTAAAGTAACTTGTATATCACCACTTGTTTTTTCAGAAATAAATTATTTAACATATAAAACAGAGACTAAAATGAATTTTCCTTTTAAATGCATGAAATATTTATATTAATATGTTTGATAAATTTCATCACAGAAGAATAACAATTTTAAAGCTTTGATTTCATCTGAAAATAAATTTTCTTTTTATTTAGTTGCAACAATAATAAAAGCCCTTCAAATTTAAAATGTTGTGAAACACGAAGCCCACTGATATACAACAAAATAAATCTTATAATATACATTTTTTATTTTCTTCATTATACTTTTAATGGAATAACAAACAACGATGCTTTTATATAATGTTGTACGTCACCACTTGTTCGTTTCGGAAATAAATTATTTAACTTATAAAACAAAACCTAAGATGAGTTTTCTTTTTAAAAGCATGATTAATGTTTGAAAAATATGTTTGATAAATGTCATCACAGAAGAATAACAATTTAAATTTTTGAAACTGAATTATTTATTTTTTGCTTTGTCAGGCAAATTACTTATACATTTCTAATTCTTATACATAGTAAAAGAAATATATATTCCCATTTATAGATGTAACTTTGAAAAAACATCAAAATTTTAAATTGATTGTATGCGAACATCAAACTCAGAAATTTTACAAATCTAAGCTAAACTTTCTATAAAAATCCCAATTAAAATATTTTCTTTAGGTTATTACACAATATTCGGATCTTGTTATAGTATACGGAATTATAATACACATTATTGTACCGAATAATATGATGAATTTATACAAACACAGAAACCATTAGATAATGCTTAATATTATTTTATATTTATCTGTCATTTCGGTTTTTTAACTCACCTTAAAGTTAAATAAGTCTCTTAAGTAAATTATTTTGATATTGCAGAATATAATCTGATCTCAAGAAGATAAATGCAATTTCTGTTATAGTTAGATAATTAAAGGTTATTGATAACCCACTGATGTTTAATACAACTTTGGTATATCACGGTCTCTGTTAGAATAGTATGGGAAAATATGGCCCTCCAGGTTAACTATTCAGCTAAGTAATCTTGCTGAGACATCGTAGTCAACGTTACAAAACATTCAACACCCGTCAATTTTAAAAAGGAATAGTGCCAATCACTTTTCACTCCTTACATTAAAAGCATAATTTCCAATGTCATAGACAAAATTTGCATATTCCTAACTTTGTAAACAATATAAATTTTCTTTTTAAACCCTTCTATTTAGTTTATTTTAAAAAGCTGCCACTTACATGGATATTTCAAACAGAACTCATAATATACCCCTAATATGTTTTCAGCAATGTAATTTTGGGTACAAAATTCCAAATGTTGGTAGCATCTGGAGGGGTAATACTTCTCTCATCTATTCCTAAGGCTCAACGGAAGGACATTTTCACTCTCTGCATTTATCATAACCCTCGACATCATAGTCACGGGAGCTTTTGATTAAAATTAAGCTGTTACGTTTCGAACCAAACATCATTGGTATACTGTGAAGAGCTATTCACTATGGCTACTTGACCTGAGCTACTACACCGCTCTGGCCCAAATCTACAGAAGTCTATACAGTCATCTTGGCTCTATTTATTTTTTAAATCAATAACTGCAGGACGTGCCGCTATTGGATTTGAATCTTCATTAAATTGCACGCTAGCTGAGACATACTACCTCTGAGTCAGGAATTATTGGATTTCATAATTAAACTCATGTTTGTGAAAATTGCAGCACCATGAAGGACTTACGCGAGTGAGCTGAAATTTTCAGGCAATGCAAATTAGCACATGATATTCAAATGATTAGAATTTCAAATCCGTAGCGCATGCATATGCTCAGCAGCGCCCTCTGAACGGCGGATGGATCCGAATAAATAGACGGCTATAGCGAGGCGTGTTATCGGTGGCTATCTGCTAGTGGTAAACGTTAGCTCAATCGTTACTTATGCCTCTTCGACGAAAGAGAGCGAGATTTGAACAACTTACATTGAACGGGGGAGAATCATCGGCCTTTGTGAAGCTGGATTGTCTTATCATGCAGTAGCCGCTCGTGTGCAGCGTGACAGCAGCATAGTGATGCGTCTTTGGAAGCAGTGGACGGACGAGTGTCGGACAACTCGGAAATCCGGGAGTGGACCCCGAAATGTGACGTCAGCTCGCGATGATAGACACCTGGTCCGCATGGCGCTGACGGACCGCACAGCTTCCTCTAGACAATTGGCAGCACAGTGGTCAATAGCTACAGGTGTTTCATTGTGTGCTTCATCAATTCGTAGACGTCTGCTGGACTGCGCGCAAGGACTCCTTTATGCAGGATCCCTCTCACCTGCCTATCGCCGCCTGCGGCTACAATGGGCCGCTCAGCATAGAGACTGGCGTGCTGATTGGCAGCATGTCGTGTTTTCTGACGAATCCCGCTTTAAATCGTGGTACCATGATGGCCGCATTAGTGTCAGACGCTATGCCGGTGAACGCCACCTTCTGGAGTGCATTATCGAACGCCACAATGGACGAACACCTGGGGTTATGGTCTGGGGTGCCATAGCATATCATGGACGATCTCAATTGCTAAGAATTGTGGGCAATCTGAACAGCAACCGGTACATCAGTGAAGTTCTACAGCCCCAAGCTGTTCCCTTCCTTCAAAGCTTGCCAGGCGCTGTATTTCAACAGGACAATGCCCGCCCTCATATCGCTAGGACTGTTCAATCCTTCTTTGCAACGCGGCAGGTGCAGCTTCTTCCTTGGCCTGCGTATTCCCCGGATATGTCGCAGATTGAATATGTGTGGGATTTCGTTGGTCGGCGTCTCACTCGTGATACTCGTCCTGTTGCTTCTGCAGACGAACTTTGGGTGCGCATACAAACAATATGGAATGTTCTTCGTCATGCAGACATTCAAAATTTGTTTGACTCCATGCCACGTCGTGTAGCAGCACTTATTGCGGCGCGTGGTAGCTACACAAAAATATTGATTCCGATCTCTTGTTATTGTTTGTTTGCTTTGAAAATTTAATCATTTATTTGTACCACTACCACTCAACTGTGTATTAAATTTCATTCAATTATGACGATTCCTTCATGGTGTTGCAATTTTCACAAACATGAGTTTCTATATGTACTGAGGTTCCAAAGTTGGCTGTATAATTGTAAACATTTTTCTGTATTTTCGAAAACACTATGTTGCCCAATATTCCAGTGAATGAAAGTTAACTTACAATCAAGCTGGTAGATGCTAAATAAATAGTGTCTCTACGAGTAATTTTACGTATTTTAATCTAATTATTCGAAACATCACATGGCATTACAGCTTTTATACTTTGTCAGCAATGTGTTTTAAAATACTTTGATGTATTGAAAAATAAAACTTCTAAAAGAAAAATAGAACTTCTAAATATCTTTTAAGATATTGATTTTTGTTTGGTGGGCACTTTGATATTAAAAGCAGTCGCTACTAGAATGGCAGATCAACTTTACCCAATATGTGCATCCGTTCATCCTTCATATTCATCCAAGGCCGTCTACCTACTGGCAGACTCCGAGACAGGAGTCGTTTTATTTTTATGGTTTAGGATTAATCAGCCCTAAGCTCAACGCTTGTATTAGGCAAGAACCAACGGCTGAAAGTAGATTCCGAATCACTACAATATCTATGGTATGACGTATAAATATCAATTTTGATACGTCATGAATGTATCGAAAAGCTTAAAAATAAAAAGGAGAAATATTTTCGATACTGTACTTTTATATTTAAAAAAAATATAGTCAATAACTTTTCATACAATCCTTCAAACTTTTCTATGTTTGGATCCGCCAGTTAGTTCCAGTTTCATTCAATACAAATGCTTCGCTTTTAAAACTGCATTTCGCATATGATTTGCTCATCATTTACCTCAAAATAAATTGAACGGATTCGATTTTCCGATAGCGTAAGAAGAGGATTTCATCAAAATTTCCGATTTTTATCTCTTGGCGTAATATCTTTCTGCCAGAAAAATAATAGAAATATTTCTTAGAAGTTTGAACGTTTTTTGCAGTAATGGATATCTCCAGCGAAAACAACAGAAAAAGATTTACGTTATGAAAATATGTATATGTACACTCATGTCCATAAATTAAGGATAATGAAGTTCAGGCAAAGAAAGAGACAGAAGCAAAACAAATTTGACTTATTTGTAAAGTCTATTTATTAAACAAAAGGTAAAGAGCAAAAAAGATGCTATATGTTTGACATAATTAATAAAAATTGCGATTTTAACTCCCTGGAGCAAATTTCAAAAAAGAACCTATTTACAAAAAACAGCATAACATTGTTAGTATGATGGTTAATATGGAGTATGTCTCCCGGACGATGCAATACAGGCCCTACAACGCCTAGGCATGCTGAGTATCAAATTATCAATCTGATCTTGGGGAATATTACACCACTCATTAAGCAATGCCCTCCGAAGTTCCGGTTGACAGGTGGGAGGGGGTTGACAGGCTGCAATTCGTCGGCCAAGCATATCCCACACATGCTCTATTGGATTCAAGTCCGGTGAGTATGCTGGCCAATCCATACGGGTGATATCCTCCAATTGAAGGCATTCGTCTACAATGTTTGCACGGTGAGGACGGGCATTGTCATCCATAAACAGAAATTCAGCACCCATGGCGCCCCGAAACAAACGTACATGCTGTTCCAGAATGACATCCCGATAGATGTGGCCTGTCATCGTTACACTCTGAACATGCAGGTCAGTTCTGGAACCAAGAATAATTCCTCCCCAAATGAGCCATCCTGCACCACCGTAACGGTGTCGTTCAATGGTGTTCTCTTGGTTTTAACGGGTACCTGGCACTCTCCATATGAAAGTCTGACGAGAATCAGACTGCAAACTAAACCTGGATTCGTCGGAAAACATCACACCAGACCACTGTTGCGGTGTCCACAATGCAATGCTCTCTACTCCAGGTTAATCGCAGGCGACAGTGAGTTGCGGTAAGTGGAACACATCTGACAGGCCTACGAGCATATAGACCAATGTGCCCTAAGCATCTGTACACGGTCTACCTCGAAACTGTCGTACCGGTAGCTGAAGAGAGCTGACGAGACAGGTCTGATGCTGTGCTCCGTCTGTTTCTTTTGGCAGTAACTGCTAAATACTGGTCCTCCTTCGGCGTTGTAACTTGGGGGCGACCTGTGCTGTAACATCTACTCACATTACCATCATCTTGGAATCGTTGCCAAAGCCTGGAGATGACACTCTGGGCGATTCCAAGTTCATCGGATACTTCCAGCTGAGTATGTCCACATTCCAGTCGTCCGATAATTCTACCGCGTAAAAAATCATCCAAATGCTTCCTTTGTGCCATAACTATGCGGTTATTGCACTGAAAGGCTTTTAAAGCGCTTGTGAACAATTTTACTTCTTTGCCACCATTCCTTATTTACCCCTCTCATACACACTCGTCATTGCGACGTACTATCCACGCCATCTGGTGGTTTCCTGTAATTTGTATATTTTTCTTCAAGATGTGTGTGATAATTCTACAGGTGAAATTTTTATTTTGGAGTTCAATTTCTGTGTGATTCTGAATTATCCTTAATTTATGGACATGAGTGTATTATATATCAACTTAATAGAAAACCTCATTTGGGGCCAAATATGCCTTTTTAACAAGCTAAAATTTTAAAAAAAAGGAATTAATCTCGCGTTTTTCAATAAATAGAAATTAATATATTTTTAAATGGCTATAAATAAAAAAATTTTAATAAAAAAAAAATAATTTAAAGACTATTTAAAACAAAAAATATATAATATTAAGAAAATAAGTTAATTTAAAAATAATTATTTTTAAATTTAATTTTTTGTTGATACATTTCTATTGAATATTGTTAAAAAATTAAATCGAAATTCAAACGCAATTATGTATATCCTTTTTTAAACACAGTTTCCTTTGAATTTGTATAATGTTCATATCAATAATTTTAATTTTAATATAAATTTCAATTTCTTTTAATTAAATCATTTTCTAACAAAAAAAATTTTTTTGAAACTCATGTTTTTCAATAAATATAAATTTATATATTTTTTAATTACTATAACTTAAAATATATTAAATAAAAGAGAAAAATATTAAAGGCTATTTTAAACAAAAAATGTACCATATAAAGAATATAAGTTAACTGCGTTTTCTAATAAAATTGCTGATAAATTTTTGTTGAATATTGCTAAAGAATTAGAATGTAATTATAATGCAGTTTTTTTCAGCCTTTTACAATCGTAGACCTTCGCAGAGTAGGGATAAAAAATTTTCGTAGCAATTTGGATTCCGTGAAAAAACGTCGCATTTCCTTTATACGTTGTAAAATAGTTCTTGTTTAACAGATTGTTACGCAAAAAAAATCTAACTTTGGAGAATTGGTTGTAGTACAATCCGTACATAACTGTTACAGATGTCTGAAATCTAGTTTGGTGGCATAATGAACTGAACCTGCTGCAAACGTTCAGGTACTTCACTACGTCTCTCCTGCATCCAGACAACCTATACTCCCATAATTCTGACTCGATTTTGAATATCTCGGGAGTATATATCTTTTGAATATATCTGAATATATAATATTTCTCGGGAAAACGATTCACAGACGCAATATATGATAATTATAGTAGCAAAATTCTGATCTTATTTTTTTTTCCACAAGGAGCTTTCTAAACCCAAACAGCTACAAAATACAACACCAAATCTATCAATGCTTTTTCTCCTTATTACGCTAAAAACAGTGCTAATAATTAGTATTTACAAATAAATAGCTAATTTCAAAGCTTTTAAATTTATTCGATGATGGAGAATTCAACGCCAGTATATACTAATTCTACTAATACTAAAGCCATTAGATGTATTCACTTATATTATTTCACCCCAAAGAATTATTAAATATCTTTAAATAAAAATTTTATTAGGCAATAAAATTTATTACATTTATGTCCAAAAAAATTTACATTTATATCAAAAATTAATCTCCATCCATTATTTATTTATCTAAATTTGAAATCCAAGTTCAAAAATAAAGAAATTTAATGTTAGAAGTAAAAATAAAAATAGAAAAAAGACGGTTGAGTAATAATACTTTTCCAGGCAACTTCATTTTCAGTATGACTCTCAAGCAAGAAATCACTGCTTTCTCTCCACAGTCATTTCTAAGATTAAACATATTGGGGAAGGGCTTCATTTACCCTAAAGGATTCTTCTTGGAAAGCTATTGGTTTTTATGCGTATGGCGCCCTATTATGTAAATGGACGGTTGGCTTTCGTCAATGGCATCAAAAGTTATGAAGGGTAATCATGCGAAGTAAGAATTCAATTTATCGAGAAATTACTGGGGGGACACAATTCGGAAGTTTTCAACCTTTGAATGTCACCAAGAGATGCTATTTGATAAAACGGGGAACTGTTTTATTTTGAGGAAGTTTCTCTATAGTATTTTTATTACCTTATTTTTGAAAAATACCTATTAGGTTAAAAAATTGAATGTACAAGATAAGCTTTTTATAGTAAAGTATACAAATTTATTTTTTTCAAAAAATGTTTAAAAAAAATAAAGGTGCACGAATACTTTTTACATACACTAAATATATGGAATAAACGCCATGATTTTGAATTAAATATTTGTAATAAATAAATAGCATTTTTTCATATAAATATTCATTCCTTATACTAAATACGTCACCGAAAAAAGCGTTAGTTAAAACAACTAATTTAGATTAATTTAGATATTATTTATAGACATGTTATGTGTAAAAGATTAAATAAAAGTTTGATTATACACGGCTGCAGTAATAATTCCATTTACAAAATAAAATTTTTTTTATAAAACTTAAAATGAAAAACTAAAATTAATAATAAACTTTCCTACATAAGATATTCAAACATTATGTAATAAATTTTCAAAATTTATTATAAAAATTTTATATTTAAATTCCATTAAAAAATCTTTTTTTTTACTTTTAAAAAGTAAAGATAAAAAAATTAAAACTACTTTAAAATTTTCATTAGTTGATACTGATTAAAAAAATTATTACTGTTTTTATACCAGCTTATAAGCTGCTATAAAAATAGAAGATCAAGAAATCCAGAAAATCAAATCAAGAAATTTGCATTTATAAATGCAAATTTCTTAATTTTTTCATCATTAAAATTTTTATCAAGAAAAGCTGAAGTGATTGCAGCATTGCAACGATAATTCGTATTCACATGCTCTGTTCCAACATAGAAATAACTACATTTTTATGGAAATATATAAATACCGGCACCTGCAGATTATGTGGTTGGTGTGTAAAAGAGTAGAAAATCCAATTCAATTTCTATTTTAAATTGATTCAGTCTTCCAATTTTGAATATATCAGTTATTCATATGTAGACTTGTATATAACATTAACATACATCATCATTTGAGCAAATGATATTTAGGATGAAGTGAGCTTAATGTAAAGGATCAGCAATACTTGGAATAAAACGTTACAGTTATTTGATATCTATTATAAAGGCGTTAAGCAATTGGTAGCAATTAAGCTATAGCAATTAATATTATTATTTATATTACTTCCATAATATTTAAGTGACGAGAGTAATCAACACACTGCAAATAGGGTGTCAATGATTTCGTTTCCACATCACCCAGGAGGTAGAAATCTCGATGCGTCTTTTTTAAAGAGGTGTCGCCAGGAGCCCTAATCCTCTGCACCAAAATGATGGATGACGTTTAAGTTAAATCAATATTTACTCAGAGCTATTCTATAGTTTGTTTCTTAATTCAAAATCTAGTTATCCATTCACTTTCATGATGCCAAAAATTCCTCTCCGAAACATTCCATAATCTCCGCCATTTAGGCGAAGAGAGCTTTTTTATTTTTCTTACTTTTTGGCAATCAAAATCAATCATAATTAAGAATATCTAGTGGTTGTTCAGATTTTATTTTATTTGGTGGAAAATCTATAGATCACTGCACACTCAAATTGCCAAAAATTCCGCTCCAAAACACTCCATAATCTCCACCAATAAGGCGAAGACAGCCTTTTTAATTGCTTGCTTTTTGACAATTAAAATCGATCATAATCAATAAAAAATAGAAACACCAAAATTATTTAATATTATTATTATTTTAGTGTAATTCATTTGTTCAGATAAACGTTATTGTTGAATTATAATTCCCTGGTATATTTTAAAATATCAATGTTATATCTTTTGTTGAACATATTTATACAGCTCAACAGCTATTACAACCATAGCTATTATACCAAAGAGACCGGAAGCATATAATGCTAAGAAAAAACATTCTATGACTGAAAATATAACTATTTCAATAAAAATCTTCGTCAAAGTCCACAGTTTTCTACAAACTTTCGAAAGAGTTTTTAAAATCAGAAAAAGGTTTCTAAACATCGTCGTAGTTACAGTTACAAATGATCCATAGAAACAAACAGCCATTGACAAGGTCTCTACTAGCATAAATATAATCAGACCAGCCACAATAGGTTTCAGTGCTACATAACATCTCCAAGAATCAATTAGAGAATCTAAAATCAGGCTATGTGACTCACAGACACAATCCAGCGTTTTCACTTTCATAGTCACAAATCGATTGATTAGCTTTGTACGTATATCACCAAAGACTTTTAAATCAAATATCACGAGAATAAATTTTACAGTTGACAAACATTTCTTTGAGATCAACATCATACGCTTCCAAATCACTAAGAGGTTAGTCCAGTTGTAAACCAGTATTTTATGGATTACAATCCCAACGATCAACACCACACCAGCGTCAAAAATTCCAACATCAAAACAATCCGTAATAATCTTCACGCCCATCAAGAAAGCCGTCATATGAACAAACGTTTTGAGGTCCTCAAAAGTCCTCTCTCGATCCATCAGAAATATCGCAAAAGTCCTGCTTTATTTTGGCAGAAATAATATTATCAAAATCTCAATCGCAAAAATTCACAGTTCGCTTCAATGGCCACGAACCAAATGTGAAGATAAAAAAACTCTGTTGATAACAATCAGTGTTTTCTAACAATATTTACATTGTTACAAGAATTAATAGCTAAGTTTATTATTTTGAAATGAAATGCTTTGTTACAAATGAAATATTGTTGCCAGATTTGACAAATTTCTTTATTTACAAATGAAACGCAGTTGAGGAAGCTACAAGCTACATAATGCTTATTTTTCTTGATTAATTTATTATAAATATTCCATATTTTCATAAAGAGAGAACTATAAAGTAAAACCTTTCATATGATTCTATTAAACATTGAAAGAACAAATAATTTACTTATTTCCTTTATTTTTTTATTTGTATACTTGTTAGCTGAATTCCCGAAATTTAAACTCATTAAGTAATCCCTCACAGAGCATCTTCAAACATTATCTGAACTAAAACTTTCTTTATGTGAAAATAAAGAAATACAAATATTTAAACTTAAAATGAATTATTTACAGATCAATACATCACTGAACAGTTTTTTAACATTATATTTCATATGTTTTACAATATTTGTCATCAAATTGAATGTATAAAAAAAGAATATGTGGTAAACCATAATTTAAAACACTCTCCGATAAAAAAGACTTTAAAAAAATTGATCTAATGCAGTATTATTCAATATCGAAAATTCCAGCCTAATTTGGCCTAAAAGATATGAAAGTATGAGTTATTTGATTGAATGAAACAACTTAATAATCATTGACATCACAAATAACTTTAATTACCACAATATTTCTTCTACATTTCTGACAACGGGACGATTTTCAGAGTTATTTACATTAAATTAAGTTTTGGGATGTCTATCCCTGATAGGAAATAATGTACTTTATCGATGTCATATTTAATTCAAATAATTTTCCGTTAAACATATCAAATGCTCAATAGGGCCGTTGGTATCAAATACAGAATAGGGCCGTTGGAATTTGGCGTCAAAAATTCTTTTCGCCAATGTTCG
The DNA here is from genome assembly GCA_021605075.1 of Caerostris darwini. Classification (NCBI taxonomy): domain Eukaryota; kingdom Metazoa; phylum Arthropoda; class Arachnida; order Araneae; family Araneidae; genus Caerostris; species Caerostris darwini. The sequence continues at coordinate 13,804 of BPLQ01003280.1, forward strand.
CCAAGTAACTGGTTGAGATTTTAAGCAAAGTGAATTGCAAAAAGTACAAGAAACCCGAGTTACCACATTTGGAGATTTATCTCTTAGTAGCTGTCACAAAAAAAGTCGCCATATCCGAATGGTCCCTGTTTTACTATTTACGCTATATCCAGATACAGAGATAAAGCACTTAAAACAAAAAGTTGTTTAAATAGAGAATTGGTAATCCTACCATGAAGTAAGTGGGCAGTTGTTTTCCTAGTATTAGTGGCTGGTATTGCTTGTATCTGTAAATCCAATCGAAAAGAAACAATTTCACCTTTTTCTTTCCTTTTTCATTGGTATTCCTTCATAAATGTTACCGTGTTTGATTTCCCACAACTAAAAGCTGTTCACAGTTTCTTCACTTTTTCGGGTGCCTTCAGTTGTTTTCGCATAACAACAAATGTGATAGAAATCTTATATGATGATGGTGTACTGATGGTCTTCTCATCATATTTCAATAAGCAATTTTAAAAAAGGTATATTGAGAAGATATGTTGCTCATATGTTTCTTAAAACCACGTATGAGGAAACCTTCATAACAGCTTATTGCTATGTAAAATCCAAGGGTTTTTTTTTTAAATATCTTTTTCACAAAATATATAAATAAGGGTAAATCAGCATTATTCGATAGGTATTAAATATATATTTTTTGATATCATTTAATCCGTGGTAAATTTTAGCTCTATAAAGAAGGTGAAATGCTCTGCATGATATTTTGAAAATTATATTATTTTTTCTAGCAGAAATATGCTATAAAATTTTTGATTACACTAGTTTAAAATAACTAACAAGTGTCTAATAAACATTAACGTTTCGTTGACTGAATTTTTTAAATTAAAAAAAAAATAGATGTCACGTAAAAAAGCGCGGGCTCCGAGTTATAGCCATTTAAAAAAAATTAAAGCTTAAAAAGTTGTGTAATTTTTATTTTCTGTTTTTGAAAAATGGAAATTAATGCACATAAATTATTAAAATATTTTTTTTAAATAAAGATGTCTTATTAAAGATTTTTTACGGGACAAAAAAAAAAATCCACATCGTGGTTATGCAAGTGGCAAACACAGTTAAGGTAATGTATTAAAATAGGATTATTTTATTTAGGAATGAAGTGAAATGACTGCAGTGATTTCATAGCATGTTAAAAGAAAACATAAATAATTATGCTTAACAATAAAAAACCACTAGTTAACTTTTTTTTTCGATAACAACAAAACTTTTTGCATGTGATCAAGTATGTGGCAGAGGAAAAAAAAACAGTATTCATATTAAACAAGTAATACGTTAAAATTAAAGCTTTGCAAATTATGCTATACTGTGTATAAGATACTGTATTTATTTATTTTATTTAGGAATTATGTGAAATCACTTGAGTGATTTCTTAGCATGTCAAAAAGAAAACATAAATAATTATTGTGTAAATTCTTAAACAAATTATAACACATTTCTTTTTAATAATTTATTATTGCTTAAAGTGTCTAGACAAGTATTTTTATAGCTACAAAATTGAAATTCAAAATTATTTTTAATCGTCATTAAGCTTTTCAGCTACTGTATTATTTTTCTTTCTGGGGCTTTTTCAAAGAAGTACTTTAAAAATTACTTGCGACGTATTTCAAGATTATCAATCTTATTTTAAAAGGCACTTTGCATAAAACTGAGCATTAATATTTCATCATCCAGTATGTCTTAGACGAATCCAAGTGAATGGATAAAGCTATTCATTCTATATTTTGTAGTTATAAATGGCAAGGCTAGTTTTATTATAAAGGAATAAACCATTTTTAAAGAGAAGATTTAAATAGAAACAAATTCATTGTGATTGTATAGCAAAGATAAATTTTCTAATAAATTTTCCTCGTGCTCAGGATATAAAATTAGGAATTTAACAGATTTTAAATAATGTATCGCTCATTATTATATTTTTATTGTACTTTTTATTCCAAGGAGAAGTATTTACAAATATATATCAAAGTTTGCAAAATAAGATTATTATATATATATTATATAAGATTATTATATTGTTATAAATTTAACTTCCTTAGTAAACTACAAGAAAATTAGAAAATTTGTTTAAATCAAAATACTTTTTTACCAAACTAATTCCACCCTAATTATTCAAGAATATTCTCTCAATTGTATGCAAGTTCAAAAATATTTATTTATTCTTTTTAATATAGTTATATCAAAATACAATGTATAAATTGAACTTGCTCATATTTGTAATAACTAAAGTTGAAAAAAATGTAACGAGAATTCTTAATAAATGTTTCATGAATTCTTAATTACATAAAGTACAATTTTTTGTGTGATTTTTTCAAACTTGAATAGATTTTCTGAACTATATGTTATCAGAGTAGTAAAGATTTTAGTAGTGAAATTTTTTGTGTGGATATTTTAAGTAGATTTTTCAAATAAGACTTGGTGACGCTGGACAAAATATATAAAAAAAAATTCATCTACAGTTATCCACACCTGTTATATAAATAACTATTCTAGTGTCCTAACACCACTATTACAGTGATTCCAATAATAAAAAAACTTTCAAAGCAGAGATAAAAAATATAATTTTACATTTTTATTTAATTTAAGTACTACTTTTTATTTGTATGCTTTTACTTTTGAAATTCTTTAATTGAAATAAAGTCTGAATATTCTACATCTTTCAAAATTAGGGCTAAAAGAAAAATAATCGAAGACTGTTTTCGAAAACTAGTTGTCTTTGACAGTACGTTCTCTTTAAAGTAGCTGATACGCTTTCCACTATAAAGGAAAACTAATTAAAATTTCAGTTTTGAGGTTCTTCCAAAATGTTTAAAAATTCCAATTACTGGCTTTGCAAGCACTTCAAATGGCTAAGTAGCACGAATAGAAGTCATTGAAAGATTCCAATAATTACATAGTACTACTTCTTTTAAAATAACGAAGTTGATAGAAAGCGCATAATGAGAGCTGGAAAGTAATGATGTTTAATTTAATTTTTATGTTTACTTTTTAACAACAAAAATTACGATGCGATATGTTTCCCTACGGATATTTATCCATGGTTCAAAAAGTTATGCATACTGCTGATATTAACATTCTACGTACGACTGATTAAAAAATATCATTGCTTAATATAAACCTCTTGTGTATCAGCCGATCATATAAGTAATTATAATAAAATTCTAATATGTGATTTGGCTTGTCGCTCTACGGTTATTATTTGCACACTTTCGATTAATTCGACCAGTGCCTACAGTTTCATGTGGATTCCGAACCCCTAACAACCATCTACGCCACCGCCAGGATACTAATTTCAAAACTGCGGTGTCAACGGAAACAGCGCTAGCCAATTGGCCATCAGGTAGCTCTACTGTGTGGAGATAGTCCAATTATTAATGATGGTTATCAGATTAAACCTAGGTTCTTTGATTTAATAAACATTTAGATGCATTTTTTATTAAAACGTATAACCTAGGTTTAGTCTGATAACAAAGAATGTAAATCTTTTCCCATTAACAATCGCCCGGTGGGAGATCTTCAAAATTTCTTCAGTAAAATTCATAAAAGCTGGACAATTACGACTGGAAATCTTCAGAAAAGCTGTTCATCTACTTGTTAGGGCATTTATTACCAAATTAATTTGACCATAGGCACTTTTAAGAATTTCTTTAATTTCATCGAGAATCTTTAATTTCATCCCTAAACTTATCTATTCATAACATTAATAATTATGCACGACATTAATGATTGTACTTTTTATTGTAGGTGTCCTGTATAATAACATATAGACTTATCATCAAAGGGATATCATTTTGTTTTTTAGACTAAGTTTGTAGGGCTTTGTCTCTAATTTTTACTTTGTTTCATAATTTTTACAAGAGTATATTATTTTGTCTTGCGCTCGGGGCCACCGATTTCGGGTTCGAGTACAGGCGGCGCCATGGATGTTTGTAGTAGTTCGGAATCCGCTTCAAACCGCAGTTCCCGGTATTAATAGGTCTTTAGAGAATTGGTCATAGAGCTGACAACCCAACCCCTTAAAAAGAAAACGTTTCTTGTCTCGAATTATGTCAGTAGACAGACAGTCTAGGCATCCGACCATGGGACTGCTGCGCCAATGAACATATTGTTTAGTTTTTAATTTCCTTAATTGGTGCGTACCTTTCAAATACTATTAGAACACTGAAAAGTAAGTTAATTTCCCTAGCACGGCGTTCAAATGGCAGTACGAGAACAAGCGATTCATTCACGCGAACAAATTACGAACCAGTTTGTCTTAGTATGGACAGAACTCTTGGAGTGAGTCAACTGCCTCCAGATGAGTTCCAACCAGAGTTTATCCTGTACATCTCCACCCAGGGTGTTTTCCTGCACATCAAGGTATTTCTCGTGAACACCCTTTTCGACCAGATGTCACTCATAACGAGAGATAATGTGGCTTGTTTCTCGCGATCAGACGGAGACACTCGTTGTGACAACGACTTGCTCGAATCGTACACTCGTCTGAAAACTGCTTAGCGATCGAGTCACTAGTCTTCTTAAAAAGGTCATAAATCTTTTGATGAGTTACTGAAACCCGATAACAGACTGGGTGATAATTTTTTCACCCCGAGAGGTGGCAAACACAACAGTATGTGTATCAATTTAAATCTAAACTGCAGATGACGGTTTGATGTAGGCACCCAAGAATCTCGCTCGGAAGTCTGAATGCAACTATAGTGTAACGTCTCGACCTACACTAAAGTTATAAAGGCTTCAAGAACAGGGCCACTTTCAGGTTCATGGGAACACTTCAATTTTTATTTACAAACAATATATATACAGAGCTCTGCGTTAATATACAAAGAAATGAAAAATTAAAAATAAAATTTGATCACAAATACAGTTCACTCCAGATTGGACATTTTCAGAGTTCTCAAATCTACGACGGATCTAAATCACTCGTCAGCGGCAGATCTTAATAGTCAGTCACAAGGCGTGATACACGAAACTACTATGAGTTCACTTCGAAAGCAGGCTGAAACTCAGGACTTTTCATAGAAAAGAAGAAAAATAACACTTCTACTCGTCGCAGAACTCTCTCCTTTCTTCTCCAAAAACTTCTCCATTATGAAAATTCATCAAGGAGGGGGGCAGCTTCCCTCCCTTCTCATTGGAATAGACATTTCCAGCTCCAGGCCTATCACCAATTACTATGGAACAACTCATGGCATAGTCCATGTTCCATCTGTAATTGTTGCAGCCTACGAAGGTCGCACAGACTATCGCTAATCTCATGAGTATCATTATACATGAAAATGAATATCTGCTCTCACATTTGAGCAGCAGGTTGTTCTCATTAGTACAAAACACCAATTGCATATAATATAATTGCCCACAACACTGCTTGTCTGCTGTCAAATTTGAATGATAGTTTGTAACTATGTACTTGTGAAAGAATATACTTTCTTCTGTCCTGGGAATGAAATGCCAAAACTCTTCCCGTGAGAAAAATGCTGCAATTGGAAAACCAAAAGGAAAAAAGCAATTCAATCAACCTGAACAAGTTAAGCATGCTGTAAACTCCTCATCCATATATTATTTTAAACGGTTGAAGTTAACCCGACGAGAATCGAATCTATATATTTATCCGTATATTGAATTATCACTATTATTATCCATATATATATATATATATATATATATATATATATATATGTATATAAGAATCATAATTCGGCTGCATTGATTCTATAACAGATTAAGAAAAGAAAGAATTAAAATAAAAATTTGGAAAACATTGTATTTTCTTAAGTTTCTTTCAATTAGTAAAAGATATATTTTGATTCACATTACAGTAAATACTGTAACATTACAGTACTCCTGATATATAACCTGTCTTCTTCGGTTAAATAAAGTTGCCAAAAAAGCAGGGAAAATGTCAATTTTAAATATTAAGTTATAGTCACAGTAAAAAAGGAGCCAAAACAATAAATCGAGAGAAAATATTGAAGCATTTCTTAAAAAGAGGTATTTGTGTTGTTTGAAATATGACTTTTTAACAAAAACAATTTATTATAAAATCCATGTTTGTGTTAAATATTTGTATATCAAAACATTTTACTAAATCATGAAGTATCAAAAAATATTTAAAAAAAGAAAATTAAAAGTCCCTGGCAAACAATCTTTTACATTGTCTCCAAGATAAACAGAAGAAACTTTTCAAAAAAGAAACAGATCAAAAGTTGAAATTGGATAAAAAAAAGTTTAAACAAAATCTTAAAAAGACTCCAAATAATATTTCTGAGATAAGTCTTCTTAAGATAATATTTTTGAATGCTTTGATTTCGTCTGAAACTATATTTTCTCTTTCGAATTTTCTTTTTATTTAGTTGGAAAAAGAATAAAAGCCCTTCAAACTTATAACGCTATGAAACACGAAGCACACTGATACACAACAAAATAAACCTCATAATTTTTATTATTTTTATTATTATACTTTTAATAGTACAACGAAAAATGGGATTTTTAAAGTAACTTGTATGTCACCACTTGCTTTTTTTCAGAAATAAATTATTTGCCATATAAAGAAGAAACTAAAATGAATTTTCATTTTAAAAGCATGAAATTTTAATATTAATATGTTTGATAAATTTCATCACAAAAGAATAACAATTTTAAAGCTTTGATTTGGTCTGAAAATATATTTTCAGAAAGATAGATCATCCAAGAAAAACATCAGAATTTATTATTGGTTGTTTGTGAACATCAAACTCAGAAATTTTACAAATTTAAGCTAAAATTTCAATTAAAATTACAATTGAAACATTGTTTTTAGATAATTGCACAATATTGAGATGCTGTTTTAGTATACGTTAATGCACCGAATATTTATAAAGACTTTATACCAAAACACAAATCATTGGATGACATTTATTATTATTTTATTATTGTATATTTATTCGTCAATTTGTTTTTTAAACACACCAAAAATAAATTATTTTGATAATACAAAATATAATCTGAGCTCAAAAAAAAAGGAATGCAACTTCTGTTACAATACACTTAGATCTTAAAGTCGGTAGGTTACTGACAGCCATCTGATAGTTAATACAACTTTTGTATATTACGATTATATGGGTATTTCATACCGAACTCACAATATACCTTAATTTTCTGGAGCTATGTAATTTTTGGTACACAATTCCAAATGTTGGTAGCATCTGGAGGGCTAATATTTCCCTCATCTATTCCTAAAGCTCAACGGAAGGACATTTCTCTCTCTGTATTTATCACAACCCTCGACGGCATAGTCACGGAAGCTTTCGATTCAAATTAAGCTGTTACGTTTCGAACCAAATATCCTGGGCACTGTAAAGAGCTATTCACTAGACCACTCTGGCGAAAATCTACAGAACTCTAGACAGTCAGCTTTGCTCTACTCATTTTTCAAATCAATAACTGCGGGACGTGCAGCTATTGGATTTGAATCTTCATTAACTTGCACGCTAGCTGAGGTGCACTACCTCTGAGCCAGGAATTATTGGATTTCATAATTATATAGGTACTGAGGTTCTACAGTTGGCAGTATAATTGCAAACATTATTCTGTATTTTCGAAAACAGTATGTTGTCCAATATTCCAGTGAATAACGGTGTCTTACAATCAAACATGTAGAAGCTAAACAGATAGTGTCTTTCCACGTAATTTTACACGTTTTAATCTAATTATTTGAAACATCACATGGCATGAAAGCTTTTATACTTTGTAAACAATGTGTTTTAAAGTAGTTTGATGTAATGAAAAATAAAACTTCTAAAAGAAAAATAGAACTTCTAAATATCTTTTAAAATATTGGTTTTTAATTGGCAGTCGCTACTAGCGTGTGTTCTGGATAGGAACAGGGGCTGCTACATTGAAGCAATATTTTACCATAACTATTTAAAACGATCATTCCCATATGATTGCATGCACTTAATCATTCCCAAAGGAAAAGAATTTCATTTTACAGATTTATTATTCCCATATCAGGCATAGATACGGAAGCTTTCTGTTAATTTTACTTGTTCAGTTTCGCCCTTGGGTCAACTCATTCAAAATCTTAGCATGCCATCTGTCAGACATCTACATTTGAAAGATAATTAATGCAATTTAAAATGTGAAAAAGAGATCAAAACTTAAAAATTATGCATTAAGCAGCTGCTAATATGTAGTGAATATATATACATATATACATCTGCAATGAATATATATTATAATTATAATAAAATATATAAGTAATAAGTATATATATATGAGACTTTACTCATCCCTCTTTAAATTTATTGACACCATTGCAATTCATTTAATACCTTAAACTGTTTTAAATTCCATGAGAACTTCAAGAAAGTTAATTTATTCGTCATAAATGGTATTTTCAAGCAAGGTGAGCCAAAATGAAATCTCTCAATTTATAATTTTTATTTATATATATAGTTAGTCTCCAGAATTAAAATTTTCGTTCCTCGTTATTATTGCTCTGAGGAACAAATAGAAATGAGATTATGATAATTCGAAGGCAAAATAGGGTAATAATAATCAAATAACTACTCTTTAAAATAATGCTTATCAATATTCTGAAGTTTATTTTAGAAACATTCTGTGCTAAATAGGTTTCCGTTCTAGAATTAGATTTAATTTAGAAAATGATTCTTTTAAAAATAACGGATGGCTTTCATAATAAGAATCTGAAAGACGTCGTCACAATATATATAAGGCATGACAATGATAGAATGCGTAGTTAATGTTTCAGTTTAAATTCGCTGGTTGCATTGTGGTAGTCAATGATTGTGGTGGCGGTATTGATATTGTGTGAACAGCATCTCGTATTGATAGTTAGGTGTCTGATGGGAGCTTTCCGAATTTTCTTCCATCCCATACGGCACACAAATGCAGGCAGTTATCCCTAAATGTCCCAGAAAGCACTGTCTTCCTCTAAACTTAGAAGTGTCTTTCTTAGAAGTTTAAAAAGTCTTTTGTTGTAATGGATGTCTTCAACGAAAATAAAAGAAAAAAATTTACGTTATGAAAATAGGATTCTCCAAAATATGAACCCGATAGAAAACCTCATTTAGGAGCAAAAATATATTTTTAAATGACTATAATTTAAAAAATATTAAATAAAAGACAAAAATATTAAAGGCTATTTTAAACAAAAAATGTACCATATAAAGAATATAAGTTAACTGCGTTTTCTAATTAAATTGTTGATAAATTTTTGTTGAATATTGCTAAAGAATTAGAATGTAATTATAATGCAATTTTTTTCACCCTTTTATAATCGTAGACCTTCGGAGAGTAGGGATAAAAAATTTTCGTAGCAATTTGGATTCCGTGAAAAAACGTCGCATCTCCTTTATACGTTGTGAAATAGTTGTTTAACGGATTCTTACAAAAAAAAAAACTAATTTTAGAGAATTGGTTGTAGTACAATCCGTACATAACTGTTACGGATGTCTGCGATCTAGTTTGGTGGCATAATGAACTGAACCTGCTGCAAACGTTCAAACGTTCATCTCTCTTGCATCCAGAGAACCCATACTCCCACAATTCTGATTCGATTTTCAATATCTCGGGAGTATATATCTTTTTAATATATCTGAATATATAATATTTCTCGGGAAAATGATTCACAGACACAATATATAATAATTATAGTAGCAAAATTCCGATCTTATTTTTTTTCTACAAGAAGCTTTCGAAACCCAAACAGCTACCTAAATCCAGATATGCTTTTTCTCCTTATTACGCTAAAAACAGTGCTAATAATTAGTATTTACATGTGCTAATAATTAGTATTTACATGTGCTAATTTCAATGCTTTTTAATTTATTCGATGATAGAGATTTCAACGCCATTAGATACTTAATTCTACTAATACTAACGCCATTAGATATTATTCACTAATATTATTTCATCCTGAAGAATTATTAAATATCTTTAAATAAAAAATTCTATAGGCAATAAACTTTTATTTAGGCAATAAACTTTTTATAACTTTATTAAATTTTGAAAAATTACAAATCAGCAAAAATGTATCTCCTTACTTTATTTATTCATCCAATTTTTAAATCCAAGTTCAAAAGGAAAGATATTTAATGTTAGAAATATGAATAAAAATAGAAAAAAAGATGGCTGAGTAATAATACTTTTCCAGGCAACTTCATTCTCAGTATTACTCTCAAGCAAGAAATCACTGCTCTCAACGGTCATTTCTAAGATTAAACATATTGGGGAAGGGTTATCACGGCATATTTCTTCATTTACCCTAAAGGAATCTTCATGGAAAGCTATTGGTTTTTATGCGTATGGCCCCCTATTATGAAAATGGAGGATTGACTTTCGTCAATGGCATCAAAAGTTATGAAGGGTAATCATACGAAGTAAGAATTCAATTTATCGAGAAATTACTGGGGAGACACAATTCGGAAGTTTTCAACCTTTGAATATCACCAAGGGATGCTATTTGATAAAACGGGGAACTGTTTTATTTTGAGGAAGTTTTTCTACAGTACTTTTATTACCTTATTTATGAAAAGACCTATTAGGTAGAAAAATGGAATGTCCAAGATGAGCCTTTTTATAGTAAAGTACCCAAATTTATTTTTTTGAAAAAATGTTTTTAAAAAAATAAAGGTGTACGAATACTTTTTACATACACTAAATATATGGAATAAACGCCGTGATTTTAAATTAAAGATTTGTAATAAAACAATAGCATTTTTTCATATAAATATTCTTTATGCTAAATATGTCACTGAAAAAGGCGTTAGTTAAAACGCTTATTAAAGACTAATTTAGATATTTTTAAAAACATTTTTTGTCTAAAAGATTAAATAAAAGATTGATTATACACGGCTGCAATTTGCGAGAATTAAAATAATTTCCCAAATTTAATATTCTATTGATAATATAATTATATGTCTAAAATTCTTTTTTATTGTTTAAGCATATAATGCAGCAGTTTTAAAAATATTTTGTTTCCTAATAATTCCATTTACAAAATAGCATAATGATTTAAAAACTTAAAATACATAAAATATTCAAACTTTATCAAAAAAAAGTTTATTTTAATTTTAAATTCCATTAAAAAAATTCTTTTTTTTTTTAATTTTAAAAAGTAAGAAGAAAAATTTAAAACAACTTTAAAATTTTCATGAGTTGATTCAGGATTAAAAAAATAATTTGTATTTTTAGACCAGTTTATAAATACAAATTTCTTGGTTTTTTTTTTTTTTTTTTTTTTTTTTTTTCTTTTTTTTTTTCTCATTAAAACTCCTTATCAAAATAGAGTGAAGTGACTGCAACGATAATTCGTAATCAAATTGCTTTATTCCAACATAGAAATGACTAAAATTTTATGGAAATAAATAAATACCGGCAGCTGCAGATCATGTGGATGGTGTGTAAAAGAGAAAAAAAAAAAAAAAACTAATATTTGAATTTTAACTCCGTTTTCCCAATTTTGAATACATCAGACATTCAAATATATATTTGTGTATAATGTGAACATATTTCATCATTTGTGCAAATGGTCTTTAGGAAGAAATGAGCTCTATTTGAAGGGTCAGCAACATCTGGGATAAAAGCAGCTATTTAACAATGTCTCCTATAAGGCGTTAAGCAATTGGTAGCAATTATTATTATTTATTATTAAAACATTCTAAAGCAATTATTATTATTATTTCTATTACTTTCATAACATTGAAGTGACGAGAGTAACCCATATATTGCAAATATACTGTCAATGATTTCATTTCCACATCACCCAGGAGGTAGAAATCTCGATGCGTCTTTTTTAAAGAGGTGTCGCCAGGAGCCCTAATCCTCTGCATCAAAATGATGGATGAAGTTTAAATTAAATCAATTTTTACTGAGAGCTATTATTAGTTTGTTTCTTAATTCCAAATCTAGTTATCCTTTCACGTTCATGATGCCAAAAATTCCGCTCCGAAACACTCCATAATCTCCACCATTTGGGCGAAGACAGCTTTTTTATTTGCTTACTTTTTGGCAATCAAAATCAATCTTAATTAAGGATATCTAGTAGTTGATCAATTTTTATTTTATTTCAGTGAAAATCTATTGTTCATTGCATACTCAAATTGCCAAAAATTCCGCTCCAAAACACTCCATAATCTCCACCATTTAGGCGAAGACAGCTTTTCTATATGCTTACTTTTCGGCAATCGAAATCAATCATGATCAATAAAAAATAGAAACAATAGAAATTGAAAAAATATTTCATATTACTATTATTCTAGTATGATTCATTTCTTCAGATAAACGATATTGTTGAATTATAAATGTCTAGTATATTTTTAAAAAAAATAGCAATGTTATATATTTTGCTGGACATATTTATACAGCTTAAACGCTATTACAACCATAGCTATTATACCAAAGATACCGGAAGCATATAATGCTAAGAAAAAACATTCTATGACTGTAAATATAACTATTTCAATAAAAATCTTTGTTAAAGTCCACAGTTTTCTACAAACTTTACTAATAGTCTTTAAAATCAGAAAAAGTTTTGTAAACATCATCGTAATTATAGTTTCAAAAGACCCATATAAACAAACAGCCATCGAAAAGGTCTCTACTAGCATAAATAAACTCAAACCAGCCACAATTCGTTTCAATGCTACGTAACTTCTCCAAGACTCAATTAGGCTATCTAAAATCACGCTATGTGACTCCCAACCACAATCCAGCATTTTCACTTTCATTATCACAAATCGATTGATTAGCTTTCTACGTATATCATCAAAGATTTTTAAATCAAATATCACGAAAATAAATGTCACAGTTGACAAACATTTCTTTGAGATCAACATCATACGCTTCCAAATCTCTAAGAGGTTAGTCCAGTTGTAATCCAATATTTTACGGATTGCAATTCCAACGATCAACATCACACCAGCGTCAAAAATTCCAACATCAAAACAATCCATAATAATATTCACGCCCATGAAGAAAGCCATCATATGAACAAACTTTTTGAGGTCCTCCTCAAAACTCATCGCTCGATCCATCAGAAATATCGCAAAAATCCTGCTTTATTTTGGCAGAAATAATATTATCAAAAGTTCAATCGCAAAAAATCACAGTTCGCTTCAATGGCCACGAACCAAATGTGAAGATAAATAGACGGTGTTGCAAACAATCATTGTTTTGTAACAATATTCACATTGGTACAAGAAGTATTAGTCTAGTATATTGTTTTGAAAGGAACCGTTTTGTTACAAATGAAACATTGTTGCCAGATTTTTAAATTTTTTGCATAAAAATCAAAAGCACTTGAGGACGCTACAAGATACACGAAGTTTATTTTTCTTCATCAATTTATAGTAAATATTCTGTACTATCAAAAGGAGAAAACAGTAAATTAAACCTTTGCACATGATTTTTATTTAATATTGAGATTAAAATAATTTATTTATTTCCGTGATTTTTTTTAATTTATATACTTGCCAGTTGGATTCCCGATTTAAACTCATTAAGTAATTCCTCACAGAGCGTCTACAAATTAATAGACTCTTTATGTGAAAATAAAGAAATACAAATATTTAAATTTAAAATGAAGTATTTATAGATCAATGCATCACAGAACAGTTTTTTTTTTAATTATATTTCTTATGTTTTATTATATTTGTTATCAAATGGAATATATAAAAAAGAATATATAATATATCATAATTTAAAACAATCTCCGATAAAAAAAATTTTAAAAAAATCATATCTTAAGAATTATTATTCGCTATCGAAAAGTGCAGCCTAATTGCAGCCTTGCCATGACTTTCAGGCCAAAGTCATATTCAGAAAGTATTGAGTTGTTTGAGGGATTGAAACAACTTAATATTCAGTTACATCAAAAATAACTTTAGTTTTCCCAACATTTTTCGCATACATTTCGCATTTTCCCTACAATTCTGACGATGGGACGATTTTCTGAGTTATTTACATTTGGTTAAATTTTAGAATGTCTATCCCTGGTAGGAAATTATGTACTTTATCGATGTCATTATCCAATTCCAATAATTTTCCATAAACATATCCTATACTTGGTAAAATCGTGGAATAGGGACCGTTGGGAGTTGGCGTCAAAATTCTTTTCGCCAATCTCCGCCAAGTAACGGGTTGAGATTTTAAACGAAGTGAATTGTAAAAAGTGCAAAAAACCCGAGTTACCTCATTTGAAGACTTATTTCTCAGTTGGTGTCGAAAAAAGTCTCCATATTCAAACGGCCCATATTTTACTATTTAAGCTATTTACAAATAGAGAGATAAAGCACTTAAAACAAAAAGTTATTTAAATAGAGAGTTGGTAATCCTACCATGAAGCAAGTGGGCAGTTGTTGTTCTAGTATTAGCAACTGGTATTGCTTGTATCTGTAAATTCATTCCAAAAGAAACAATTACATATTTTTCATCCCATTTTCATTGGTATTCCTTCATAAAATGTTTCGTTTTTGATTTCCCACAGCTAAAAGCTATTCACAGCTTCTTCCCTTTTTCTGGTGTCTTCTGTTGTTTTCGCACAACAACAAATGTTATGGAAACTTAATATGATGATGGTGTACTTATGGCAGTCCATTAGTAATTCAACAAGAAAATTCTTCAATTTAAAATATTTTTTATTGCGAAGATATATATTGTATCATACGTTTCTTAAAACCAGGTATGAGGAAATCTTCACAATGGCTCATAACTATGTAGAACACACAAAGTTTTTTTTTTTAATTATTATTTTTTTCACCATATATATATAAGTAATGGGAAGCAGCAATCCTCGATAGGTATTAAATATATTTTTTATATCATTTAATCCATGGTAAACTTCAGCTCTATACAGAAAGTGAAATGCTCTGCATGATTTTTGAAAATTATCAATAATTATCAATTATTCCTTTTTCTTTTTTATAGCAGAAATATGCAATAAAAATTTTGATTACTTTAGTTTAAAATAACTAACAGTGTCTAATAAATATTAACATTTCATTGACTGAATATTTCAAATTAAAAAAAAAAAATACATGTCACGTAAAAATGTGCGAGCTCCGAGTTATTGCCATTTAAAAAATTGTAAGCTTAAAAAGTAGCATAATTTTCCTTTTCTGTTTTTAAAAAATAGATATAAATGCATATAAAATATTAAAATATTAGTTTAAATAAAGAGGTTTTATAAAAGATTTTTTACGGGGAACAAGTGGTCCAACACTGCAAACAATGCACCTTATCATAAAAATCTAAATTTTCTTACGACTTTCAGATAATTAAATTAACTTATATTATTACTCTTATAGCTTTCCATAAATTAAAAAAAATGAATAAAACGGAGCCAAAAATCTGCCCCGCGATTATGCACGTGGCAAACGATACTTTGTTAAAATAATATTATTTTATTTTGCAATGAAGTAATTTATTTTGTAATGAATAATATTATTTTATTTGAAACTTGAGGTGTTTCTTAGCATGTCAAAAAAGAAAACATAACTAATTATCGTGTAAATTCTTTAAAAAATTTTAACACATATTTTCTGATAATTCATTATTAGCAACGGGAAATTTTTCTATTAAATTTCAATGATCATCAAGTTATAAAATTAAGAATTTAACAGATTTTAAATAATTTATTGTTTATTATTATTTTTTATTCAAAGGAAATTTATTTACGAATATTTTTTATTTGTTCTAATGCATCTGGCAAACACTTAGACAATTGTTTTGAATGCATTAAGGCAAGCGCGTTAATCACATAGCACTACCCAGGAGGTGCGTGAAGTTTGAAAATAAGCCTTGAAGCCCCGGAGTAACACTACCCCCGCAACACTCTATGATCCTGTTAGACCGGGACCTACGGTTTAAAGCGGATTCCGAACAACTACAAAAATCCATGGCACCGCTGGGACTCGAACCCGAAATTTGTGGTTTTGAGCGCCAAACCGCTAGCCATTATTTACAAATATGTACATCAATAATCTCAAAATGAGATTATTATATTTTTTTCATTTAATTGATTATATTTAATAATAATTTTCAGTTATATTTGATCATATTTAATTGATTATATTGAATTATTTAATATTTATTTATTGGTCATATTTAATTGATTTATTAATTAAATAATTAATACAATAATCAAATAAAATCAAAATAAATAAATGAAATATAATTTAACTTAAAGATATAATATAATGTAACTTACTAATTATAATGTATAGTAAGTCAAATTATAACCACTTAACTTAGTAAACTGCCAGAAGAATTGGAAAATTTGTTTAAATCAAAATACTTTTTAACCAAACTTATTCCACCCTTATTAGCATAAGAAAATTCCCCCAGTTGTATAGTTTGGTTTGGTTTGTCCCTTCACGGCTAATTAGATAGAGTCCTACAGTTTAACGTGGATTCCGAACTACTAAAACGCATCCATGCCGTCAATAGGATTCAAATCTGAAGCAGGTGGTACCACGTTGTAAGTTCTCAGTTCTTCAGAACCTCAGTTGTAAGGACTTCATAAATTTTCCACATTAAATACTTATTCGTTTTTAATGCAACTATATCAAAATATGATGCATAAAATGAACTTGCTCACATTTGTAAACTGATTGAAAGTTGAAAAAAATGTAACGAGAAAACTATTTATCTATTTAATTTATAATACTTAATTTATGATCATCATCAGTGGTAAAATAACCCCATGGAGGGAAAAGGCCGTCTCTCTACTGGCAGAAATGGTGCAAGCAGATGTTTTCTTCTTACGGAGTATTGTTGTCAGATCTAAGCCCAAAGCTCTACAGTCGTATTAGACTGGGACCTATTGCTTAACGACCGAGTATTGCTTGACTGGGACTTATATTCCGAACCAATACAGTTATTTAGTTGTTATACGTAGTAGAGTACATATCTATTCTAATTTTGTTCTAATGCAGCTGGCAAATACTGAGACAGTTGTCCTTGATGCCATATTGCAAGCGCTGCACTGATGCTACTCACTTATAACTGCCCAGGAGGTGCATATAGCTTGAAGAAAAGGCTACGGACGCGCAATAACAATACTCCTACAACGCTCTACGATCATGTTAGACCGAGACCTACCGTTTAAAGTGGATTCCGAACCACTACAAATATCCATGAACACTCGAAACCTGCGGCATCGAGCGCTAATTAGCCGTTCATCAGGCCCATAATTCTTAATTACTTAAATTAAATTTGTTGTGTGATTTTTTCAAATTTAAATATATTTTCTGAAATATAAGCTATTAGAGTAGTAAAAGTTTTTCAAAATGGGTGGTGACTCCGAACCAAATAAATGAAAAAAAAAACTATCATCAACAGTTATTCAACGTTGTTATATAATTATTATTCTAAAATCCTATCACCAATATTACGATGATTTCAATAATATAAAAACTTACAAGGCAGAATTTAATAAAAAAAATACTTTTACATTTTTATTTAGTTTAAGTCGTACTTTTAATAATTCTGTGTTTTTACATCTGAAATTCTTTAATTGAAATAAAGTCTGAAAATTCTACAACTTTAATCTCAAGGGCTAAAAGAAAAGAATCGAAGAATGTTTTCGAAAACTAATTGTCTTCGACATTGTGTTCTCTTTGAAGTAGCTGATATGCTCTGCATTATAAATGAAAACTAATTAAAATTTCAGTTTTGAGGTTCTTCCAAAATGTTTAAAAATTCTAATTACTGGCTTTGCAAGCACTTCTTCAAATGGCTAAGAAGCACGAATAGAAGTCATTGAAAGATTCCAATAATTACACAGTACTACTTCCTTTCAAATAACGAAGTTAAAGAAAGCTCATGTATTGTATTTATAATGAGCGCTGCAAAGTAATGATGTTAAATCGAATTTTTAAGTGCACTTTTCTACAAAAATATTTCACAATGCAATAATTTCCACTGCGATTATAAATATCTATAGTTCAAAAGGAATGCAACCTTCTGATGTTAATATTTGGCTTACGACTGATTAAATAATATCATTGCATAATATAACCTTCTTAATTAGATTAGTATAAGCAGAGCATATAAGTAAAATCTAATGTGTGAAGATGATTCACTTAAGACGATTATCAGACTAAACTTAGGTTCTTCGATTTAAAAAACAGTTGAACACGTTTTTTTATTAAAACGAAAGACATATGTTTAGTCTGATAACAACACATGCAATATTTGCACATAAACAATCGGCTGGTGGAAGATAACTGAAATTTGTTCATTAAAATTTATAAAAGCTACGCAGTAACGAATGGAAATCTTTCGAATAATAAATATTTCTTCTAGCTATTCCTTTATTTGTTAGGTCATTTATCGCCAAATTAAATTGATCATCAGAATTTCCCTAAACTTTACTTTCATCTGTTTATAATATGGAAAATAATTATTCGTAATGTATATGATTGTACTTTTTAATGTTTGCGCCATATATATATATTAGGTTGATGCATAATTATCAGGCGTTTCTTTGACGTGCTATACTTTAATAAAAATGTACAATATTTTATAAATTTATGAAGGAAAACATCCTTTTAGTTTTAGGTTATAAAAATACTAATACTCATACTCATTTGATACTCGATAATTATACTCATACTCATTTTTTGGGTTAGGTTCCACCAATAACAAATCCCGTTTAAAATGATTTCCCAATGATTCCCCAATGGATGATTCAGCTTCTGTCCCCTCAAACACACCACATTGTCTTCTTAAGTGCACGTTCTTCGTTATTCCTTTTGGTGAAACTCCTGGCGAAACGCAGACCTTGTTTAATTTGAGGGTTTTGAAGAGAAGCCACGATTCAACCCCGGTGATAAGATCCTTCAGAAACGGACTCCGCTCGTTTCGTTGAAAGAAATCGGTGAAAATTCGGACACATTTGGTTTTATTGTAGTCGTTGAATTCGTGGGAGATCCATACAGCCTATTTCCATACCTTTTCAAACTTTTTGAGATGCCGAACGATGGTTGAATGGTCATATTGAAGCTGTCGCCTGCATTCAAGTTGTAAAGCTTTCGTCCCCTTCCAGGCTGCCAAAAGTGCCTGGTCGTCAAAATCCGGTGGTCGACCTCTTCCTGCATGATCTTCCAAGATAGTGTGACCAAATTTGAAACATTCCCTGCTCATCGATTGTGCCCTCACCGAAAAGTTCGTTGAGATCGCGAAATGATTGCACTGCTTTCCATCTTTTCTAAGAGGTACAGCACAATATGACGAATATGAGTATGGTTATCGACACGCATTTTTATAACCTAACAGTAGCAGGATATTTTCATTCATAAATTTATAAAATATTGTAAATTTTTATTAGAATATAGCACGTCAAAGAAACGCCAGGCACCAACCCAATAATAATATATTGACTTAACATCAGAGGATATGTTATTTTGTTTTTAGACTTAGTTTGTAATACTGTGTCTATAATATTGTACTGTGTTTCAGAATTTTTACTATATTATTATTATTATTATTTTATTATATTATTTTGTCTAGAGCTTTGGCGCTCGATGTCACAAGTTTCGTGCTGGAGTTCCGGCGGTTCCATGGATGTTTGTTGTGGTTCGGAATCCACTTTAAACTGTAGGTCCCGGTCTAATATGACTGTAGAACGTAAAGCTGACAACCCTACCCGTAAACAGAAAACATTTCCTGTCTCGAAATCTGTCGGTGAGCTGACAAATCTTGGCTGTGGCTGTTGCCTCATAGAAGAAGAAGAAGAAAGAGATATTATTTTCTTTTTAATTTATTTATTTAGTACTTCCTTTTGAACTACTGTAAAGACCTATTTATTATTTTAATTTTGTTTAAGAACGAAATCCACATTTTATACATTTGACCACACTTTCACCTGTCACCAGCGGTTGCTTTTAGAACTCTAAAAACAATCCTCTTTAGCTTCCCTAATGCGGCGTCTGAGCGACAGTAAGAGAACAGACGAGTCATTCTCACGAATTAATTACAAAAAAAAGTTGTCTTAGTGTAGACAAAACTCTTGGAGTGAGTCAACTGCTACACTCCTCTCCAACTAGACTCTGTGGCATGGATATTTGTTCGTAGTTCAGAAACTAAACTGTAGGTTCCGGTCTACTTCGCCTAAAGTGTGCACAAAATGACCCTAGAGCGACAAACCAAGCCAAATAAAGTCGGGTTGTTTTCCAGCACATCAAAGGGATTTCTGGCGGATTCGATCAGCTGTTACTTACAGAGAGCGATAACGAGGCTTGTTTCTTGTGGACAGACGGAGACACGTAGAGCGAACGACTCGATCGCCTCGCATGCTCGTCTGGACGCCACTAAACCAGTCAAGCAACAGTCGTCAAATGGAAAACCGTAGCTCTTATTATGATGAGTTATTGAAAACCGGCATTAGACTGAGTGATAATATTTTCACCCCGAGTGAAGGCAAACGCAACCGTATGGGCTTCAATTTGAATCCAAATTACAGATGATAGTATGATGTATGGCATTTAAAGCTTTAGCTCGGAAGTCCGAATGCAACAATAGGAAAACAGAAAAAAAAGCAATTCAATCAACATAATGAAACATGCTGAAGCCATCTATTATTTTAAGAGGTTGAAATTAAGCCGACTATAATCGAATCCATATCCGTTTTCCTTCAAAAAATCACTTCGACTCCATTGAGATTCTTTAACAGATCAACTCATGAAAGGATTAAACTTTTGTGGAACACATTTTGGGAAATTTTGCTTTTTTATGCTTCTTTAAATAAATAAGTTTACACTTATAACAGGGATATTTTTCATTAACGTTACAGTTATAATAACTCCTAATATATAATCTGGCGTTTCCGAATGAGTAGAGAAAATGTTAATTTCAAATTTAAAGTTAGAGTCACAGTAAAAAAGGTGCCGAAACTATAAATTGAGAGAAAATATTGATACATTTCTTAAAAAGTGTTATCTGTGTTTTAAATATAAATTTTTAACAAAAAAGATTTATTTTAAAATAAATGTTTTATTCAATAAAATAAATTTAAAATTAATGTTAAATATTTTTATATCAAAAATATTTTTCTATATCATGAAATATTTTTCTATATCATGAAATATTTTTTTTAATATTTAAAAAGAGAAAAGTAAAAAGTCCTGCTAAACAATCTTTTAAATTGTCTCTAAGATAAATAGGAGAAACTTTTCAAAAAAGAAACAGATCAAAAGTTGAAATTGAGAAAAATAGTTTAAACAAAATCTCAAAAAGACTCCAAATAATACTTTTGAGATAAGTCTCTTAAGATAATATTTTTTAAAGCTTTGATTTCGTCTGAAAATTTTTTTTCTCTTTCGAATTTTTCTTTTTTCATTCCTTCTATTTAGTTTATATTTAAAAAGTGGTCAATTGTATGGGTATTTCAAACAGAACTCAAAATATCTCCTAATTTTTTTCAGCAATGTAATTTTGGGTATAATACTAAAAATGTTGGTAACATCTGGAGGGGTAATACTTCCCTCATCTATTCCTAAAGCTCAACGGAAGGACATTTCGCTCTCTATATTTACCATAACCCTCGACGGCATAGTCACGGAAGCTTTCGATTCAAATTAAGCTGTTACGTTTCGAACCAGACATCCTTGGTACTGTAAAAAGCTATTCACCAGACCACTCTGGCCCAAATCTACAGAACTCTAGACAGTTAACTTGGCTCTACTCATTTTTCAAATCAATAACTGCAGGACGTGCAGCTATTGGATTTGAATCTTCATTAACTTGCACGCTAGCTGATGTGCACTACCTCTGAGCCAGGAATTATTGGATTTCATAATTATATAGGTACTGATTTTCTAAAGTTGGCAATATAATTGCAAACATTATTCTATATTTTCGAAAACAGTATGTTGTCCAATATTCCAGTGAATAAAAGATGACTTACAATCAAACTAGTAGAAACTAAACAGATAGTGTTTCTCCGCATAATTTTACGTATTTTAATCTAATTATTTGAAACATCACATGGTATGAAAGCTTTTATACTTTGTAAACAATGTGTTTTAAAATAGTTTGACGTATTGAAAAATAAAACTTTTAAAAGAAAAAATAGAATTTCTAGATAACTTTTAAAATATTGGTTTTTAATTGGCAGTCGCTACTGGAGCAGCAGATCAATGTTATCCAGTGTGTTCTCTGGATAAGAATAGGGGCTGGTACATTGAAGCATTATTTTACCCTAACGATTTACAACGACCATCCCCATAGGATTACATGCACCTCCTCAAGCCCAAAGAAAGATAATTTTAACTTGCAGATTTGCCATTCCCATATCAGGCACAGATACGAAAGCTTTCTGTTAATTTTATTTGTTCAGTTTCGGCCTTAGGTCAAATCATTCAAAATCTCAGCATGCTATCTTCCGGGCATCTACATATGAAAGATAATTAATGTAATTTAAAATGTGAAAAAAGATTAAAACCTCCGTCTGTAAATTTATTGTCACCATTTAAATTCATTTAATTTTTTTTAACTGTTGTAAATTTCCTGAGAACTTCAAAAAAGTTCATTTATTCGTCATAAATGGCATTTTCAATCTACTCGAGCCAAAATCAAATCTCTTAATTTATAATTTTCATTTATATACATATATAGTTAGTCTTCCGAATTAAATTTTTGTTCCTCGTTACTGTTGCTCTGAGGAACAAATAGAAATGAGATTATGATAATTCTAAGGCAAAATTGGGAATAAATAATCAAATAACTATGCTTTCAAATAAAGCTTATCAATATCCGGAAGTTTGTTTTAGAAATATTCCGCGCTAAATAGGTTTCTATTCTAGAATTAGATTGAATTTAGAAAATGACTCTTTTAAAAATAAAGGTTGGATTTCATAATACTAATCTGAAAGACGTGGTCACAATTTATCTAATGCAGGACTGACGACACACAGCGATAGAAAGCGTACTTAATTTAAGAGGTTCAAATAAGTTGGCTGCATTGTGGTAATCAATGCTTTCAGAGACTAGAAGACTTGATGGCGATAGTGATATTGTGTGAACAGCATCTCGCATTGATAGTTAGGTGTCTGATGGGAGTGTTTTAGAGTTTTCTTCATTCCCATACGACACACAAAGGCGGTTCAGTTTCCCCTAAAAGTCCTCCAGAAAGCCCTGTCTTTCCCTAAACACCCATCGTTCTTGATATACATGAGGTGCATCAATGTTCCATAACCTCACCTTTCCTTCCATCGAGTAAGTCCATATGATAGGAAGATCTACATCCGAATTTTTACAAACAATAGATTTAAAAAAGTATTAATCTATCGATTGCTATGAGGGAGGACAATACCTTCTTAATTTTCATCAATATAATAATACAAAAAATGAAATCGTAAATATTTTCAATTTAAATTCGTATACACCGTCCATTTTACTGTACTGTTATAAAAGCGAAATATTATAGCACAAAACAAATGTGTGACAGAGGTTAATGAATAGTTGGAATGAACATCCCAAAGCAATTTCAGAGCTTAAATTATGAAAAAAAATTAATATTTATCATTGGTCTATGAAATGTTTTGGATTTCATCCTATACAATTTTTTAAGTTTACTATCCGTATAAAGTTCCATTTTGGATACACCATGAATGTATCGAAAAGCTTAAATATAAAAAGGAGACACGTTTTCATACTGTATTTTTATACTTTTTTAAAAAAAAATAGAGTCAATAATCTTTTTATACCATCCTTCAAACTTTTCTATGTTTGGATCTGCCAGTGAGTTCCAGTTTCCTTCAATATAAATGTTCAGCTTTTAAAACTGCATTTCACATATCATTTGTTCATCATTTACCTCAAAATAAATTGAACGGATTCGATTTTCCGATACAGTTGGAAGAAGATTTCATCAAAATTGCGATTTTTTTTTCTCCTGGAGTAATATCTTTCGCCAAGAAAAATGTTAGAAAAATTTCTTCGAAGTTTGAAAAGTCGTTTGTTGTAATGGATGTCTTCAGCGAAAACAAAAGAAAAAGATTTACGTTATGAAAATAGGATTCTTCCAATAGAAAACCTCATTTAGGAGCAAAAATGTCTTTTTAACGAGCTAAAACTTAAAAAATAGAAGAATTAATCTCGTGGTTTTCAATAAATAGAAATGAATATATTTGTAAATAGCTATAAATAAAAAAATAACTAATGACTATTTAAATCAAAAAATATATAATATTAAGAAAATAAATTAATTTAAAAATTATAATAAAATAATAATAATTTTTTCTAATAAAACTGTTGATAAATTTTTGTTGAATATTGTTAAAAAATTAAATCGAAATTAAAATTATTATATTCTCCTTTTAACCTTCTCCAATTATTTATATCCTTCTTTTAAACTCAGTTTCCTTTGAATTTGTATAATGTTCGTATCAATAATTTTAATTTTAATATAAATTTCAGATTCGTTTAATTAAATCATTTTACGACAAAAAAAGTTTGATATTCAAATAGAAAGCTTTCTTCTGACCAAATTAGATAATTATACTGCTTATTTTAAAAGAAGAATTAATCTCGTGTTTTTCAATGAATAAAAATTAATATATTTTTTAATTGGCTATAATTTAAAAAAAATAAATAGTATAATTTTAAGAATATTTAAGATAAAATATGTATAGTATAAATATAATAATTTAAATAAAGCTGGTCTAATAAAATCTAATAATCTTGATCTAAAAAACTGTTCATAAAATTTTGTTGAATATTGTTAAAGAATTAAGACATAATTATAATGCAACTATTTTCATCTTTTTTTAATTTATTTTCCTTTGAATAATATCCGATGAATAATTTTAAATTTCAAATTTCACCATTTTGCAACAAAAAAGTTTTAAAATTTGATGTCCGAATAAAAACCTTTTTTCTGACAAAATGAGACAATTACACTGTTTTACTCTTTCATTTTTTTATTAAGAAAATAGGAATAATGATTACTCTGGCTTGAATATTTAAAAGAATCAAGAAATATTCATTGGATTGGGTCTGAATGGCCGAGTGGCTAGCGCTCCGTGGCTCGGTACTAAGGGGTTCGAGTCCGTGCGGTGCCATGGTTGTTTGAAGTGGTTCAGAATCCACCTCAAACCGTAGGTCCGGCTCTAATAGGATCGTAGAACATTGCTAATGTATTGTTACTCCGCGTCCGTAGCTTATCTTCAAGCTACATGCTTCTTCTGGGTAGTGCTAAGTGAGTAACGTAGGTGCAGTGCTTGCTTTAAGGCATCAAAGACAACTGTCTAAGTGTTTGCTAGCTGCGTTAGAACAACAGAAAAATATTCATTGGCTTTGTGATAAAATACTTTAATACGCCTGTGAGTCCATGCACAGATAAATCCCTCACGTTTCTCTGCAGTTAATTATCGATAGTTTATAAGGAGGCATCTATTATTGGAATAAATAGCATAATAATCGTTCTTGATTTATAGATAAATTTTCTCAAGTTTAGAATAACAGATGCTCTTGCTTTATTAAACATTCAGAAATAAATTATCCCTTTTTTAACGTAATATATTGCTTTTCAATACAAAATATATTTACGTTATGAAAAACATCAACGTATAAAATTTCAACGTTATGAAAATATGATTACCCATGAACCCAATAGAAAACTTCATTTAGGAACAAAAATATTTTTTTAACGAGCTAAAACTTTAAAAAAAAAAGAATGAATCTCGTGTTTTTCAACAAATAGAAATTAATATATTTTAAATGGCTGTAAGTAAAACAATTAAATAAAAGAGAATAACTTAAAGGCTATTTAAAACAAAAAATGCACCATATGAAGAATATAATAAATTAACAGCGCTTTCAAAGAAAACTGTTGATAAATTTTTGTTGAATATTGTTAAAGAATTAAAACGTAATTATAATGTATTTTTTTCACCTCATTGCAATCGTAAACCTTCGACGTGCAGGGATAAAAAATGTTCGTAGCAATTTGGATTCCGTGAAAAATTCACAGAATTCGCATTTCCTTTATACATTGTGAAATAGTTCTTGTTTACACGGATTGTTACGCAACACATCTAATTTTTGAGATTTGGTTCTAGTACAATCCTTAACTAGCTATTACGGATGTCTGCGATCTAGTTTGATAGCGTAATGAAATGAACCTGCGGTAAACGTTCAGGTACTTCACTGCTTTTCTCCTGCATCCAGAGAAGCCATACTTCCATAATTTTGACTCGATTTTCAATATCAATGTCTCGGGAAAATGATTCCCAGACACAATATGTGATAATTATTGTAGCAAAATTCTGATCTTATATTTTTTTCCACAAGGAGCTTTCTAAAAACAAAAAAAAAGCTACAAAACGCACCACCTACGTATCTATGCTTTTTCTCCCATCATATTTACGCTAAAAGGGGTGATAATCATTAGTATTTACGTGTGCTACTATGACTAATTTCAAAACTTATTAATTTATTGCATGAGGGAGATTTTAACGTCATTAGATGCTTAATTCTACTAATACTAACGCCATTAGATGTATTCACTAATATTATTTCATCCTGAAGAATTATTAAATATCTTTAAATAAAAAATTCTATAGGCAATAAACTTTATTAAATTTTGAAAAATTACAAATCAGCAAAAATAGATCTCCTTACTTTATTTATTTATCCAATTTTTAAATCCAAGTTCAAAAGGAAAGGCATTTAATGTTAGAAGTATGAATAAAAATAGAAAAAAAAAGGGCCGAGTAATAACACTTTTCCAGGCAACTTCATTTTCAGTATTAGTCTCAAGCAAGAAATCACTGCTCTCCACAGTCATTTCTAAGATTAAACATATTTAAGAGGGGTTATCACAGCCTATTTCTTCATCTACCCTAAAGAAATCTCCTTGCAAAGCTATTGTTTTTTATGCGTAGGGCCCCCTATTATGTAAATGGACGGTTGGCTTTCGTCAATGGCATCAAAAGTTATGAAGGGTAATCATGCGAAGTAAGAATTCAATTTATCTAGAAATTACTGGCGAGACGCAATTCGGAAGTTTTCAGCCATTCAGCCGTTTTCATCGAGATTTTATTTGATAAAACTGTGGAGATGTTTTATTTTGAGTTTCTTTCCAGTACTTTTATTACCTTATTTTTGAATAGACCTATTAGTTGGAAAAATGGAATGTCCACGATATTCCTCTTTATAGTAAAATACCCAAATTTATTTTTTGAAAAATTGTTTGAGGATATATTTACTCGTTTCTTCTTCTTCATTGGCGAAGAAGATGTTTTCCTATTATGAAGGAAACTACCAATGAAGAAAAAGATGTTTTCCTATTATGAGGTAGGGTTGTCAGCCTTATTCCCAATGTTCTACAGTCATATCAGACCTGGGCCTGCGGCTTAATGTGGATTCCAAAGGACTACAAATATTCATGGCACCGGCGGGGCTCGAATCCTGAGCTCCAGAGTGCAGTATTTACTCTTTTATTTACTTAAATTAAATTTGTATAGCATTAAAAATAGCAATCAATACATATTTTTGTGTTGTATAAGAAATATATTTACATACAGTATACGAACGTGTCGATTAATTGATACTTCTTTGTACTGTTAATCATTAATCGCCTTATCATATTATGAGTGTTAATTACAAAGTCCGGAATTGTTTTCTTTTGAACTTTTGAAGGCAATAAAAAATACACTCGAAACTTCTGTGAACATCTCGGAAATAACTCATAATTTAGTTCTTCAATGCCTGCTCGTCTACTCACGATAGCGAGTAGCTACTGCTACTACTCACTTACATTTCTGTAGTTTTAAGGGCAAATGAGTTGCACAAAATATTTTAGAATTACGTGCTCTTTGTCCTAAGAGTTAAAGTTAATCAAAATTATTACACTTTTTTATATCGCTGGTAAAATAAATACAATGAGTGTAAAAAGAATTATGACAGTACCGATTTATAATAAAAAATACAGTTTTATTATTGAATTTCTTGGAAACAATTGTCAGAAGTTAAACAAATTATTTGAACTTGGAATTTTAAAACTTTCACAATATTTATAAACTTCCATTTAAAAATTAAGGAGACCAAAAATTTAAAATGTGAGAATTTGTGAATTATTGAAAAATATTAAATTACTGAAATTAACTATTTCAAAATTAAGAGCGGAGAAATGAAAATATATTTTCCTGATTTACAATTGTTTTAAAATACAAAATGCGCAAATTATCTTGTAAGCTTTCCTGTGCATAATGCTGAAAGAAAAATTAAAGTTGAAATTTGTGTTTTTGAAGTACATCGCTTAGAGAGCTGTTTGGGAAATTTACAGAGACTTTTATTTACGAAAAGAAACGAATTTTATAATTTTGCAAAGATAAAACATTAAATTTAATTTTAATTTTCAATAGTAGACCTTATTGTACCTTAGAATGAATAATTAAAAGATTTCGTTCCTTTTTTAAAAAATAACTTATCAATCAATTAGGAATTGACCATCCATCCGCCTCTCTTATGTTTGACGATTCATTATTCACATCGAAACACATTGGAAGATTATAATGTAGTACTTCACTTAAGTAGTACTTATTAAATAGCCTTTTGGCTCTAAAATATTAAAGTACCCCTATCAGTACGTACAGTGCAAAATGCATGCACAGAAGTTGGTTATTGACAGAGTTGCCGGAAGAAAATATTTCGTGAACGAGAAGAATTCTAAACTACGCTTAGCTTTTGGA
This sequence comes from Caerostris darwini, assembly GCA_021605075.1. Taxonomy (NCBI): domain Eukaryota; kingdom Metazoa; phylum Arthropoda; class Arachnida; order Araneae; family Araneidae; genus Caerostris; species Caerostris darwini. The sequence continues at coordinate 42,528 of BPLQ01003280.1, forward strand.
AAAATAAATATAATAATAAATAAAAAACAAGTTTAGAGCATACAAGGCTCTGAATTTCGGAAAAAGTCCTATCTTTCATGAATGAGAGTTAGTTCAACATTTTAGGATCTGATGGAGCTGTAAAACAGGGATGAAGAGCAAAGGCAGAAATAAATCCAAACCATCTTCTTCAACATGGAGGAGGTTCTGTATTTGTTTTGAATTGCATGATTGCATCTAAATTGCATGATTGTGTCAACAATCTGGTCCTTATCGATGGTATCTTGAACCTACATCGATTGTATCTTTTATATATTGATATATGAAAGAATAATTTAGAAATCAAATTCTTTTAAAAAGGACACTTAATTCAAATCAGATGAGATTTTCAAATAATATTCACGACTGATTCTTCTCTTATGCACAATAAATATCTTAATCAAACAGCTTTAAACACTAGGATTTGGATAGCGTGATAATATTAACATCTTTTTCTTGCAATAAAAATTGCTCTTCAGGAATAATTGAATAATATTTCAAATTCATTTACTCCAAAACTGGTAGAATCCATGCCGCAAAGGCTGCAAACTATGATAAAAGTTAAAAGATAGCTAAATAAACGCTATTTGTAACAAATTGTTCAAATTATTTTGATTGTATGAAATGTTTTAGATAAATAGCTAATTTGTATTTTTATTCTAATTATGTAAAGTATTCATTGACTTATTTTAAAATGAAATATAAAATAACTTATAAATGTTCGTGCGTATATTAGTTAGTTTTGCTTAAAAATTTTACTTCAAGGATCTAAATTACAGGCACTTTAAAAATATAAAGGTGTATTAATACGTTTTGCATACATTATATATATATATATATATATACGGAATTAAAAAGATATGGTTTTGAATTAATATTTGTAGTAAGATAGTAAAATTTTTCATGTAAATATTCTTGATACCTTATTTCGACAAAGGTTTAATTTTCGTATTCAACTATCACTAAAAAAAGCTTTAGTTAGAAAGCTTATGGAAGGAAATGATTATACATAGCTGTAATTTGCCAGAATAGAAATCATTTCACAAATTAAATATTCTATTTATAATATATTTATTTCTCCAAAATTCCTGTTTTATTGCTTAAGCATATAATTTTGATGTTTTTAAAATATTTTGTTTCTTAATAATCCCATTTACAAAATAACATAATGTTTTATAAAAATTAAATTGAAAAACCAAAAAAATAATAATAAAATTTTCCGTTTTCCCAATTTTGAATAAAACAATTATTCAAATATAGATTTGTGTATAATATGAACATCTATCATCATTTGAGCAAATGGTCTTTAGGAAGAAGTGAGTTCAATTTGGAGACTCAGCAATATCTGGGAAGAATTGATGCAGTTATTTAACGATGCCCATTATAAGGAGTTAAGTAATTGGTAGCAATTAATCTAAAGCAATTATTATTATTATTTCTATTACTTTCATAATATTTAAGTGACGAGAGTAACCAATATATTGCAAATAGGGTGCCAATGATTTCGTTTCCACATCACCCAGGAGGTAGAAATCTCGATGCGTCTTTTTTAAAGAGGTGTCGCCAGGAGCCCTAGTCCTCTGTCCCGAAAAGATGGCTGAAGTCTAAATTAAATGAGACCTATTGCCGTTTGTTTCTTAATTCCAAATCTAGTTATCCTTTCACTTTCATGATGCCAAAAATTCCGCTCCGAAACACTCCATAATCTCCACCAATAAGGTGAAGACGGCTTTTATATTTGCTTACTTTTCGGCAATCAAAATCAATCTTAATTGAGGATATCTAGTAGTTGTTCGTTTTTTACTTTATTTAGTGGCAAATCTATTGATCATTGCGCACTCAAATTGCCAAAAATTCCGCTCCGAAACACTCCATAATCTCCACCAATAAGGCGAAGACCGCATTCTTAATTGCTTACTTTTTGACAATCAAAATCAATCTTAATCAATAAAAAATAGAAACACCAAAATCATTTCATATTACTATTATTTTAGTGTGATTCATTTCTGCAGAAAAACGATATTGTTGGTTTATAATTCGCTAATATATTTTCAAATATCAATGTTATATCTTTTGTTGAACGTATTTATACAGCTCAATAGCTATTACAACCATAGCTATTATACCAAAAATACCGGAAGCATATAATGCTAAGAAAAAACATTCTATGACTGTAAATATAACTATTTCAGTAATAATCTTCGTTAAATACCACAGTTTTCTACAAACTTTCGAAATAGTTTTTAAAATCAGAAAACGTTTTGTAAACACCGTCGTAGTTACAGTTCCAAATGATCCATAGAAACAAACAGCCATCGAAAAGGTCTGTACTAGCATAAATATAATCAGACCAGCCACAATTCGTTTCAATGCCACATAACTTCTCCAAGACTCAATCAGGGTATCTAAAATCACGCAATGTGACTCCCAGTCACAATCCAGCAATTTCACTTCCATTGTCAAAAATCGATTGATTAACTTTGTACGTATATCACCAAAGACTTTTAAATCAAATAGCACGATAATAAGTTTTACAGTTGACAAACATTTCTTTGAGATCAACATCATACGCTCCCAAATCACTAAGAGGTTAGTACAATTGTAATCCAGTATTTTATGGATTACAATTCCAACGATCAACTTCACACCAGCGTCAAAAATTCCAACATCAAAGCAATCCACAATAATCTTCACCCCCATGAAGAAAGCCGTCACATGAACAAACGTTTTGAGGTCCTCAAAACTCCTCTTTCGATCCATCACAATTATCGCAAAAGTCCTGTTTTATTTTGGCAGAAATTATATTTTCAAAACCAATCGCAAAAATTCACAGTTCGCTTCAATGGCCACGAACCAAATGTGAAGATCAAAAAACGCTGTTGCAAACAATCATTGTTTTGTAACAATATTCACATTGTCGTGAGAATTAATAGTCAAGTATATTGTTTCTAAATCAACTGGTTTGTTACAAATGAAACATTGTTGCCAGATTTGATAAATTTCTTTATTTACGAAGAAAACGCAGTTGAGGACGCTACAAGCTGCATAATGTTTATTTTTCTTCATTAATTTGTAGTAAATATTCTGTCTTTCAAAAAGAGAGAACTATAAATTAAACCCTTTCATATGATTTTATTTAATATTGAAATAAAAGCAATTTATTTATTTCCTTGGCTTTTTTTTATTTGTATACTTGTCAGTTGGATTTCCGAAAATTAAATTCATTAGCTAATTCCTCACAGAGCATCTTTGAGTTAATAGACTCTTTATGTGAAAATAAAGAAATAAAAAAAAATTTAAATTTAAAATGAAGTATTTATAGATCAATACCTCCCAGAACAGTTTTTTTTAAATTATAATTCTTATGCTTTATTATATTTATTATCAAATTGAATGCATAAAAAAATAATATGTAATAGACCATAATTTAAAACACTCTCCGATAAATAAGAACTTTAAATAAAATAAAATCATCTTAAGAATTATTATTCATTATCGAAAATTCCATTCTAATTGAACTAAAAGATATGAAAGTATGAGTTACTTGATTGATTGAAACAACTTAATAATCATTGACATCACAAATAACTTTAGTTACCACAACATTTCTTCTACAATTCTGACCATGGAATGATTTTCTGAGCTATTTACGGTTTGTTAAATTTTGAAATGTCTATCGTCCGTTGGAACTAATGCACTTTATCGATGTCATATTCGATTCAAAAAATTTTCTAAAAAACATATCCTATGTTTGGTAAAATCGCAGAATAGGGCCTTTGGGATTTGGCGTCAAAATTCTTTTCGCCAATGTACGCCAAGTAACGGGTTGAGTTTTTAAGCGAAGTGAATTGCAAAAAGTACAAGAAACCCGAGTTACCTCATTTGGAGATTTATCTTTCAGTTGCCGTTACAGAAAAAGTCGCCATATCCGAATGGCGCCTATTCACGATTTAAGCTATATACAGATACAGAGATAAAGCACCTAAAACAAAAAGTATTTTAAATACAGAATTGATAATCCTACCATTTAATAAGTGGGCAGCTGTTGTTCTAGTATTAGAAACTGGTATTGCTTGTATCTGTAAATCCATTCCAAAAGAAACAATTTCGCATTTTGCATCCCTTTTTATTGGTATTCCTTCATGAAAGTTTTCGTGTTTGATTTCCCACAACTAAAAGCTGTTCACAGTTTCTTCACTTTTTCTGGTGCCTTCTGTTGTTTTCGCGCAGCAACAAATGTGATGGAAATCTGATATGATGGCGGTGTACTTATAGCAGTCCATTAATAATTCATCAAGAAAACTCTTCAATTTATAAAATGGTATATTGCAAAGATAAATAACGGCTCATACGTTTCTTAAAACCACATATGAGGAAACCTTCACAACAGCTCATTGCTATGTAGAATCCAATGTTTTTCATCAAATCTATAAATAGCGGGAAACAGCATTCTTCGATAGGTATTAAATCCATATTAAATCTATTTTGATATCAAGTTATTTATGGAAAATTTTATCTCCATAATGAAAGCGAATTATTCTGCATGATATTTGAAAACTGTATTCCTATTTATTGTTTTCTAACATAAATATGCTATAAAAATTTTAAACACATTAGTTTAAAATATCTTTCAGTGTTTTAAAAACATTAGTGCCTCGTTGATTGAATTTTTAAATTTAAAAAAAAAAATAGATGCCATGTAAAAAAAGCGCGGGCTCCGAGTTATTGCCATTTAAAAAAATTTAAAGCTTAAATGTTGCATAATTTTTATTTTCTGTTTTTGAAAAATAGAATTTAATGCATATTAAATTATTCAAATATTTTGTTTTACATAAAGAGGTCTTATAAAAGATTTTTTTACGGGACACAAGTAGTCCAACACTGTAAATAATGCATATTATCATGAAATTTTAAATGTTGTTAAAACTTTTAGATATTTAAATGAACTGAATTTATTATTTTTTTAATTAATTTAATCATTTTTTAAGTACTATAATAAATAAAAATGATTTTTTTTTCTGATTTCTAGAACAAATGTGTTTTAGTATTTAAAACTCTTAGAGCTTTCCATTGATTTAAATAAAGTGGAGTCAAAACTCTGCACCACGTTTATGCACGTGGCAAACACAGTTAAGATACTGTATTAAAATAGGATTATTTTATTTAGGAATGAAATGAAATCATTTGAGTGAATTCTTAGCATGTCAAAAAAGAAAGCATGAATAATTATTGTGTAAATTCTTTGACAAATTTTAACACATTTTTTTAAATACTTTATTATTGCATAAAGTGCCAAGACAAGTATTTTTACTAGCTACAAAATTATATTTAATCGTCATCAAGCTTTTCCAACTATCAGATTAATTTTTTTTCTAGTGAACTTTCAAAGCAGCACTTTAAAAATAACTTAAGACGTTTTTCAAGATTATCAATCTTATTTTAAAAAGCACTTTGCATAAAACTGAACATTCATATTTCATGATCCAACATGTCTTAGACGAATCCAAATGAATGGAGAAAGCTATTCATTCTATATTTTATAGTAATAAATGGCAGGCTAGTTTTATTATAAAAGAATAAACCATTTTTATTTTGTGATTTTGTGATTGTATAGCAAAGAGGAATTTGTCTATTAAATGGTCCTCATCCTCAGGATATAAAATTAGGAATTTAACAGATTTTAAATAATTTATTGCTCATTATTATTTTTTATTGTATTATTTATTCAAAGGAATTCATTAAAAAATATTTATTTATAGATTATATATAATTGATTTATTAATTAATTGTAATTTAATTTTCAAAATTGTAATTTAATTAATTGTATTTTAAGTTTGTTTAAATCAAAACACTTTTTAACCAAAATGATTCCATCCTCATTAGTCAAAGAAAATTCCCTAAGTTGTATGGTTTGGTTTGGTGTGTCTACAGTCATTTTGGGCGCACTTTGGACTAATTAGACTGGGACCTACAATTTAACGTGGATTCCGAACCACTAAAAAACAGATGATAGCAGATGATACCAAAGGCCACCTCATTAGTAAGAACTTAAATTTTCGACATAAAATATTGATTCATTTTTAACATAGTTATATCAAAATATAATGCATAAAGTGAACTTGCACACATTTGTAAAACGGTTGTAAGTTGAAAAAAATTTAATGAGAAAACTATTCATCTGGTTAATATTCATACTTCAATACTATACTTCTTAATTCAACATCAACATCAGTGGCACAAAAGCCCCATGGTGGGCCAAGACCGAACCCGAAACCTCCGGCACCGAGCGCCAGAGCGTTAATCACTCGTTCATTAAGCTCGGAATTCTCAATTACTTAAATAAAATTTTTGCTGTGATTTGTTCAAATTTGAATAGATTTTCTGAAATATATGCTATTAGAGTAGTAAAGATTTTTCAAAATAAAACTTGGTGACTCCGAGCCGAATAAATGAAAAAAAAAAATCATGCCGTAGTCCATGTTCCATCTGTAACTGTTGCAGCCTGCGAAGGTCGCACAGACTATCGCTAATCTCATGAGTATCATTATACATGAAAATGAATATCTGCTCTCAGATTTGAGCAGCAGGTTGTTCTCATTAGTACAAAACACCAATTGCATATAATATAACTGCCCACGACACTGCTTGTCTGCTGTCAAATTTGAATGATAGTTTGTAACTATGTACTTGTGAAAGAATATACTTTCTTCTGTCCTGGGAATGAAATGCCAAAACTCTTCCCGTGAGAAAAATGCTCCAATAGGAAAACCAAAAGGAAAAAAGCAATTCAATCAACCTGAACAAGATAAGCATGCTGTAAACTCATCATCCATATATTATTTTAAACGGTTGAAGTTAACCCGACGAGAATCGAATCTATATATTTATCCGTATATCGAATTATCACTAATATTATCCATATATATATATATGTATATGAGAATCATAATTCGGCTCCATTGATTCTATAACAGATTAAGTAAAGAAAGAATTAAAATAAAAAGTTGGGAAACATTGTCTTTTTTTAAGTTTCTTTCAATTAGAAAAAGATATATTTTGATGAACATTACAGTACTCCTGATATATAACCTGTCTTCTTCGGTTAAATAAAGTTGCCAAAAAAGCAGGGAAAATGTCAATTTTAAATATTAAGTTATAATCACAGTAAAAAAGGAGCCGAAACAATAAATCGAGAGAAAATATTGAAGCATTTCTTAAAAAGAGCTATTTGTGTTGTTTGAAATATGACTTTTTAACAAAAACAATTTATTATAAAATCCATGTTTGTGTTAAATATTTGTATATCAAAACATTTTACTAAATCATAAAGTATCAAAAAATATTTAAAAAAAGAAAAGTAAAAGTCCCTGGCAAACAATCTTTTAAATTGTCTCCAAGATAAACAGAAGAAACTTTTCAAAAAAGAAACAGATCAAAAGTTGAAACAAAATCTCAAAAAGACTCCAAATAATATTTCTGAGATAAGTTTTCTTAAGATAATATTTTTGAATGCTTTGATTTCGTCTGAAACTATATTTTCTTTTCAAACTTTTGACAAACAAACAAACTTCTTTGCCCTTCAAACTTATAACGCTATGAAACACGAAGCACACTGATACACAACAAAATAAACCTCATAATTTTTATTATTTTTATTATTATACTTTTAATAGGACAACGAAAAATGGGATTTTTAAAGTAACTTGTATGTCACCACTTGTATTTTTTTTCAGAAATAAATTATTTGACATATAAAGAAGAAACTAAACTGAATTTTTCTTTTAAAAGCATAAAATTTTAATATTAATATGTTTGATAGATACTTTAATTCTCACCATATACTTTAATTTTCTGGAGCAATGCAATTTTGGGTACAAAATTCCAAATGTTGGTAGCAGCTGGAGGGATAATACTTCCCTCATCTATTCCTAAAGCTCAACGGAAGGACATTTCGCTCTCTGTATTTATCACAACCCTCGACGGCATAGTCACGGAAGCTTTCGATTCAAATTAAGCTGTTACGTTTCGAACCAGACATATTTGGTACTATAAAGAGCTATTCACTAGACCACTATGGTCCAAATCTACAGAACTCTAGACAGTCAGCTTGGCTCTACTCATTTTTCAAATCAATAACTGTAGGACGTGCAGCTATTGGATTTGAATCTTCATTAACTTGCACGCTAGCTGAGGTACACTACCTATGAGCCAGGAATTATTGGATTTCATAATTATATAGGTACTGAGGTTCTACAGTAGGCAGAATAATTGCAAACATTATTCTGTATTTTCGTAAACAGTATGTTGTCCAATATTCCAGTGAATAAAAGGTAAAACTTACAATCAAATTGGTAGAAGCTAAGCGGATAGTGTCTCTAAGCGTAATTTTACATATTTTAATCTAATTATTTGAAACATGACATGGCATGAAAGCTTTTATACTTTGTAAACACTGTGTTTTAAGGTAGTATTGATGTATTGAAATTAAAAACTTCTAAAAGAAAAATAGAACTTCTAAATATCTTTTAAAATATTGGATTATTTTTTAAAAATAGAACTTCTAAATATCTTTTAAAATATTGGATTATTTTGCTTTGTGGGGCACTTTGATCTGTAGGCAGTTCGCTACTAGAATGGCAGATCAACTTCATCCAGATTATGTTCTGGATAGGAGCGGGACTAATACATTTACGCAATATTTTAGCATAACGACTTAGAAAGATTATTTCCATGGAATTGCATGCACCTCCTAGAGCCCAAAGGAAGAGAATTTCAACTTACAGATTTACCAATCCCATATCAAGCACAGATACAGACGCTTTCTGTTAATTGTACTTGTTGAATTTGGATTTCATTATAAGAATCTGTAAGATGTCATCACAGTGGCATCTAAGGCAGGACTCGCAACACAGTGATAGAAAGCGTAGATAATTTTTATGGTTCAACTACGCTGGCTGCATTGTGGTTATTAATGCCTTCAGAAATTAGGAGACTTGATGGGGATAGTGATATTGTGTGAATAACATCTCGCATTGATAGTTAGGTGTGTGATGGGAGTTATTTCAGTTTTCTTCCATCCGATACGACAAAAAAAGTTGGTTTAGTTCTCCCTAAGAGTCCTCCAGAAAGCACTGTCTTTCTCAGGGTCGGATTTTCCTATAGGCTAACTAGGCTTCAGCCTAGGGCCTCAAGATCAGGAGGGCCTCATATTATCCATGCCACATTTTTTATAAAGATTAGTAGCAATCACGACATGTTTCATTTAACATATTGATATATATCACGGTAATGATGTATTTTATTATCTCTTATGCAATTTACAAACTTAAAAATGGGTTGTGAAAGGGCTTCATAAGTGGAATAGCCTAGGGCCTCTTTTCATTTAAAACTGACCCTGGTCTTTCTCTAAACATCCATCGGTGCGCCGTTCTTGATATACATGAGGAGCACCAATGTTCCATCCTCATCTTTCCATCCATCGAGTAAGTTCATATTAGAGAAAGATCTACAGAAAACGAAATAACATATCAGTCGAAATAACTATTCTTTTAAATAGTGCATAGCAATATCCTGAATTTTATTTTAGAAACATTTCATGCTAAATAGGTTTCCATTCTACAGTTATATTGAATTTAGAAATTTACACTTTCAAACATAAAGTTCATAAAGAAGAAAGAAGTCGTCATAATATATCTAAGAAATGAATCGCGGCTCAATTATAGAATGCGTAGCTAATTTTTTAAGTTCAAATACGCTGGCTGCATTGTGGTAGCCAATGATTTGAGAAACTAGAAGACTTGATGGCGATAGTGATATTGTGTGAGCAGCATCTCGCATTGATTTTTAAGTGTCTGATGGGAATTTTTTTTAGTTTTCTTCCATCCCATCTGACAAACAAAGGGGGTTCAGTTCCCCGTAAATGTCCCATAAAAAGGACTGTCTTTCTCTAAACATCCATCAGTGAGCCGTTCTTGATATACATGAGGCACACCAATGTTCCGTGCTCACCTTTCCATCCATCGAATAAGTTTATATATAGTAAAAGAAATATCTACCGATCTTTTACTGATAAAAGATTTTTAAAAAAATTAACCATTCGATTATTATCCGGCAGGACAATACCTTCTTAATTTTCCTCAATAAATAATACAAAAAATGAAATTGCAAGTATTTTTAATTTAATTTCACATGCACCATATCATACCATATTTAACTTTACTGTCATAAAAGCCAAATATTATAACACAAAACAAATGTGCGATAGAGGTTACTGAATATTTAGAATGAACATTCCCAAGCAATTTCAGAAATAGCTTAAATTATGAAAAAAAGAATTGATATTTCTCGTTGGTCTGTGAAATGTTTTGGATTTCATCCTATAAAATTTTGCAGTTTACTATCCGTATACATTTCCATTTTGGATATATCATGAACTTGTACCGAAAAGCTTAAATATAAAAAGGAGAAACATTTTCAATACTTAGAAAATGTACCTTTACTGTACCTTTATACTTAAAAAAAAATAGAGATAGTCAATAATCTTTTTATACCATCTTCAAACTTTTATATATTTGGATCTTCCAGTTAGTTCCAGTTTCATTCAATACAAATGCTCCGCTTTTAAAACTGCATTTCACATATCATTTGCTCATCATTTACCTCAAAATAAATTGAACGGATTCGATTTTCCGATACAGTTGGATTTCATCAAAATTGCGATTTTTTTTCTCTTGGCGAAAGGTATTACGCCAAGAAAAATGGCAGAAAAATTTGAACGTCTTTTGTTGTAATGGATGTCTTCAGCGAAAACAAAAGAAAAAGATCTAAGTTATGAAAATAGGGTTCTCCAAGATATGAACCCAATAGAAAACCTCATTTTGGAGCAAAAATGTCTTTTTAACGACCTAGAACTTAAAAAAAATGAATTAATCTCGTGTTTTCAATAAATTGAAATTAATATATTTTTAAATAGCTATAAATAAGAAAATTAAATAAAAAGAAATAAATTAAAGGCTATTTAAAGCAAAAAAATGTACCATATAAAAATATAAAAATTATGAAGAATTATGAATATTGAAGAGAAAGGATGCTCGTGACAAACCAGCACATGCTTCTTAGTTTAATAAGAGTTACTTCCCACACATGCTGAGATGATATAGTAGCAGTTGCATATTCGAAAATCTCATTGCTTGGAAGCAAAGTTATTTTTGGTAAAACCTATAAAATTGTGTCCCTATTTACATTTCAATTTTTCAAAAGTCATAATTTATTTATTCAGTTATTTAGAAAAGACTTTTATATAAATTGTCAAAAAATAAACATTAAAAAATAGCAAATAAATTTATAAATTGACTAAATGAAACTGCTTGTCTTTATTCACTGTATAATGTTACTTGCAGCTTACTTGAGCAACAAAATTGAGTTATGTTTTAATCCACAAAAAGTTACAATTTATGCCTTGAAAAGCGACTAGGATTATAAACAATTGTGATAAAAGTCTTTTATCGACATTATGACTTTTTTTTAGTTGTCTGAACTTTCTTCAACACAATCCAAAAAATAATTCATATCCCTAATTATTACATGGAAAGTATTACAGTTCTAAGGACAATGCTCGTTTTTAATGACAAATGTATTTACTCTTTTATAAAATTTCAACGGTTCATATTTTCTGAACATAAAAAATGTTTGTAAGTTGACAATATAAAAGTGTAGATTATACTAACGCAATTAATTATACTGGTATTATTTAGTTAAATCATTTCTGATTTTTTTTTAATTTTGTTTTGTTATATTTATGTTATTATAGGGAGATTTAAAAAAACAATTTTTGTTCCTTTTATAGAAATAATTTTTTTGATGACGTCCTATATTTATCCTAATAACAGGAGGATTGAACTGATTCACGGGCAGATTCAGTTTTTTTAAATTTTGCGATTAGGTTCTGAATCATTATCGTTGAAAGATATTCTGACACTAAAATATTGTAAGTATTTTCTCTAAGTTTGAATAATTCATCTTTTACTTGAAGGGGTAAATCTCAATCTGTTTTGCTCGTTAATGGACATAATAGGTAAAAATTATAATTTCCCAAGGATTGCTCTATAACTGACAAACAAAAAACGCTTTCAAAATAAACAAGCTACGACATTTTAAAACCTCCAGTTTTTCAGTGGTTGTCCTGGTTCGTTGTCTTGAAAAGCTTGTAGGAACAAAAGCAATTGCGATAAAAGTCTTTGATTCTAGTACTCCAATGTGAATTGTCTGAAATTTAATCAACGCAATCCAAAAAATAAAAGCTATCCCAAAACATTACATGGAAAATATTACAGACCAAGGGCAATGTTCATTTGAATCTCACATGTATTTACGATTTCTACAAATAACCGGTTCTTATTTTCTGAATATAAAAAAGATTTGTAAATTAACAATATAAAAGTTTAGATTATAGAAGTATAATTATACTGGAACTATTTAGCTAAGTCTTTTATGATTTTTAAAACTTTTTTCGTTTTGTAACTTAATATATGTCAATGCAGGATGATTTAAAACAATAATTTTTTGTTCCTGTTGTAAAAATAAATTTTTCGAAGAAATCCTATTATCATCCTAATAATAGACATGTTAATAGAAGAACCCAATGATTCAGTACTGTTAAATTTTGCAAAATTTTAATAATTTATCTTTCACTGAAATAGGAAATATCGGTTAATGTTACTAGTTAATGGACATCATATGCAGCAATCACAATTTCCCCGGGATTGCTCTGTAACTTACAAATAAAAAATCGCTTTCAAAACAAACAAGTTGTGACGTTTAAAAATCTTCAATTTTTCAGTGGACGTCCTGTATTACGAAAAATTCAACAGTAAAAATACAAAAAAAGTAACAATTTTTCGATTAAGTTCCAAATCGTGCTATCGTTAAAAAATGCTCTGACATTAAAATGTTGAAATTTTCTAAGAGTTTGAATAATTTATCCTTCATTGGAATGGGAAATCTCAATCAGTTTTACTAGTTAATGGAGATCGTAGGTATCAGGTATAGTTTCCAAGGATTGTTCTATAACTTACAAAAAAGCCCCTTTCAAAACAAACAAGTTATGACATTTTAAAACCTTCAGTTTTTCAGTGGCCGTCCTGTATTGCGAAATGTTCAACAGTAAAAATACAAGAAGAAAAAGTAACAAATCCGACTTTATGTTTCGTGTCACGAATTCCACACACTCGGGGAAATTCCTCTTTATGTTGCTGATTCAGCAATTCGTAACAATCTTCTGTATTCAAAACTTTTTACTTTTGGATATTTTGAAAAGCATTCTTGTATCGGAATAACGAAAGATTAGTAAAATAAATGGTTGTGTCAAGATAGCTTGATTTTTTGTTTTTGTTTTTGTTTTTATGAAAAGTTTTAAAAAATTAAATTATAAATAAATTATATAGGAAAAAATTGAATGCTATTCCTGTATAAAATGTAAATAAAAACTTTTCATGCAAAGTAAAAGAAAAAACTTTTTCATTACTGCAAAAATTAACAATTTAAACTTTTTTTGTTATTTAATTAGTTAAAATAACTATGATAAATTTTGTGAAATAGTTTAAATATTTTATAAACAAAAATTCAATAACATAACTTGGCTAAGAATAACATAACTAACAATTAATAATGACATAACTAACAACTCATACACAAACACTAACAAAAGAATAGTGCTTATACTTTCATCGTATAAAGACATCTTAACTAGACTTTCACAAAAATTACCAATAACAGCAAGTCAATGGAAAAGAGACCCCTTTGCTTACACGTAACCTTAATTATAATCTACTTAAAATTTCGTTTTATCGAATGATAAAAATATCCCACATCCAGTGGAAACTTTCTAAACCTTCCTTTCAGAAATAAACTTCGTGATATCTAACAGTCATGAAGAGCCGAGATGGGCCTGAGGGTACAATTAGATTACCTCTTTTACTCATGGAGCGCAAAGCAATTCATTAAAGTACCACAAATTCCAGTGCGCCATTTTTAAAACTCCCGATCCCCGCGTAATTAGGGGTTTTTAATTCATTGAAATGCGTTGAGAGGCCATCGAGCAAGGCGTCTTGGTTTAATTAGAAAAATGATCATCATATTAATTTAAAAGGGTATTGCAAAGACTGTCTTTATCTAAGTAAGAGTAAATTTGGAAATTTAGAGAAGTGGAATTGTGTAATAAAAAGGATGATGGGAAAAGATAGTTTCATCGATAAGTTCGATTATTTTAATGTTTCGTGTTTATAGAATAATTCTTGCTTGTTTAAAAGTCTGAAATTGGGGCATTTAAGAAAATTTTAAATTTTCATAAATTACTAAGTCATTTTATTTAATGATCAACAACTAACTCAACTCTATAATAAATATCATTACCATACTTTAGCATGGTGTTAGTAATAATTTATAATCAATTTGATTTAATATAATAATACTTTGCAGAATCTATATCGGAATGGGACGGACACCCCAAAAGTAGTCTATTGATGAATAGAGGGAAAGGGGGCAGTTTCTGTTGTGATGGATTATTCGTAGGTAGAAGTCTAACTTGCCTTTGTGACACTAAAGATGGAGAGCAGGGCCTCCCGGAAGAACATTTATGGGGTAAATACTCCGCATTTATGTATCGTATGGGAGAAAACACGGAAAACTCACACTAGGTAGTCCGACTAATGAAGCAATATGCTGAACATCACAAATGCCATCGAATCTCGTCGTTTTTTGAAACAGAGTCTACAATAAAGCCGGCAGCTATTTAAATCTCAACTCTAATACTGAATAAGGGGAGAGAGGGATGACGTTCGAAGATCACAACTAATAATGTTTCAAAACAGTTTTTTTCGAACTAATTGAACTTTATTTGTGAATCTTTTAGAGATAAAACGCAAAATTCTAATCCGACGTCTGGTTTACCGATACAAAACACTTCATTACAATCTTCGCTGTGTAATCTGGCTGGTCACTGAGCCACGAGTCGGACTAGCAAATTCTACAACAGCATAATCTCCTAAGAATTTTAAAAATGTACACATTTAATTCACAGGCCCTACTTCACCGATTCTTCTCATTCAAGAATATAAAACTATCATTTATACCCACGAGAACCAAGTTTCTAATCATCAGCCAAAAATGCAAATGCAGCAAGATAAGTGTGTAACTACTCAACACTGCACCGCATTTCAAAATCTATTGAAAAAGAATGCATTTTTCCAGCTGCTTAGAAAACTCTCGTGACAAAGCAATGGCAAGAGCGCTTACATTATGTCTTCAGTTTGGATTTAAAGATAAAATCCAGCGTCCTTTATTGGTGTGGAGGGGGGAAAAAGAGAGAGATCAATTCTTTGTTTAAGAATTTTTTTTGTTTCTTCATTCACCGTGAAAATTATCTCGCACCTCTGAGAATCAAATGTTAATGAAATATCAGAATTCCTAAATCGGAAATGATTTTTCTTTTTTGTTTGATATGAATATAATAAACTTCCATATGAAGTTTGAAATTTATTTTTAAACTAATTCTTGATAAGATATTGAGTTCAAATTTCGACACATATTTTTTATAGATGGCAATGAGATAGTAACTTGGTGAAACAAAAAAGATTTTTAAATAGTTTAACACGTTAACTAGTTTTGGCGACTTTTTATTGCCAATGAGTACGGTTTTGGAATCAATTTTGAACTCTGGTTTACCAGTTTGAGTTTGTGAGCAGTTTACACTACCGGATTTTTGAACAATTTGGTAAATCAGATTTGGTGACGCTATTTGTTTAAAATCAAATTTGTTATTATAATTTCAGACATTTATTCGTTAGATGGATGTCATTTGTGTCAAACGTGAATGCTACAAAAATTAAACCCCAGTTATTCATTGAAGTACGATAAAGAGTTTAATTGCACAATTGCTCAAGTTCTTAACTAGATTCCTTCCAATATACCATTCCTCTTTAACTGCTGTCGGTGTTTTGTGAATAAATGTTTAAAGAAGGTTGAAGTCTCTTTCCAGACATTTAAAATAAAATTCTGAGTATATAATTTTATAATAAAATTTGAGAAAATTAAAAAATTCCAGGTTTTATCAATATTTTAAAAAAATGAGTTAATGAAACATCATGAATTATAAATTGGAATTCAAAAAATGTTTATTTAACTTAAATTAAAAATGTATTTAACTAATTAAAATAGCTATTGTTGATAAAAGAAAATATTTTCTGATCGTACGCTTCTGATAGCAAAACCAACACTAAATATAATTAAACGCATTATTAAGTTTTAATTTTAACATAAATCATATTTTCAAGTATTTCGAATCAGGAGAATTCAAATTCATCTGTACGAACATCCTAATTAATTACAAGGCTTGATATATAATGTATTAGATGTGAAATTGAGTTACTGTAATTTATTTTTATCATAATTAATCTATTGTAATGGCTGAAGGGAATTTTCCTGACAAATTTTATCAACTGTTAAGAGAGTGGTAGAAACTTGTAATGGTGTACAATTTAAATGTACATTCGCAAATAAAATCATGGTACTAGCACGTCCCATTACAGCAACTACTATATAATACTGTGAAAGCATTTTTTGTCAACGTACATTTAACAAACTTTAAACAATTTTTAACATCAAGTCACATTAAAACTTTATAATTAGTATAAAATGATCTTAAAAATCAACTTACGAAAATTGTTTTCTAAAATATTTTGAACTAATGTTGCACTTTAGTAAGGAGAAATACTTTTTTATGAAATCGATATTGAATCCTAATAAAGGACAAATCACATCAGTCTACCTAAGAAGAAACAGATGTGCAAAGTATGAATTCCGATAGTGAGTATGAATTCTGTGGCGGAGCATGAATTATGTTGTGCGAATTCTGATAGTGAGCATGAATTCTGATAGTGAGAATGAATTATGTGGCATGAATTCTGATAGTCAATATGCATTCTGATAGTGAGCCTGAATTATGTAGCAAGAATTCTGATAGTCAACCTGAATTGTGTATGAATTCTGATAATCAACCTTAATTGTATAGTCAGAAGGAATTTTGTATGAATTCTGAGGAGCAGCATGAATTCTGATAGTGAGTCTGAATTATGTAGTATGAAATCTAATAGTAAGCATGAATTATGTAGCAAGAATTCTGATAGTCAACATAAATTATGTATGAATTCTGATAATCAGCATGAATTATGTATCTTGAAATCTGATAGTGAGTTTGAATTATGTAGCAGGAATTCTGCTAGTGAGCAGGAATTATGTAGCATGAAATCTGATAGCGAGCATGAAATCTCACAGTGAGCATGAATTCTGATAGTCAGCATTAATTCTGATAGTGGTCGGAATTATCTAGAATGAATTCTGATAGTGAGTATGAATATTGTATCATGAAATCTGATAGTGAGCATGAATTATGTAGCATGAAATCTGATAATGAGCATGTATTCTGATAGTGAGTCTGAATTATGTAGCATGATATCGGATAGTGAGCATGCATTCTGATAGTGAACCTGAATTATGTAGCATGAATTCTGCTAGCGAACATGAATTATGCAGCAGGAATTCTGATAAAATGAGTAACAAAGGAAAACTTCTGATGCTTCAGGAATTGTTTAAATTATTTAATTATTTTTAAGGCATGTATATTAATCAGTTAAGAGTAGACAGATACTCGTATAAGAACTTTCTTACAAAAAAATTCATTTTCTTTTTTCATTGTAAGAAGAAACTATTGAAAGTGATTTTCGCTGATTAATTGAGTTGCCAAAATCATTCAATGGATACCCAAACTGGTTATTTTTGCCAAATGTTTTTGTAATCTAATGAAGCGCATGCATAAAATTACATTCCAACACCAAATAAATGCTAATAATTAAATTTGGCTAAAAATCTATATCTCTTAAAGAAACATATAATCTAAATATTACTTTTGGAAACATTACAAATTGAAAGACATCCTATGATTCTTTTCCAAAGAATGAAGCCGGATTTTCTCCTACATAACATGCTCTTTAGAGATACTTGCACGCATTTTCAAAAAACAGTCTTCCCCCCTCCTTAGTGAGCTATTCATGGAGTACACAAGCGGAATTCGAGGTCCACTGATATTAAGTTATAATTATGATCTAGGTTAAAATGGTAACATGTTCTAAGTAATGTGTCTGGGCAAATAAAATGCAAAGATTAGATTCCCAATGACTTCGAATGTTGTAATCACAGCTTTTCCGATCCAACGATTGCAAGATTTTCCGATTAACATACAAATGCAGGGCAAGTATCCCTAAATAAATGTAATGTTCACTCATCATTGTCCAAGGAATACATCAGCGAGACTAGTGGTTCACTGATGTTAGGTTATAATTATGATCTAGGTTAAAATAAATGGAGAAAAATAAAACTTTTTGTCAAGTGTTTCAAATAGAATAATTTTAAATAAACTTTCAGCGTTGCATAAATTTTATCTTAGCCTGGTAATATCTAATTATTTCTTTAAAAAAAATACTTTCATCAACCTGTAATTTATTCTGAGTTTTCGCAGGAAAATTCTACATGTCTCTTCGACAAAAATACGCCCTTTTTAAAGATTTAAAACTCTTTCTTAGCAAACTTTTTGTACATTATATTCCTGAAAACTAGAAAAAAATGGTAAGAAATACAATCCTTATAACGCCTTTAACGTGTTTAGTCGACTTAAAATTTGATGAAAAAGATATAAAAAATGTCGAACTTTTTTAAAAGTATTCCAACAGCTATGTTCGATTTAATTTTGGCTTCTTTTAACGGATAATAAAAGATTTTAGCTCTCCTCTTATTTCCTGTAAAAGTTTTCTTTCAGACATAAAGGTTACTTAAAGTTAATTGCTTTCGCACCAAGCCTAACAAAATCCCATTTTCTACAAATTCCATTTGATTTAGCTGTAAGAAGGAAATTGGTGTATTTCGTCAACAGAGGTTAAAAAGAGAAATTTTATTGCTTATAAATTAGTTATTTAACTCTTGGCATTTCTATGTTGTTCTCTAAAAGTTCCACTTAACAGCTTTTTCCGAAAGGTTTTAATAAAAGTTATACAAATTTTCAATGACTGCTTTAAATTGTTCCAAAACATATTTAATTATTTGTTTTTGAAATGCTGACGATTCCTTTAAAATTAAAAAGATTACTTGAAAACATTAACTGAGAAAAAGTTATAAGAAACAGTTACATTTCATAGAAAAATTTTATTTTATATTTACAGAAAATGCATTAAACACAAATAAAATAAACCAAATACAGCTACTACGATATCTGAAATTCATTATAATTTTTTTTATATAATCAACAATTAAAAATATTTTCTTCAAACACATAATTTATTCATTGCTTATATGTATGCTTGTCAACTTTAATATGTAATTTTTAAAATTATCTTATTATTATAGTTTTTATATTTGCTAAATAGATTCTGTTCCTAAATAGATTCCTTGGAAATGTAACAAACTAATTTTGAACAATAAGAATTTTAGTAATGAGAAATCAAAATTAAATTATAAATAGCTAATATTTTTCACTATTTGAGCAAAATAGTACATTATTATGGATGATACGATTACCATAAAATCAAAAATTTTTCATGAAATAAACATTACTAACTATAATTAAAACTTTACTTAAAATTGAAATACTTTAATGAAAACTAATTGATTTATTTTTCTAAAAAACTAAATTCATTGCTCTGTTTAAATTTTATTTAATATTTTGATATTTATGGAACATCATTAAAAAAACATTAGAAACCTATTAATTTTTAAAAAATATTCTTAAAAATCTCTCTAAAATTAGGTGTGAAATTAAACACGTGTATTAACAAAATCCATGATAATTTTACGAATTTTGTTTTAATCTGAAATAAAAACCATTATATTGTTTATGGAATCATATTATTCTGTTGTTAAAAAAAAGCTTCAATATGGAAATTTTTTATTGTTAGCGTTACTTTTGATTCTTCTGATTCATTAAATGCTCTTAATAAAGTAGATGAAACGGAGACAAAATTACAGCCAATATGAACCTTTAAAACACAATACTTATTATATGTATATATATATAGATAGATAGATAGATCATTAGAACTTTATCAATAAGAATATTAAAACGAAAACTCAGCTTAAGAGATAAAGAAATTTAGAAAATAGAAACGCTAAAAATAAAGATAAAATGTTTTTTGGTGACAATCGATGAAAAAGGAAACAGACAGTAAAATTTCTCCTTTTCCCAACATCAATAAGCACCCATAGGGTTCGAAAATTGATAGGCATATTGGTTAGCATGCATCGAAAATTGATAGGTTTAGCTTTAAAAACTTTAGGTTTGTTTGATATGTTGTTCCACTGTCATTTTGGGCACACTTTTGGTTAATAAGACAGTGACAAACATGATTAAAGGGGATTCCGAACAACTCACAAACAACCATGCCCCCGCTAGGATTCAAACCTGAAGCCCGTATACCAAATGCCAGAGTGCTAGCCATTTGGCCATCAAGCCGCGTGGCGAGTTTAGGAGGAAAGAGATATAATATAAGGAAGAAAGGAAGCATTTACAGGATGGAGGCATTTCGTTGAATTTCACACTTTTTTTTTCTAATGCTGCCTAAGAAAAGAAAACTATTCATTCGAATGCTAGAGCTGAAAAGTGGCAACCTGAATAGACGTGAATCTGAATAGAAAAATTAGGGTTCTTTTGAGGCAGTCCAATGCATATATATATATATACACCCTGTCGAAGGCTATATATCACACCATTGTCGCCTTGACACGTTGTTCAGAGTTAAATTTATTATTTAAATTAAATTTTTACATTGTTACATTTTATTTTTATATATAACTGTATAAGTTTATAATGTTTTAATTCATAATAATTTTTTTAAATTAAATTAAATTGCCAATAGATATTTGTCACTGAGAAAAGTAGTAAAGATTCCTCGAAAAAGCCGATCTGGGTGGTCTGGATGGAGTAATTCAACTGCCCAATCCTGTGGGTCTTTGTAGACCAAATTATCTAATTATCATTCCTTTCTCCAACTCCTCTTTGTGAGTGAAGGTGTATGTCACTGAGGTCACCGCCTCAAAAAGTAGTAAAATCAGGACTGATTAATTATTGAATAGCCGTAAAGTGGGTCTTTACAGCAGGGGTTGTTTCACGGATTGGAGTTTCAGCGTTAAGATGAGAGGGATACCACACCTGCGACTAATGCGAAGATTTTCTCATCAAATCAATAGCCGTCTTAAGGAGCCCCCTGAATGCAAGATCTGACCAATGAGGCGAATTAAAATGAGGTATAAAGAAAGAACTGAGAGATGGTAGAAAATACATAGTGACACACGAAAAAGGGAGTGAGCGGTGAGGACAAAAAATAGGATGATCTAAAATAATGGAATGATGGAGGAGTATGTAGTCACCAAATGTCAAAGTGGGGAGGAAAGAGATCTGTAATCAGACAGGAGAGTGATGAAAAAAATAATGATCTAAAGAAGTTAGGATGAAGTGTGGAGAAGAGAGTAGGAGGCATGCTATAGAAGATCTAAGGTGGAGAAGAAGAGATGAAATTATCTATAAATCACTGAGGAGAAGACACAACGAGCTACAATGAAGTGAAATATGTGATGAAATAACATGAAAAAACTTGAGTTGATCTTCTAGCCTCCCCAAATGCAGACAAAAAAAATAAGGTACTGCCTTTAAATGATAATAGAATTGGAACTTAAAAGTGTGATAACAATATACGAGTATTGGTGATTAAACTTATTTAAATTTTGTGTTTATTAATCTCTTGTATAAATTGAACATTTAGACTTTTATGGATATATAATTATTTTTCTACATCATAAAAATTATTTTCATGATACCTATTCAAGAATTGTTTTTTGATTTTTCTATTTTATCATTTCCATGCTTAGTGGTTTCCTTAACTGCTTAATGAAAATATTATGTCGTAATTTTATTTTTTTTGTATAACCTAGATTATATTATGCATTTTAAAATTTATATATTTTCCAATAATATCCAATAAAATCC
This sequence comes from Caerostris darwini, assembly GCA_021605075.1. NCBI lineage: Eukaryota > Metazoa > Arthropoda > Arachnida > Araneae > Araneidae > Caerostris > Caerostris darwini. The sequence continues at coordinate 64,627 of BPLQ01003280.1, forward strand.
ATGCCAATAGGGTCCTCCATTAACTAACTCCGAGAATATCCCAACAAACTAGTCCCATTAAAAAGTAAATCCATATCAATTAAAAAAACCACAAAAGTAGTTGTATAAAACTCAAGAAATTCTTTAAAATAAAAAACTTGTGAAATAATAAAATGACTCATAAAATAAAGTACACAACTAATTTTAATATATATATATATATATATTAAAATTAGTTGTTGTATATATTGTTGTAATTACACTCATGTCCATAAATTAAGGATAATTCAGAATCACACAGAAATTGAACTCTAAAATAAAAATTTCACCTGTAGAAATATCACACACATCTTGAAGAAGAATATGCAAATTACAGGAAACCACCAGATGTCGCGGATAGTACGTCACAATGACGAGAGTGTAAGAGAGGGGTATATACGGAATGGTGGCAAAGAAGTAAAATTGTTCACAAGCGCTTTAAAAGCCTTTCAGTGCAGTAACCGCATAGTTATGGCACAAAGGAAGCATTTGGATGATTTTTTACGTGGTAGAATTATCGAACGACTGGAATGTGGACGTACCCAGCTGGAAGTATCCGAGGAACTTGGAATCGCCCAGAGTGTCATCTCCAGACTTTGGCAACGATTCCAAGATGATGGTAATGTGGGTAGATGTTTCAGCATAGGTCGCCCCCGAGTTACAACGCCGAATGAGGACCGGTATTTAGTAGTTACTGCCAAAAGAAACAGATGGAGCACAGCATTAGACCTGTCTCGTCAGCTCTCTTCAGCTACCGGTACGACAGTTTCAAGGCAGACCGTGTACACACGCTTAGGGCACATTGGTCTATATGCTCGTAGGCCTGTCAGATGTGTTCCACTTACCGCAACTCACTGTCGCCTGCGATTAACCTGGAGTAGAGAGCATGCATTGTGGACACCGCAACAGTGGTCTGGTGTGATGTTTTCCGACGAGTCCAGATTTATTTTGCAGTCTGATTCTCGCCGGACTTTCATATTGAGAGAACCAGGTACCCGTTACCACCAAGAGAACACCATTGAACGACACCGTTACGGTGGTGCAGGATGGCTCGTTTGGGGAGGAATTATTCTTGGTTCCAGAACTGACCTGCATGTTCAGAGTGTAACGATGACAGGCCACATCTATCGGGATGTCATTCTGGAACAACATGTACGTTTGTTTCAGGGCGCCATGGGTGCTGAATTTCTGTTTATGGATGACAACGCCCGTCTTCACCGTGCAAACATTGTAGACGAATGCCTTCAATTGGAGGATATCACCCGTATGGATTGGCCAGCATGCTCATCGGACTTGAATCCTATAGAGCATGTGTGGGATATGCTTGGCCGACGAATTGCAGCCCGTAAACCCCCTCCCACCTGTCAACCGGAACTTCGGAGGGCATTGCTTGATGAGTGGTGTAATATTCCCCAAGATCAGATTGATAATTTGATACTCAGCATGCCTAGGCGTTGTAAGGCCTGTATTGCATCGTCCGGGAGACATACTCCATATTAACCATCATACTAACCATGTTATACTGTTTTTTTCTAAATAGGTTCTTTTTTGAAATTTGTTCCAGGGAGTAAAAATCACAATTTTTATTAATTATGTCAAACATATAGCATCTTTTTTGCTCTTTACCTTTTGTTTAATAAATAGACTTTACAAATAAATCAAATTTGTTTTGCATCTGTCTCTTTCTTTGCCTGAACTTCATTATCCTTAATTTATGGACATGAGTGTAGTATATATATATATATAAAATTATTGTTGGGATATTCTCGGAGTTAGTTTATGGAGAACGCTATTGGTATGTGATCTTTTACATTTGATTTTATTGGATAATAGTAATTTAATTCAACAATACCGCACTACCCTGAAATTCCACCAGCTACCAATTATCGGTCGTAGTGTGTCACCCAATCATTCAAGAATAATAAAAACATTTTGGATAAAAAACATTTAAGTTTATTCGTGACTTTCAAATGCGTTAAACAAAAACATTTTATAACATACCACTTCCTAAACATCCATAATTTTCCAAAACATTTTATAGCATTCAACTTTCTAAACATCCATAATTTCTCAAGGCACTTTTATAGCATGCAACTTTCTAAACATCATAATTTCTCAAAACGTTTTTATAACAAATATTGATAAAGCTGTAACCCCTAGAAAAAAATCGATAATTTAATTTTTAACTTCTGAATAAGTTCATAAATTAGTCTAACTTGTTTCATTGTCAAAATATTGTTTCCCTAAAATAAAAAAATATATATATTTGGGGTTTCTTTAGAAAACATAGAAATAAATTAATTTTACTACACTTGCTGCTACGTGCACTACTGAGATCAGCTTTTTAAAGATAATTTACTTTGTATACGATCCTAACAATTAAACACTCAATTTTGCTGTTAATTTTACAAGCATTTAATTATGATTTTCTAATATTATAATAAACAATATTCAACCAAAATTTATTTTTGCAAGTATAAAGTGTAATCGAATTGCTAAATATTCTTCTCTGAATCTTTACCTTTTAGATCTTTGAGAATAAAACAGACTTAATTAAAATTCACTGCCTTGTATTTCATTGAGGATGCTTAAACTATAAATTATGCTATTCTTTCCATGATGAATTAATAATTGTTCTGCGTGTTTGAAACTCATTGCTCCATAATGGCTATAATTAAACAATTGATGGACAATCTTAATGTCATGATATGAACAATCCTAATGTCAGAATATGCAGTATAAAGCATACTATTCAATCACATTTAATTTTATTGCTGACTATTCAAATGCTGTTGGACGAAAGGGAATTAATTAAATTTGCATATCTGAGTGTCTAACAGGCTTCACATAATTACCCATCATAATTCACAGATATTATTAGCCAATTTATGAATATCATGACGAATTTTGCAAATTATAACGTTTAGCATTGATTTAATGAATAAGGCATTTCTCTTTGTTGGAAAAACTCAACAAAATATAAAATATTTCAAATTCTGTCTCTATATATTGTAATTATCTCATAGATTGTATTCTACATCTAGTTTCAGGACATATATTTCAGTTTATTAACATAATAGGAGAACTTAAATTCTTTAATTGGCTTCAAATAGGGTCAGTTATACTATCGGTTTTACAAGTTAAGATTGAAATTCAAAGAAAGTGCTTCACTGTAATTCTATAACAAGTACTTAAATGTTAGTTTTATAATTTAGTTAGGAAATTGACTGACAAGAAGTTCAATAGTAATATCTTTAATTAGCAATTAATCATAGCTCGATTCTCACTAATGAAGGTCTTTGAAAAACGCATAAAAGCGCAAAAAGCCATGATTTGAAAAGCACATAAAATCAAAGGCATTGTAGTAACTTTCATCACAATAACTCATAGAGCTTGGCAGGTGTTTCCTATAATATGCAAATTAAGACACTCCCTGTCCTATCAAATAAATCCATTGTAGTAATAATAACAAATAACACAAATAGTTTTGGTTTGCAGCTCTACGGTAATTTTTTTTTCACACTTCAGCTAATCAGACCGGGACCTCCTGTTTAATGTGGATTCCGAACCACTAGTAAGTATTCAAGCCACCACCAGAATTTGAACCTGACGTACATGGTACCAAAGGCCAGAGCTCTAGCCAACTGGCCATCAGGCCGCATAACACAGATAGGACAACACATTTTTTTAAATTTTTAGTATTAATTCATTATAACTTGTCGAATTTTTAAAAAAAAATATAGCTTAATAATTTAAATTCTAACTGTAATCTATATTATAAAAGTACTTCTTACATTTAAATAATCAGAAGCGATAATTTCTTGATTTATAAAAAATACTTGTTAGAAAAATGAATGAAAATAGACAAAGTTGATTTTATATTATTTTTCCAGATAACTTTATTATTAACTTTACCACTTTAAAAAGTACCCTCCAAAAAGAAATCAGTGAACTCCAAAGAAAGTCCTTTCTAAGATTAAAGATATGGACTGGTGGTTATCACTGCTTAGCTCATATTTTCTGTTAAGGACTTTTCTTGAAAAGTAATTCGTTTTTATGCAAATAGCTCCTATTACTTAAATGGCCGGGTTTGCTTTCTTCAGCGGCAACTCTCGGCATCAAAAGTTATGATGGGTAATCATGCGAAGTAAGAATTCATTTTATCGAGAAATTACAGAGGGGGAAACAATTTGGAAGTTTTTTCGGTCACTGAATATCACCAAAAGATTTTTTTGTCTGGGGAGGTGTTTGGTGAAATTTTTATCATCTGTTATGCAATTTTATTTTTGGAAAATCTCTTAGAAAAATAAAGGAGGATTATTTAAAAATAAACACCAGGAGGGTTACTTTTAAATTGTTGAGTTTTATAAAAGATTTGGCCGAGATAATAGATTTTGAGGGCCTGATGGCCGAGTGACTTACGCTCTGACGCTCGGTAACACAGGCTTCGGGTTCGAGTTCCGGTGGTGCCATTGATGTTTATAGTGGGTCGGAATCCACTTTAAATTGTTGGTTTCGGTCTAATAGAATCGTAGAACGTTGTGGGGGTAGTGTTACTCGCGTCCGTAGCAAATTTTCAAGCTACACGTACCTCCTGGGTAGTGCTAAATGAATAATAGCGGGGCAGCCCTTGCTTCTGGCATAAGAACTGTCTCTGTATCGTCAGCTGCTTTAAAACAACATAATAGGTTTGTTGTTATGTCTGTATTTCTTATGATTTAAAAACTTAAGGGTTTGATTTTTTTCATTGCTGAATTCTTTATTATTTATCTTAGACAGTCAAAAAGCACGAAAACATTTTCATCATTAATTATAAAAAAAGTTTAAGTCCTTATTTCTTCGTTTATCGTTTAATCGTGATTTCATTCGCTAATAGGCCTGGATAAGACTATTAGGACTTCAGGCATGTCGCTATCTGGTGATGTAATGATGTTTAACGCTAAAGTCCTTAGACGTGTCCGCTCATTTGCTTTATTATTTGGTTTTAGAGATTTTCGTTAAAAAAATATATAAATTCTCGAAACGTTTTGTTATTTAAAAATAAAACTGTTTTGATAAAACTAAACGATGTATCCCTGAGGATCATCCTTTTTAATGTACAAAATTTATTTTTGAAAATAATGACATTCAAATTTTTTAAATTTGCAAATTTATTCATGCTGTTTAAAATTTACATCATTCAAATTCAAGCAAGTGAAGTTCAAATTAGAACTTTGTTGAAATTCTTTCAGAAAACCATCATTACAAGTCAATTTAAGTATATATCAAAAAATATTTCTTAATTAACTTTTACAAAAAATCATAGCTAACAAAACTAAATTTATTTTAATATCAAATTTTAGTCGAAAATTTATTATTATATCTTTAACAATAAAACAAAATTTGAAACTTTTGGCCTATGTAAAATTTAAAAAATAATTCACAAAAAAATAAAATCTAGAAACTAATATTTTTATAAGAGAAAATTATTTCTTTCAAAAAATAAGTTATTTCTTTCACTACACTGGTTCAATGAATTTAACTATTTCAAGCATATTAAATTGTTTGCTTAAATAGTTATGATTTTATTTTATGAATAGTTTCTATACACATACTTCAAACAATTTGGTTTAATTAATATTCAGTTTTTCTGAATTTATTTTATCTTTTCTAACTATTTATTCAATATTGGTTTTGCTAATCAGCAAAAGCAATACTGCTAACTTCTAAACAAACTTTGCACTTACTATTTGTAAACTAGAAAAAAAAATTCTATTTATAACATTTTCATTTCATTTTATGACCTTCACAATCCATCACATCATAAATTTTCATATACCCGACTCGTGGTTCAGTGGCAAATTGCACCGCTGGTGAATATTATTGCGGAGGGTCAATCTGCTTCCTTCTTTGTTGTAGACACTGTTTCAAAAAACGAGGAGATGCGATGGCGTTGGTGATATTCCGCATCTTGCCTCGTGAGTCGGACAACCTGGTGGGATTTTCCGTTTTTTCTCCCAAATGATACGCCAATGCGAGGTTGTTCCCTCTAAAATTCCTCCCGGAAGGCACTTCCCTCCTTCTTCAGAGTCACGGGTGGTCCATCACAACAGAAGCTTTCCGTCCATCCATGAGTAGATTACTCATGCCGTGCAAGTCTCGCGCTGTTGGTCACTGAGCAATTGTCACAACAGCAACATATTAATTTCTATAATTATCTGAATGTAGTTATATATAAGCGGGCTCACTTTCCCTACATCCATAAGACCACACGGGCTCTTAGACTTGGCGTAAATGTTACTGTCTACCAAATGGAATATGAAAAAAATTAAAAATAAATAAATTTTCTTTAAAAAATAAAAAAAATTAAACTGTGTTACAAAACGCAACTGCAAATATTATAAACTATCTGAATTCTAAATTATACTCAGAAAATTTCATACATAAAGATAAGATGGATCATAAATGGTTTAACTGAACCTTTGAAATTTGCTTTTATATCAATCGAAAAGCTTTGCGTAAATGATATATAGTTTAGTTACGTATCATTAATACAGCTGTAATAGTTTCGGAGGCAAGCAATTAATTATTCCAGGCCTTAAATTTGAAAGCATCATGCATTATAATAGATTTCTGCGGTACATAATCTTATATCGATTTCTCATATTTATGAATTAGTAGTTGAAATCGATATGCTGATTCATTTTTAACTAAGAGAATGTAGGGGTTTCGTAATAAATCCATTGATAAAATGTATCTTTTCTTTTATTGCTGAAATTTTTTAACATCTATACATTTAATATTTAAAACATAATTTCTGACTATATTAGGAGAGTTTTCGTATATTCCCAAGTCAAAAGGGAATATGCAATGAGATTATTATTTTATTTTTTAATTAGTTTTAGCAAATATTTCAATTTAATATTTCATGTTTCAGATATTGAAGTCATTATTCGATTCGCTTGATTTCCACAACGATGCATTATTTATTTATATACTTGTATATTGGCTGTTTTGATTTAAAATAGATTTTGTATTGAAGAATTTGATCATTATTATCTTCAGTATCCTTCACTGACGATACGTAATCCAATTGTAGCTTGCGTGGATAGCGTACAAGAGAGCTCAATTTCGAATGGACTGGAAGCGTTCATTTCAGTTTCTGCTTTAAGAATAGGAGACTAAATGGCAATTGTGTAAAGTGTCCTGACTTATTAGTTAGGTTAGCTGGGTTTTTTTCTGGATATTCTTGTATATTTCACTAGCAGGGCAGTTAATTCTAAAGGTTTTTCAGGAAGGCAAGATTTTGACTTCATCATTCGTCGATTATTTGCCTGTGGTAAAAATATCTCGGTCTTCCAATGATAAAAAGATGGTTATTGGCGAAGATGGCAAGTAGTGCAGTATAAGTTCGATTCCCCTTGGCGCATGATAATTTGACGCCAATTCTGAGAATTTAACTGAAATTCTCACATTGCCTATAAGGGAAATTATGTTATCTAAGATTTTTCAACGTCTTCTCCCACATGTCGCGCAAATATTGAATAGAGTCTCCCCTAAAGACAGTAGCAGCATTTTTACACATCTATAATGTATTCATGGCGTACACAAATGCAGCACAAGACTCCTACGCATTTAAAAAATGTAAGCGTTTTAGCCAAAGAATAACGCCGATCGAATTGAGGCAATATGGTAGTTTAATAAATTGAAGGCAAAAGCCAATTAAAAGACAGTATTAAAATATTTCAAAAATATGCAATATTTCTAAGCAAATACTATTAAATTAAAATTTATAACTGTGTGTGTAAATTTATAACAGCTTTATTGACACGCACAAACACCACATACATACAATATTTAACACATTTAAAGACAGATAATTATAGATTAGTGAAAGGACTCCACTTCTAAGCAGAAAACACGAAACTCAGCTAAGCGCAAGGTGGGCGAAATATACTTCATCAGGTGAGAGTCTGTAGGCCAACTGATACGCAAAGTAGGTCTAACAATATTTCCTCTCAGGATGAAAGACTATAGACCAACTAAATGTTTCTCAGTGGGAGAGCAGGCTTGAGACCGACTGACCATTTCTTCGGAAAGCCACAGGGGTTCTGTTTAGTGCCAGTGTGTAGAGGGAGGCTTGGTTACAAATTTAAATATTGTAAAATCACCAAATTTTGCAATCTCTTATACTTATTGTAAAATTCTCATAAGCATGTTTTGCATCTATAAACGGATTTAGAAAAATTGCCATATGTTCAGTGCGATATACAATACCTTAAAATCACAAATAAAATTATTTTAGACTGAAATATCAGAACAGAATTGCATAATTTTTAAGATAGTTTCAAAAACAAATATATTGGTTTAAGATAAATTGAAACGCACTCACATACATAATTTCTTTTTTATTTTTATTTGTTTTTTTATTTATTTATTTATTTATTTTTTTTTTTCCGTATCTCTTAAACTTAAAATGGCCTTCAATAATTTAGAAAAGGAATTAATCTCAATTCAAATTTAGCATTTTTACGTAAGCGAATAACGTATCTAATTGTATTCACTAATTTTTGAAAAATATCAAATTTTTATAGATTATTCATACAATTTTAAGCAATAAATTATTACTCAAGCAAAGACTAATTTTCTATGATTTTTTTGAAACTAAAATTTGAAATTAAATTCATTCTCGATTGTTTCAATGTTTCTATTATTTTCCCTTGTCTGTCTTTTAAAATAATATTATAGTATGATATATTTCAATACTGGGCCTGAATGGTCGAGTAGCTAGCGCTCGGTACCACAGATTTCGGGTTAGAATCCCGGTGGTGCCATGGATGTTTGTAGTGGTTCGGAATCCACTTTCAGCCGTAGATACAGGTCTCATATGGCTGCAGAGCGTCATGGAGTAAAAGTCAGACTTCTACCTACGGGTGCTCCATCACACCAGAAGCTGCTTCCTTCCCATTCAAGCGTGAGTCCATACGGGTTCATGGGCTTGGTCTAGATTAGATATCTACCAAGTGGGATAAGTAACAACAACAACAACATATTTCAATATTCTACAATTTTTAAATGCCCTTTAAATAATTATGATAAAAATTTCATGATTTAATATCCCTTAAAAGAATAACAAATGAATGAAGAACTCATTTTAAATAGCAGTCTAGTTTTATTACTATTTTTTATTTGCTATTACATTTTTAAAGTGGTAATTTAAATAGTAGCATTAAATAGAAAAGATAAATTTCTGCCAATTTTCTCTAAAACTCAGAATAACTGTACTTAATAATTTCACAATTTTGAATTAATTTATTGCTCATTATTGCTTAGTTATAATTGTTTTGATTCAGAGAAATTTCTTTTCGAATATATTATACCGAAATATTTATTTTAGGTTTATATAGTTGTATAAAATGCTTTGTAGAAGTAAATAAGTTATATTTCTTTAAAATAGTTCAAAGATTTTTAATTAGGCATTCAAAATAATTAAATAGAAAATAATTTCAAAATTTCTTATTATTATATTATTTTACTCAAATCGTAAATAGCAAACTCGAAATATTTTGCTTCATTAATACATTATCGTTAGAAACTTTAAAGTGTAATCAGATTAGTTTTTTTTTTTTTTTCATTTTATAGAATAGCAATTAAACTCAATTTCCTTACAAATTTTCAGTAAAATAAACTTAATAAGTACTTATAGAAAATCCACTATTATCTATTAAGTACTTCGATACTATACTTAAGTACTTCGATACTATACTTAAGTACTTCGATACTATACTTAAGTACTTCGATAATATCTGTTGTTGTTGTTCTAATGCAGCAGGCAATAATTTCAATAATATCTACTATATCAATTCTAACCAAATGGGTGAAAATTGAAAAATGTTTATTTCTCTCATTAAGTTATATATTTTCGTGCTCCATTAATTATTATTTTCAAAATTATCTTTGAAAATTATTGCCTATAGTATTGTTTAAAGTCTTCTAGCGCATTCCTACATTCAGTTTAGTTATTACTGAGCTATAATTAAATGAGGAGATGACAATTACATGTTTGATTGAAATATTTCCTATTAATATATTTTGGAAAATCCAGACATTTTATGAATACTATATGATTTAATTATGTTAACTTCATATTATATTTTTATATTATTGACATAGTTGATTAGAAAATTTCAGTGCGGATTCCATAGAAAAGTACATGTCTTCATTATGATAAGTAAATAATGAGTTGATTCGTATACATTTTAATACGCACTAATATGTTATCATCATTTAATTATTCTAATCCATTATTCAATCATTTTTAGTTAAAAAAATAATGCACTAATTCACAATGTACTCCGGCACAGAAAATTTTTAAATGCAGAAAAAATAAAACCTACATTTTCACCATAAACTGCAGCTAAATATTTTATAGGCAATTATATATTTCGATCTTTAATTATTTCAAAACAAATGTTTCATTTAATATTTTGTTAATACAAAATAAAAATTCTACTTTTATAGAATAGTTGTGCTGTAAATTTTGCATAAAAATGTTATATACATTTATGAAATGTTAATTACTCATGTCTAATCATTATTTGCTTTTATTTCAAATGCATTTCAGAAAAATAGGGAAATAAATTTTTCAAAGTACAAATTTTAATTTTTAAAGTCAGATTAAAACATTTGCAATGCTTATTTAAAATGTTGTTGCTGTATGAAATTTTAATTACACTTGTGTAATTAAAATTGTAATTACACTTGTGGGCTTTTTTTTCTCATAACAAGAGGCGGGGGAACACGTTACAATTGACCAAACGAAAGATATTGAAGCTAATAATACTCGGAATACCGATGCAATATTTTGAATTTAAAATATGCATATTAACGCCAGAAGGAATAAAAAACATAACAGAACGTAACTAAATAAGAGATGCTATCGAAGCTTTTATAGCAGGGGTGGTCAACTCAAATGGTCTTGCGGGCCACATTGAAAATGCATCTTAACTCCGCGGGGCCGCATATAAAATATTATAAATCCCCATATCAGATTTAAACCCACTATTAAAAGACCAAGATCAGATTTAGCCCCCAAATTGAAACATAACGAGTTATTATTTTTTATGTTCACTATTATTCTTACATGTACACATAGATAATATAATAATAATGATATTAAACGCACATTGTAAAGAAATATATAACACTAAAAATGAAATATATAAATATAAACGAAATAAAAAAACGGAAACCCTTAAAAACTATTTATTTTACTAGTGCGATATTTGTTTCTCCACTCATTCACTTAGCTTTTGCAAATCGATCTCAATTTGGATGTTTGCACATCGTAATGAGTGTTGCAGGGTGGAATCCGTTATGTTTGAGCTTGTTTTGTGTTTGGTCAATTTTATTTTCGAAAAAAACAATTCGCAGGTGTAAGTTGAACCAAAAGCACTAACAACTTCAACTAAGAGTCTGGTTTGATCTGCTATCAACAATCAACTGTGCGTATCTAGGTATGGTCATTGGTTTTTCACTACTTTGGCCTTTATGAAATAAATATATTTTGTAAAAGTATGATAAATCTCACGGCCGGAAAAATATTCAAAGCGGGCCGCGGATTGGCCACCCTTGTTTAATAGTTTTTATATGATCCATAAAAACGAAATCTGCGTTTAATGGTACATAGAATCAGATGAAAGTGTGGTAAAAACACTTGCTAATATTATCGATCTTCAGTAGCAGTGCTTCTATGGAAAATTTATAGATCAGTCCGCCATTTTATACTGATGCCTCACCAGAACAGCACTCCAGGACCAATTGTATTGTATTTAGAATTCTAAAGACCTTAATTGGCTGAGTGCCTGGAAGCACTACATTTTTCAAAATAAATCAATCGAATCTAAGAAATATTCAAAGAAATTTTTTGAAAACTTATTTCCTTTATGATAATATCCACTCACAAAGTGCTTTGTTTTACAAAGTGTTTTACAGACTGAATAAAATTTCAATTTGGAGATTCTTTCCAAATGATGGGAAACTCTTATTATTGGCTTTTCTAGTGCTTCAAAAGGTAAAGAAATCAAAACGAGAGTTAATGGAAGAATCGCATGGCTTGTTAAAGTGTTGTTTGCTCTACTCTATTGAATATATATGCTAGTTAAAGTAAACGTAGATTAAAATTATCTCCATAGAAGGAGTTAATCTGCTATAAAAATTGAAATTATCTCCATAAAAGGAGTTAATTTCTATAAAAATTAAAATTATCTCCATAGAAGGGATTAATCCTCTATTGAGATTAAAATTATCTGCATAGGAGGAATTAATCTACTATTAAGATTAAAATTATCGCCATAGAAGTAGTTAATCTGCTATAAAAATTGAAATTATCTCCATAAAAGGTGTTAATCTACTATAAAGGTTAAAATTATCTCCGTAGAAGGGATTAATCTTCTATTGAGATTAAAATTATCTGCGTAGAAGGTGTTAACCTTCTATAGGGATTAAAATTAGTTCCATAGAAGGTGTTAATCTTCTATAGAAATTACAATTATCTCCAAAGAAAGATTAATCTTCCATTGAGATTAAAATTATCTGCATAGAAGATTATCAGTGAAATATAAAGTAATACTGATGCTCTATTGCAATTTGAAACGGTAAAAAATTTGTTCAAATGAAAAGAAATCATGTGATTCAATAAAGTTTGATCAGATTTAAAGATTCCTGTCGCTTTTAAAAATAATGTTTTAACTTTCTGGATACGTGCTAAGATCGCGGGAAAATGTAGATTATTTTATTTATTGTACCATAAATGCATAACATCATACAAAAACGATTTAGTGGTAACCTTCTGCAAATACTTGCAATTAAATATAGAAAGTGTTAGAGTGGAGAAGGACTTGAATTCCACTGGTGAAGTTCACTGAAGTAACTGCTTTCAGAAATGAAGATGAGCAATTAATTATTTCTTTGATAATTCCCTGTGGCAAGTTGACAGAATGCGAATTCAAAACATTTCCACCCTGTAAGATCAAGACTCTATTACATGTTTATGTTTGAAGAATTCCAGCTTATTTTGTTATTAAGCTTGCAACAAGCTATAACAGGTTATCAATCTATTAAACTATGCTTATAATGGTTATTTAAACAAGCTATTAAACTATGCTTATAACTGATATTTAAACAAGCTATTAAACTATGCTTGTAACTGATATTTAAACAAGCTATTAAACTATGCTTATAATGGTTATTTAAACAAGCTATTAAACTATGCTTATAACTGATATTTAAACAAGCTATTAAACTATGCTTATAACTGATATTTAAACAAGCTATTAAACTATGCTTATAACTGATATTTAAACAAGCTATTAAACTATGCTTATAACTGACATTTAAACAAGTTATTACACTATTACAAGCTATTGCTATACAAGTTACTACATTATTACATAAACAAGCTTTACACTATTACAAGCTATTCCTAAATATGCTACTGCATTACTACATAAACAAACTAATACATTATTGCATAAACAATGTAATACATTAATACATAAACAAGCTATTATATTTTTGCATAAACAAGCTATTACATGTTTATGTTTATGAATCCAAACTTATTTGAATTAAGCTTATTTTAACTTCAAGTATTTAGAAGGCTTAAAAATTTTTGATAATTTATTTGAATCTGTTTATTCAATTCACCACATATTTCTTCCCAGACAATGATAAAGATATCGTGAAAGTCAACTTTTGAAAATTCAGTTCATTTTATGCTTCCTCAAATAAAATGTTTGTGTAAATATCATTTATTTTTTATACTGAGTTATTTTCGATTGTACAACAACTAGTAGAGTAAAATGCACAAAACTCTCTTTGCGTTTATTGATATTATATTCTAATAAAAAAGTTTTCCAAATAAAATAAAAGGTTACTCTTGAAAAATTTCATAAAAATTAAGTTTAAGATTTTTATCCCTTAATGTTTCCTTTATTAATGACGCAGAATTTAAATGTCTTTTAATGAAGATTAATTGCCATTTCTAAAGTGAGATTTTTCCTTCTTAGTTGTGTCATTTCCATTTGTCCATTTTATAGTTGTTACTAATTTTTAAAAATTAAGAAAGTTTCTCTCATTGTAGCTAAGAAAACTAATTAGCAAATAAATTTTAGGAACGCTTTTAGGAAAGAAAAACGCAGTTTAATTAATAAAGTTGGCATTTCTTCTTTAATTTGTGTTTCATAATTAAGCACAATAACATCATAAATTTTTGTTAATTAACTGTATTTCAAAATTAAAGCATTATTCTTAAATCATGACATTGCAGATAAGTATTCAGATCGGTGAATTTAATTTAAATGTCTACTTTATACGTATCGTATGAAGTCAAATTAAAAAAAATAGTTTAACTTCATATATTTAGAGTGCTTAAAAGCTTTTGGTAACTTATTTGCATCTTTTCAATTAATGTACCATATTTTTCTTCCCAGTTTTATTAATTATCACATTTCAGTAATTCATACCCTAATAAGTACTACCTTACCTAAGTAATATCCTACTACCCTCCAAATGCCCGTTTAATTTTTTTTTAATTATTCAGATTAAAAATTATAGAGGAAGACCATTATTGACTAACCATGACCACACAATTAAAATTTTTTTAATAATACTTGTTTTGCTTTTTCCTGATAATGTGAATTACACAATATATATATAATTTTAATAACGTAGATAGTTCTTTTTTAAAAATAGAAGACATAAACTATCTATTATCTTCAAATATTCATTATTTTTTCTCACCATTAAAGAAAGCTTAATAATACGTTTTAAAATACCAAATAAGTTTTTAAAAAGAATTAATTAAGTGTGCCTTAGAAAATCCCAAACGGAAATGTCATATTCATAGCTGCCGAGATCATTCAAAACAGAATTATTAATATTGGGAATGGAGTTATAAAATTTTTGTGCAATTTTGTGATTTGTCGCTTAAAACTTGGGTGCGAAAGAGCATGTTTGATATCCTCATTTCGGAAAAACGAGGGCGAATTTGTAATCATACGTAGAATTTTATTTTCAGGTCTCGAAATTCGACGGAGTAGTAAATTGTTACAAACATGATAAATTTATCAGTAAAGAATATTTAACATTCTTAATATTTTTATATTATAAAATTAATAACACAAAATATTTTTCTACGTTTTACTTTAACAGAACTTATGCATTGATACATTCTTCGAAATATACACGGGACAAAATCGTAATATCAGTTGTAGCCGAGTACAGAAACAATTTTTCTTCCATTCCGCACCGTCGGAACATATGTCTCCACCTTTTTCCAAATCAATTTTCTGTCCCCAGCAAAGAATGTGATCGGCGGCACTTGCAGTGTATTCGATATTCTTGTACGGTCGCAAGTCAGTGAGAAACCTTTGATATCGACAGAGGAAATAAAATGTCGTGTACTGAATTCATTACTGCGTTGCATGCAGAAAGAAAAGAAAAAAAAAGGAAACACAGAAAGAAAAACTTGCATTATTGGACGTTGCTCTGAAAAAAGTATGAAGAAATGTCTTTTTCATCGCTGAATAAATTGATAAATCCCGATCGCAATTTCCTGCAAGAATTCCACAGGCTTTCAGATTTATTTCTGATACGAAGTCTCTGAAAATAAAATACTGTGCGATCGCTGAGTTTCGCTAAACTTCTGTAATCTACTAAGAACTTTATCCACTGAAAAAAATTTCACAATACAGGTTTTGGAAAATAATTTTGCTTTAATACCTTTACAATATTTCATTGTAAAATCACTGAAATCTAAACGAAATGTAAATTAAAATACCGAGTTTATTATTAAGTTGCTATAATTTGTTTTTTAATATCGAATTATTATTGCAGTCCTTTTCTCAGTCATCTATTCAATCTATGTATTTAGAATTCCTCTATACAAAATAAAATAATAAGTAAAATATTATTATTTTAATTATTATTTATTAATAATTATATAAAAATCAATATAATTATTATTATTATTTAATAATAATTATGTAAAAATTAATATAATTATTATTAAATAATAATTTTGGATACTCATTCTTCTGTAGTTTTTTTTTCTAATGCAGCTGGCAAACACGTAAGCAGCTGTTATGGATACCCTGAAGCAAGCGCTGCGCAGACGTTACTCACTTTGCATTAGCCAGGGGACGCGTGTAACTTGAAGATAAGCCACGGACGCAGAATAACAATGTCCCCGCAACGCTCTACGATCCTATTAGACCGGAAACTAATGTTTAAAGTGGATTCCGAATCACTACAAACATCCATGGCCCACCGGGACTCGAACCCGAAGCCTGCGGAACCGAGCCCCAGAGCGCTAGCCGCTCGGCCATTCAGGCCCTATTATTCTGTAGTGGTTTAAAAATTATTTAATGGTACAATTTATGTACTAATACATAAATACATGTTTTCAGATAATTATAGTTATTCAATTGTTGTTGTGATCAATTCTTAGTGACTGGCAGCGCGGGATGGAGCATTCCATGAGTAGTCTACTCATGGATGGAGGGAAAGGAGGCAGTCTTGTCTACGAGGGGCTGAAGAATGAGGTCAATGCCTTCCGGGAGGACTTTTACGGGGAACTACCCCGCATTTACTCATCGTATGTGACTAATGTTCCTAATTTTCAACTGTAAAATGACAGCTCAGCTCTAGACACAGTGATGTGGTATGGTGTAGTGGTAGTAGTCCTAATGCTCACCAGCAGCGCACATTACCACTGAGCCACGAATCGGACTAGATATTCACTAGACATCTGAACAATTTATTACAGATTTTATTATTATTATTATTATTACTATTTCTGTTTCTGATTTTTTTTCCAATAATGCTATTAATATTTTAATGGCATTATGCATTATTTTCTTTTGTTTCTTTAGTTGTGATTTGTTTCTTTTAATGTTTAGTGTATATCTTATAATAGTTTTTTTTTTTTTTTTTTTTAAATATTACAAATGTTTTGTTTATTTTACTTTAAATAAGTTTATAAAAATAATTCCCAAGTAATTATGGAAAACATAATAATTTCCAGTACTTAGTTTTGTTCCAAGCAATTTATATATGCCAACCTACGTGAAACAAAATAAATATATCAATTAAAATAAATTCAACTAACAAACTAACAAATAAAAAAAACATCTTTCTTTAGAAATCTGACTCAAAAATTCATAGAAATCAAAACCATGAAGTATAAAAAGAATGTAAAAATTAACTTCTATGAACATATATCAGAAACAAAAAACAGAGCAATTATTAATAGCCTGGAAACAATAATAATTATGACTGTAAAATAGGAATCAATAAAAATACAATTTTAAAATCAATTTACCAAAAACTTCTGTAAAGGAAATTGCTTACAACGAAAGAAACTTCAGAGCAAAATTATTGGACATGAGATAAAAAAATATCGAAAATTTATATTAAATCTTAAATAAATCACTCGAAGCTTTTGTATTCAAAAAAAAAAAAAAAACACTCAAAAATAATCACTGCTCAAAAATCAAACAGCTAATTCAAAAAAGAAAATTGAAATTAAATTGATAACGCATAATTTTGAAATATTGGCGACATTCATAGCTCGTTCGCTGAGATTTAATTAATTTTTTGGGTTCTTTCAATAAACTAGAAAGAGCAATCTCTGGATAAATTATTGCAACTCCCTAAGGGTAAAAATAATTACATATTATTATTTCCGAGGTTCAAATTTTATGAGAAATGCATTTTAAAAACTATAGAGGAGAAATAAAATAAAATTTAATTAAAATATCAGATGCAAGAGAAAGAAAAAAAAAAACAATGATTTTTACAAGTATTATTTGTATGATTGATGAATGTAATAAAATTTTATTACAACCTGCTCATTTTTAATGGCATGGGGAAAAATTACTTTGATTATCTCAGATTTTATTACATATTCAGTAAATCAAGCTCTATTCAGTATAATAGTTAAGTCAGTTGTTAGAGATAAATCTAATTTAATTATTAAAGAAAATGGAATATGAAAATGAAAATAGACTTTAATTATATTTGTTATTTTTTCTTTCATTGCTATCCAAAACAGAAATGCAAATAAATTTCCATAATTAGTAGGTTTTTTTCTCTTATCCCACTTTGTTGTCAGCCCTACGCCCACTCACACATACACTACGCCCACTGTCACTCTACAATCATATTAGACTGGGACCTACGGAAGAAAAAACTACTGACCATGTCATGACCGGATCCGTGTCTCTGATGTAGCTTCGTAGGATAGTTAGGCTTCTTGACTCCGTAAGGCAGTGCCTTCCGGAAGCACTTTTTAAGGGAACCGTCACCGATTTGCGTATCGTATGTAAGGAAACCCTGAAATCTTCCACCAGGTAGTTTGACTCACCAAAATGCTGAACATCACAAATGCCATGGAGTCTCCTCGTTTTTTTTAAACAGCGGATTGAACCTCCACCCTAACGTTCATCACCGGTGCCCGTTGTCACTGAGCCACAAGTCGGGCATGTTACAAGTTATTAAATACGATTAATTATTGCAATTTAACTTTAGTCAGATACAGTGTCAGATTTATTTAAATTTACATGATCCTAATTTTAGAAATTAGGATCATCATAATTTTTATGTATTTTTAAATTAAATATAAAAATAGCTTTAAATAAATAATAAAGTAAAAGAAGTTTAAAACTAATTATTTTAGTTATTATATTATTTTATTAATTAAATTAGTATTATTAAATTAATTAAATAAGTATTATTTAATTAATAATTTAATTAATTATTAAATAATAAAATTAAATTAATAATTATTTAATGTTCATTATTAAATAATTATTTTATTAATTATTTTCTCATAATATTACAAGAAATTCTACAAAAGTGTGTTAAAAGTTTGAAGAAAATTCTGCTAAAACTTTTTTAATTAAATCATCACAGCATGTCTTTTAGAAAAAAATGACGAAAATAAAAACAAATACTTTTGAATAAATAGACTTTGCTGCATCTGATTAGACAACTTAAAAAAGAGTTTTAAAATATTGATTCAAATTTCTCACAGTTTTATAAGAAATTTCACTTTTACTAGTTAAAAGTTTGAAGAAAACTCTGTCAATTTTAGCTACGCCAGAACGAACTGTCCTTAGAAAAAGAGAAGGAAAAATAAAATATTGCGGAAATAGACTCGAATGCATCAGATTACAATCTTTAAGGCATAAATCTTCTGAGAATTGATACCGCTATCTTTAAGCGAAGAAAAATTCACTTTTAGGACTTCTCTTGGGCTTTTTTTTCTCCGCCATGATTTTTCTTTTTCTTTCTTACTTTTTCTTTTCTCTCAAGATAAACAAGACGCAAATCGAGACAATTCTTTTTCTAAAATCCTTCTACCCATTCCGCAGTAGCCAAAATCATTGCCTTTTACTTTGGTATAAATATTAAAACAGTCTTTACTCGGAGTTAGTTAAATTTCTTTGAAGTAAATAAAACTACTTCTTTAAAAGAAATCATCATTTAAAATAAATATTATCTAATGGTTTAAAAGTATTTTAAGTTATAAATATTTTGGTAGCAATATATTTACCAAACATAAAAACTACTTTTTTTTTCTAATGCAGCTGGCAAATACTTAGACAGTTGTCTTTAATGCCTTAAGGACAGTGCTGCACCGACGTTACTCACTTAGCATTACGTGGCTAGCTGCTCTGGCCTTTGGTACCACGGCCTTCAGGTTCTAATCTGGCGGTGGCATGGATGTTCGTGAGTGGTTCGGAATCCACTTTAAATTGTAGGTCCTGGTCTGTTTAGCCCTCGTGTGCACAAGATGACCATAGAGCAAACCAAACAAACCAAACCACTTAGCACTACCCAGGAGGTGTGTGTAGCTTGAAGATAAGCCATGGACGCAGAGTAACACTACCCCGCCACAATACGATCCTGTTAGACTGGAACCTAAGATTTAAAGTGGATTCCGAACCATTAGAAATATCCATGGCACCGCCGGAATTCGAAACCGAAACCTGTAGTACCGAGCTAGTACTGAGAGCTAGATTCTCGACCATTCAGGTCTCCCAAAAAATAAAACAAAATGCATTAATTAGCAATACTAATTTTAATTATGAAAATAATTTTCATTCATTGCCCCAAGAAAATTCTTTTTTTCTTTTCTAAGTTAATATTTCTGTTAGAAATAAAGTAACAAGATAGCAGTTAGACTGATTCAGGAAAAAGGCCTTAAGTATATTTTTAGATCAGAACGTGCTTTTCATCAAATGTAGAAAAATCGATACCATTACTGAAGTTTCTTTTATAGGATATTTGTTCTTTTATGAAATTTAATATTACTCAACCAAAATTTAATCGTAACATTGTAGCGGATCTTTATCAAGAAAACGAAATAAATAGATATAAAAACTTATTCCTTAAGGAAAGATATTTTTATCATTTATTCTCCAAACGGATTTAATAAAATACATTACTATACTGGTGTTCGTACAGGCCACACGTTCGCCGTCACGTATGCAGGTTAGTTGGGTAACCAGATTGTATCTAGGAGTGGTTGGGTTGAGATAATTGAGGCCCAGGTTGGAAACTCATAACTTTGTTGACACAATAACAAACACCACATATATACAATTAGCGACATACACTATTTACACATTTTAAAGACAGATAATTATAGATTTGTGGAAGGACTCCACTTCTAAATCGAAAACCCAAAACACGGATAAGCGCAGGGGGTGAGAAATATACTTCTTCCCTGGATGACAGTCTGTAGGCCAATTAAAGCGGCGGGTTGCGCTAAATATATTTCCAATTAGGAGTGGGTTATATAGGGTTGAGAGACTATAAACTAATCGTTTTTCAGCAGTAGAGCAGGTTGCGCTGTACATCCTCTCGGGTGAGGAGGGTCTGGAGGCCTGCTAACCATTTCTCCTGAATGCCACAGGGGGGAGTTCTTGCCACTGTGTACGAGGAAGTATGGTTGTATTTTTAAATATTAAGTCATCCTCACTATATCTCGATAGCATGAGAGTACTTATACATTCTTTAAACCTTATATTTTCAATAATTTTTGTGTCATGAAATAATTATTTAAATTATTTAATTGTTTGGTGATTTATTTTTACGTAAATACATTAAGTCCAAAAATTGAGACTAAAACCAAATTCGACTACGTAATGTAACTTTTAAAGGAAATAAATAATTAATAAGGAGTGTTAACATATTTTTAAGTTTACACCTTATACATAGGTTAATTTCTAATAAAAATATAGATAATTGAAAGAAAAACATGAAAATAAAAATGTATGTAATATTTTAGACTAAATAATTGTAGACTTTTTGCTTTAAAATTACATTAATAGAATTTCTGTGACTTTGATTAAATAAGAAAGTGTCAATATTTCAATATGTATCTTTTAGCATTCGTTATTTTCTCCAAGAGTTGTGATATAAACTCGTTTTAATTGTATCTGAAGATATTTTGTCCCATTCTTCTTATAGAACCCGTTTAAAATTGTTTTTGTTCATTATTTGATATTGTTTTACAGCCTTTTCAGGTGGGAGTCGCAGAATTTTAATAACACTGACGGTTAGGAGGGAAGGGGGCGTTTACAATTATAAAAAAATTCATTTTGACATTAAGTGCCTTATGATTGGAGTAGTGGCTAAAATGTGAAATTTCCATCGAAGCCCAATAAAATAGCATTTCTCTCAGAATCTTTTTTTTTTTTTTTTTTTTTTTTGAGTATGTTTAATGGAAACATTATATTCATAATACCATCTGTGAAAACAAGCTTTCGAACTCTTTTTTTTTTCATGCGTCTCCAAACTACAGTAGGACCACCAGCATATTTCACTGTTAGATTGATATATGGGAAACAGTTTTTTCATTTCTAAAACACTATTTTTTAACCAAGAATCCATTGACTTTCAAATGTCTTGTATATCTATCATTCGAGATTTGTGTAATAATTTTACGAAATCCATGGGATTATATAGCATGAAATAACATATAACTTAACTGACTTACAATTAAAGTCTTTTACTATGTATGAATGCAATAGATTTCATTATTTATTTATTTTATCATTAGTTGTAAGATTTTATATCTAGTCCTTGCTGCATATCTTAAAATTACATAGCACTATCAAAACAGTGAAATCAGCCCAAGATTCTGCTAGATTACAATCTTGCTGGTACTACATATCGTCATTGACGTAGCTTGTAGGTCATTTGTTAATTAATCAGTAGATGCTAGTCATTTGGACATCAAGAGAAGAAATCACCCATTTGTATTTTGATAGTCTCACACTACATTAAATTACCGATTTGCTGGCTAAGAAGGAGAAGAAGTCCAACAGCCAAATCTTGCAACTCTTTTCATTCCGTGAAACTTTATATCAAAAATCAAACGAGACTTAGATGGAAGGTATTGCTCACTGCTCGTATCTCCTCGAAAAGTTGTACAAACCTTTTGGAACAGCGTATTTCGGATTAACCTCAGAAAAAGACTGTCGCGGAATTCAGATTTGCGGTGGGCTTTGACTGCTTAGCGATCTATCTATACCACTTTTGCATTTTTGATATCCAAATCGAGATTAATGAAATTTTCATTAATCTTTGAGAAAGACGAGATCATGGACTGGCACCATATACCAGGATGCTCGATCTTGCATGGGGATCCGAGGCGAAAAGATAGTGGAGAGCTAGAACTTTGCTTGATGAGTCATGGACTGTCTTCTCTTATTGTTTTCATTTTTCATGTGTATATTTTACACTTTTTTTTAATGTCGTAAAAGTTTTTCATTTTCTCTTGCTATTAGAAATTTAAAAAAAACATTAAGCTCCCTCACAATATCCTTATATACTACTTTTTTTTTAAAAAATTATTAATAAATATGGCTTATTTTTTAATTTATCTCATAAAATGAAAATATATTGTAAGGAATATAGATCTTCACCTTCTTGGTAAAGGAATTCTTGAAAAAACCAAGAACTCTTATTATAGAGCATATATTTTTCCTCTCGTGTAAGTTAAATCGCCGTTTTTATGAATGACCTAACGACTCTAGCAGCCACGAATAATAGAAGAAGGATTGCAAGCACAGGGTCCTTCGTCCATCTTCATGAGTTCTGTGGCGTCAGCAGAATTCCCTGTTGGCTGACTCCCATTGTCCTGAGATATGTCCTGCCTCGAAGAAACACGGAAGGCACCTCTTCATCTATCTCCTTGTCGCCAGCAGTTGATTATTGTTTCAAAGTTACTCTTCCTTCTTTTACCAAATAGCCATTTAGTAGCCATTTCAACTTAATTGTTTCAATAAGTCATTTTTGTGGTCAGTTTTTTTACATAATATTTCATGATTATTAATAAAAAAAGACCTTAGATTTAACAAAATATTATGCTTTTATTATTACTAGTATATTCTCTCCCTCTTCAATTCATAACTATAGTAACATGAATTGAAGAGATTATAGTTTAAACTAACAGTACAAAGGACAGGAAATGAATCAGCTATTTTTATTATTATTACATATATTTTCTTTTTCTTTATAAACAAATATATAAAGACATTTTTGCAGGAATTTTTATATAAATGCAGCAATATAATTTGCATGGTATAAATTTTAATATATGGTAGACATTGGATCAGTGACAATCTACAGTGTGACAATAAAAAAGTCCAGTGTCCCATTTACATATAAAGACCCTTAATTTAAGACATGTTGGCTCTGGCATACGTGCAGAATGATGGTAACCTTGGAGACAAATAATTGTGTGTGATCTCTTTTTATTTCCACAAGGGAAGAAAAAGATTTAAGCAAATGATTTAGTTTCAAAAAATCGCATGCGTTGCCATCCAGAAAATTGTTGCGGGATCAGAAGAAAGAAACTGTAGTTGACTAATGAAGCATAATATATTGAAAAAAAGACTTTTATAAAAAGTTATAATTGTTCTTTTAAAAAAGTTGTTAAAAAAATGTCCTGAAGGGAATTAAAAAAAAACCGTTTCTAAAAAATTAGGCATGATCATCTTCAAAAAAAATTGTGATAAAACCTGAAAAGACAAAGCAAATTAAACCAGAAATTCAAAACACCTACACAAATCACTAAAAAAATAGGACTTTTTTTAAAAAAATGTTTTATTTTTTAATTTTTTTTTTACAAAAAAAAGAACGTAGTTGATGCCGAAACTACATTATATACGAAGCTTATATACGAATATTAATGTATTGCAAATTAATTAGTTAACAGTAAAATTGTTAAATAACACAAAATTTTAGGTATTAAAAATTCATTTATTTAAATTGATATTTTTTTTAATATTAATTTTTAACATGGAATCTATTCTTTACTGTTCGGTTGGCAAAAAGTAAGTGCATTAAGTAGTATTATGATATTATGATTCTTTTAAAAAGTATAATTGTCCATAATATTAAGCATTTAGCGAGAATTTTCAGAAAAAAAAATATTTCTCCATGATCAAAGCACGAGATGCAGAATTGAATAAGAAATATTTAATGTAGTTAAGCAGTTAATGGACTTGAAATGAAATTTACTTAGTACATATTAGAATATTAAGTGGAAGTGGGCAGAAAGTTCTACATGAAAAACGAAAATATTTTTACATATTTCCTTTTCCACACTTAGGAACTTTATTTTTAATAATAGCAATATACACTAGTGTACAAAAGAAATTACTTATTTATTGTTTCTTTATTTACTATAAATTAGGGCCGGATATAAGTGTGGTCTTCAGTGTTGTTTCAGGGTAGAACTGAATTATTTCTTTAACTAATATAAGAAACGTTTAGCTATCATATTTATTAAAATTACAAGGACACCTCAGCACAAAGCAAGTATTTAGAAAATCATCTTAAAATCCAGTTAGTTTAAGGGTATCTGTTACTCTTCTTATTAACTCGAACACTTCACTCGACTCTACACCCTCCCTTTTTATCTTTCTTCCTGTTCCATTATTGGTTCCAAAATCGACGGGCGAAAAAATAAAGCAAAGTCCAAAGTGTAACGTAAGGCTCAACTCATGCTTGAAAGGAACGTGCAAAGTCCAAAGTGTACCGTAAGGGTCAACCAGTCCATGAACGGAGGATCTATTAACCTTGAACTCTTCCTCTTTGGCTATATTTTGTTTTGGGCAGACATGGTGGACCCTTGCTCTATATTTCTTTTTTTTTTTTTTTTTTTTTCAAATTCTCCATTTTATTACTTTCAATTGTCATAGTTAAAACTTGTGTATAATAACCCAAATAAAATCTTCAGTAAATCGCGTTTTTTTTTGTCTCTTGACATGCATTATGCAACAATATCAAATTATGCAACAATTGCATTACACTTTATTTTGACGATTGGATGGGATACGAGCTACTTAGGATAAGCAACAATTATGACTTGAAAAAGGTATCTCCGACGTGCATAATAAACAATATATTTTTTATATCCTTCATTTATAAAAAATTCTTAATATTTAACCCAAATTATGATACCAAATATAGAAAGCATCACAAATGAAAAAAATTCAGTTCAATTTATTGGGTATTTAATACCATAACGTACGTTTGTATGAAAATTATACAACACCAAGATATAGATGGCTGCATGACCAATTTTAAAAGAGAAACATACTATTAATTGGCAAACATGTTTAATCTTTATGCCTAAAAAGCCATAATATATAGCCGAAATACATATTGATTGCGACTAATAATCACAATTAATGTATATTTCGATCAATGTGGTTTTCATGTAACCCTTGAACCTAACTACAAATCCTTAGTTAATATTACAACAATCAATAAATTTGTTGGCAAGTTTTTCACAGACTTGACACTTTTGCATTCTTTGCAACTAATATATTACTATGAAACGAAACATGTTTATAGAAAATCAAAGCTGAAGAAAAATCCAATCTTTTCGGTCCTTATAAAAATAATTTATAAAATCAGACATGATATTATTTTATTGACAAAACACTTTTCAAATATTTATAAAAATTTGAGACTTATATTTGACAGTTCTTTTTTATGAAAATTTAATTTTTTTCTTGTGATACGACTTGTTAAAATAATCGTCAAATGAAATTATACTTTAATAATGGTCTTATATCACAGAACAAAAATTTCCATTTGGACAGAAAATGTGATACACAACATTTATTAAATTTTTCTTATAGTTTTGATATTCATTCGCGGAATGAAAAGAGGATATTAAT
The DNA here is from genome assembly GCA_021605075.1 of Caerostris darwini. NCBI lineage: Eukaryota > Metazoa > Arthropoda > Arachnida > Araneae > Araneidae > Caerostris > Caerostris darwini. The sequence continues at coordinate 90,894 of BPLQ01003280.1, forward strand.
TAAATAATTGAAGACCTTAACATAGGCCCTGATGGCCTAGTGTTTGCCTACAGTGGATGCAGGTCCTGATGACCATGGATATCTGTAATGGTTCTGAATCCGACTCAAACCATAGGTGCCGTTCCACACGACTGTATAGCGTAAGACTGTGAATCCTACCCATAAAAAAACAATTCCTGTCTCGAAATCTGCCAGTAGACGGACAATCTTGACCCATCATAGTGCTGTTGCTCCAATGAAGTAGAAAACCATAAAATGTCACGCTTCATGACAGTGAACTGGAACAAGTACCTTCAAGGAACTTATGTCACATCATTACAGAAGAATAATTTATGGGAACAGAAGAATATCAAAGGTCGGATTACAATCGAAATTATACTGGTTGAATACTTATACAACACTCAGAGATATTTGAAAGCCTAACAAATGAGATTTTCCTTCCTCAAATTCTAAGTGCGCAACAGTAGTAATAAATCAAAATTAAGAACAATGGTAATGAAGAATGCAGGAATTATTCAAATTTATGGGAAACATAAATACAACAAACAGAGAAGATGAAAGACTTCAGCTTTCAAAAAGTAAAAAATGCACACTCAAGATCTATAAACTGGTGTCCTTACGCAAAATATTGAAGTTATTGTCATGGTGAATGTGGGAGGGAACTAAATGACATAAAATTATCTAGGGAAGTATTTATTTATATTTAAGTGAAGAAATCAAACAGATTATCCTTTTAACGAAATATTAAAGGATATCAAAATGTATTGGTAATGAATTTGGATAAAAAAGGTATATATTTTCGATATAGAATCGATTTTTGTATATTTACAACGGTGATATTTTCGTAGAAAAGAAAATACAATATACAATACAATAATCTTCAAAATCTTTACATTTGCACAACAATAACAGTAAATAAATAAAAAATGAAATATTTCTAAAATATTTAATCGTGGCTAACATTATTTACAAATTATTTTTCTGATTTGGCTTTATTTATTTATTTATTTTATTTTTTTTTTTTTTTTTGCTCAAATTTTTTCGTTATAACTTTAGGAACAAACTTCTATTCGTTTAGGGTAATAATCTTAAAAGTAGGATTAAAAAAATATTTTATGAAGACCTAGATTTTATCTAGCCTTTCCTTTAAACGACGCATTTATTTTTCTCTTCGTAATTACAGAAATTTTGTTTTGTAATTATTTTTTTTTTCTTTTTGCAATTTTGTGAATTGAATAGTTGTGTTTATTGATTCTGTATTGTAGTTCACGGATGTTTATATTGTATACCACGCATTGTTTTCTATATACCACGATCAATTGCCCACAGGTGATAAGAGCATTGCCTAACGGAAGCTATTTCAGGATAATTGCCTACATTTGCATGTCATATGAGAGAAAACACTGTCACAATGTACCCTGGCTATCGATGTATGAAGCTTATATACCTTATCAATTTACAAACAGGTGATAAGAGCATTGCTTACCGGAAGCAATTTCGGGATAATTGCCCACATTTCCGTGTCGTATGAGAGAAAACACGAATAGTACCACGATGTAACCTGACTATCGATGCATGAAGCATATATACATTACCCCTTTTTAACAGTAGGTCCCTGTCTAATAAGACTATAGAAAGTAGGGCTGACAACCTTACTCCGTAAAAAGAAAACTGCATCTCATGTTTCGGAATCTAGAAGAAATCCTTGATTCACTACGGGGTGGAATCCACGATGTGGATTGTAATAATTTTTCATTTATTTAGGCAGCCATCACACTCGAGGATGGTCTCGAGGAACTTCTCTCTTTACAGATACTTACTCAATTCCTCTGTATTACATTCTTTTTCTTTCTCCAGCCAGCTCACCCCACACAGACAATATGCTTACACTATCGGGCGTTGACTTCCCCTATGCACGGGGAGCTGGTTTTTGAGGCAACAGTCAGAAAATACGGAAATCTTTTTCCAGGCATCCTTTTCGACTTATACTTGTACATACTTGTTATACATACTTATACTTGTACATATACTTGTACATACTTGTTATCCATATTTATACTTGTACATACATACTTATACTTGTACATAATTGTTATACATACTTATACTTGTACATTTTACTTATACGTACCTATACTTGTTGTTATAATCGCCATGAAGACTCCTCTTTTTAGAGAGCAGTAGCTGCAACAAATTCCGAATTACTGCATTCGAAACAGTCCCCCTGTTAGCCGGCTATGCACGCTATTAATGTGTTAAGCAGGCTCGTTTTAACCCAACGTCCAGTGGTAATGTGCATAACTAGAGTACGGAAGAGCTCACGATGGAACCCAATGGGGACATAAAAAGCAATAACTGCTTTTAGGAACGAAGAAATCAGAATGGTGATTGAGAAAGCGTGTGTAAATCGTCTGGCATCGATCCTGGAGTAGGACTTCCTGGCTTTCTCCCATGGGACATGGAAAAGCGGGTCAGTTAGTCCTAAAAGTTCTTCACTCTTAAAGGGTACGGTCAATCACGGTTACTATTATGGATTAGAATACGATAGGAGAGGTAAAAATATGGATAGGTATATGATAGGTTAGGTAAGGATATGGATAGGTTATATGGTTATTAGATATGGTTATGATAAAATAGGTAAGGATATGGATAAGTATATGATAGAGTAGGTAAGGATATGGATATGTAAATGATAGATAGTATATATATTTTGGCAACTTTCTTTTCTGTCGTCTCGTCAGTTGTGTGCGTGTTTTCCTGGTTATTCTTGAGCAGAACCCAAATATTTTACCCTTTGAGAGATCTCAAGTTTTTTTTCTTTCTCTACTCTCCGTGGGCATGATGGTTGAATGGATAGTGGTCTGGCGCTCGATACCGAAGGCTTCAGGTTCGAATCCTGGCGAGGTATGTATGTTTGTTGGTGGTTAGGAATCCACATTAAGCTGTAGGCCCCGGTCGATTTAACCTACATTGTGCACAAGATGACCGTAGAGCGACAAACCAAACCTCTCTGGCGTATCAAGCATTTACTATGAAGCATACCGAGTAATGCTGATTTTGCTGCTGAAAGTGACAAATGACCTGTGATAAAACCCTCAACATTAAAATTACGTAAAAAATCTAATAAATATTTATTTTCATATTTTTACAAATAGTAATAAAAGCATTACAAATCTTTTCCAAATTATAGTTAATATCACAAAAAAACAGGTTTTATAACAAAAAAAAATAAAGATTGTGAATCTTTTTATCTTAAAAAATAGAAAACAGAATTTAAATAAAGGGAAAATGTATTATGTTACAAAGAAACTAAATTTCTTATCAGATGAGACTCAATTTACAATGATTCTTATAGTATGGGCGGAATATACGACCGTTACAAACAGAAAAAAAAAATGGCTGCTTTGATGTAGAATCTTCAGGTCGTAAAAAAATTCGGTTTAACGAATCGCTTTACAGTTCCAAAAGAATAAATTGAAATAGAAACGAAATTCTTTGAAACGTAGCCAAGTAAAATTTAAAAGAAGGGAAGCCTCCCTTTCTATAAGTTTGCAAACAAATCTTATTATTTTTCTTAGGCAGAACAAAGCATAGTGATTATTTGTTTTGTCAAAAAAAATGTTTTCGTTATGCTGAATTTTAAAGGATTGTTCCGAAATAAAATTCTAAATAAAATATTTTAGTTTATATACAGGGAAAAAACAATATACAGTAAAAAAAATATACGGATTTATATTTTCAGTAATTTCATGCCCGACTCGTAGCTCAATGGTTACGTGCGCTACTGGGGAACATTAGGGCGGAGGTTCAATCCGCTGGGGCACTGTTGTAGACACTGTTCAAAAACTAGGAGACTCGATAGCGTTTGTGATGATCATCATCTTGCCTCGTTAGTCAGGCTGCCTGGAGGGAGTTTTCCGGATTTCTTTCCATACGATACGCAAATGCGGGGTAGTTCGTATTAAAAGTCCTCCCGGATGGCACTGTCCTCCTTCTTCATCGTCAGGGAGCTAAATCAGACTTCTATCTGCTAGTGCTCTATCACAACAGAGGCTGCCCCCTTTTCCTCTATTCACGAGTAGACTACTCATGGGATGTCCGTCCCGCGCTGTCGAACACTGAGGATAGCCATAACAACGGTAATTTCATTGTATATTTCAAGAAAAACGTTTAAAAAATATATTTTCTAAAAAAGAAATTTATGTATATTTAAAAATAATATTTATAAGTAAGTTTGTATTCTGATTTTAATCAAACGAAATTAAAAGTTTTACTTGCACATTTATTTAAAATTCTTAATATAGTCTTACTTACACATTTATTTTAAAATATGAATCACTCTAATATTAAATGAAATACATCGCGCATGAAATCGTTAAGCTATTTTATTAGTGAATATATTTGTATTATTGTTTAAAATGAAAATTGTTTATATATTTATTCTAGACTAATGAAGATTTTACTAGTCCATTTTATTTACATAGATTTTCTTTAAATTACGATAGATAAACATCTTCATAGTTACCCGTTAATTGCTGTGAGGGAAGCTTGAATTCTAATCTATGTTTACTCATTAGATTAGTTAATGAGCTACTAAAATATTTTATTCAGTCTCATAAGAGATAAGATTCGTAATTAAGTTCCTAAATTACGATTAAAAGGATTTATTTCTTGGAAATTCCTATCTAAAGCTATATTCAGTGGTACCTTAGTTTAGAATAAGTCCGATTTAATATACAGACTGTTCCGACACAAAAATTTTATATAGTATACAAAGCTAGTTAAAAATACGACTCGCGTACATCAAATTCTTTGCCAAATGGATAGATGTCAAAGATTTCCCATCCCAACATTACCAAATGGATAGATGTCGAAGATGTCCCCTCTCAACATTACCAAATGGATAGATGTCAAAGATGTCCCCTCTCAACATTACCAAATGGATAGATGTCAAAGATGTCCCAGCTCAACAAAGCCCAAACAAGCTGTTAATAGCTTTGTCTTTAATGAAAAAACAATGTAACATTTTCAAAACACCAAATCATCAAGAAAAATCAGAAGCAAAGTTCTCTAGACGGATTTTTGTAAATGTTAAATCCAGTGAACCTAAAGTCCCTTGAATTTGATCCAAACCAAATAGAGAAACGGTATATCCAGTTATAACAGAAACGATATATCCTCTCCATATAGAGAAAATGCAGGCAAAGAAGAAATTAAATTTGAATAAATTGCATTTATGTAAATATTGTATCTAACTAGATTTGAATTTATATATTTTAGTTCAAAGCAACTTTTAAGTTATATTATACAAATGAATGTTTGCATGTAATATTCTAATGCAATTTAAAAACTATAACACATACTGTTCTATTTTTTTTCTAAGTTATTATTATTGTGTTAGGTTAAAAAATTGTAAATAAATTCTAATTAGTCTTTAATTAAACAAACAACAACAATTTAATTTTAATTAAGAATTCATTTTCTGTTTCATGAGTCAGTCTAGTGCTAATTAGTGAAATCTGGCGGTTATATTCAGAAATATCCTTTAATTTAAAGTTAATTATTTAAATAAAAGTTAACCGTCTCAAATATTAAATTTTTGAAGTTTATACGAGTATGTTCAATTTGATACATTTTTTTAATATTTTTTTTTTTTCAAATATTTTATTAAATAAGCTTATTTATTTTTTACTTTCTAATTTTTTTATTTATAAATAGTTATTCGTAATAATTTTTTTTACAATTTAATAAACCCCATTTCTTAATAGTTATCAATGTTTTACATCTGTGACTGCTATTCCTTTTATTTTTTAATAAAAAACAATCAAAGTTTAACACTAAAATTGTCGAAATCTGAAAAAAACTATTGAATCATTTGAAAGATCTCAAAGAACGATTGAAAACTCTCATGAATTATTTTTTTATCCGAATGTTTGTTAAATATGTAAATTAATATGAAATACGAATAACAAAGTAAGTTATTAATTTATATTATTGAGTATATTTATGAATACATTAATTCTACAAATGGAAATTTAAAATATTTATTTTTTTGTAGCAGGGCTTCTTTGAGGCAGCTATACAAAGAAACGCAGATCAGCTTATTTTAAAAACCGGAAATAGTTGAAAAATTAGTACTGCAGAATTAGTAAAATGGGTGGTAAAATAATTTTTTCTATGAAATAAACAAGCCGCAAATATTTTACATTCCTCAATAATAACTCTTAAGAGATCAGTGAGTTCGGGGTCTTTCGTTTCAACTCGAATTGGTGGAAAAGAACTTTTTTTTTTTTTTTTTTTTTTTTTTTTTTTTTTTTTTTTTGAATCGGTGAATTTGAGAATACGCACTATCTTCTACTACAATTTGACAAACTACTACAGATAAGAGAAGGTAAATTAGCAGTACAGTCTTCTGAGAAGGTGAAATTGCTATCCGATTTTTTGTAATCTGATGTTGTCCGTTGAAAAGTTGATAGATGCTGTCTACCTTGTTGTTAAATTATCGCATTTTAAACTGGTTAAGAGAGAGGGGTATTCTGTTTTGATTCTTCTGGGGTTCTTCTGCCAGCCAACGAAGATATTTCTTCGTCAGTCAGCAATTTGAAAAGAAGAATTAAATCCAAGGTCAGCATTGCGGAATCAGTAAGGTAAGAAAGTTATTTTTCCCAGGAAAAAAAGCTAGCAAGTATTTCCCTTCCCTCAATAAATAAACCTTAGATATCTGCATTATTGCCATAAGATGTCAATATGGTAGGCGATATTTTGTGTTAGTAATGGAATTGTTATGTTCGAATGAGTGAATGTGACAGTTTCATTTAGCTTTTTGGGTCGATTCTATAGATGTTTCCTACTTTATTATCTTGGCAATGTCTGCTAAGGAAATCTAAGACCAGTGGCCAAATCAGTTTTACTCTACATTTACTATCTTGATCCATTACATTCTTTAATCTGGCAAAAGATAGGGAAAATAAATAGCTGGGCAACTCCATGAAAACAAATAATGTAAAATAATATGCCAATAAGTTGAGACGAAAAGTCTCAACTTTCATGAGAGTGGATTAATCCTTTTCCCTTTACTTCTTACAGGAAAGACCTGTTTAGTATACCGAGGATTTGAAACAAATTAATGACGTATACCAAGCTACCATTACATATTGTAAGGAAAGTAAATAAAATAAATAATATAAAAACTGAAATCTGCTAAGCAAATTTCAACTTATCATGTTGAACATTCGAGAACGGATAAATAAATTCAGGTATAGGCCAATGTTTAATAATTCGAGATATATGAAGCAATTGATTGGAATACTACAAGAATAGCAATGTTGAATAGATCTAGAACTTCATGAAAAATGAATTGATCAAGAATCTCTACAAGAATATACAAAAGTAAGATAAATGCCGCCGGAAATGAAGTATTCCAAATTTTACAAGAAACGTTAGCATATTCAATAGCCAAAAGAATATACTAAAGTTTGAAATTTTTAGCCTTAAATGAAGAATGAAGTATTCCAAATTTTACAAGAATCACTATCGCATTCAATAGCCAAGAGAATGTATTAAAGTTTGAAAATTCTAGGCATAAATGAAGAATGAAATATTCCAAATACAATAAGAAGCATTATGCAGCTCAATAGGCATGGGAAAATGCGAAAAGGGATAAATATGAAACATCAAAAAGAAGAAATTGATCAACGCACTACGAGTACTTATAGCCATTGGATATACAAATGTTTAAAATCCCAAGCCAAAACGTGTAAAGTGCTTCAAAACCATACCACAAAACACTTCAAGCAAAAGTAAAATTCTCCTGAAAATTCCTGAGGATTAAAGTTATTTATAGGTTTAAGGGACCCAAACTACCATTTTTCCGCCAAAATTTCCAAATTTGGAATGGAGTTTTATTTGCTTGCTGCACTTTTTGGATTGCGCCACAAAATCCCTAACCAGGACAACATCATGTTCATACATGATAATAAGAAAATACATTAATTAATTAACAATTCCTTTCCTTATTTTCTTTAGCTTATTTAATGGCTAATGCTTTTACATTATCCAATCATAATTTGGAATAAAGGGATATGAGCAGCTCTGGCATCTTGGCAGTTTTGCACCATCCTCTACTAACCTCAAAGGAAAGACTTCTGTGCCTGTGGCAGCACGTAGCAAGTGCAAACAAGGGAGCTTTCTTCTTCTGTGGGCTTGTCAGGTTTTGAATTCCCCCAGTTTGGGAACTCCATCCCCTATCCGTAAATATTCTTCATGTTCAAGTATTGAGTTTAAGATAATTTTGAAAAATCAATTACTCCAATTATCATGCTTATAAGAATTATATCCTATATAGAAAAATCTTCACTTACTTGCAAAATAAAGTTGAACTAAAAGACAGTTACCTTTACGATTAGTGTCATTTGTTTATTTTGTTCCGTTGTAACGAAAAAACAATCCTTTTATTAAAAAAAAATCTTACTTGACAGGGTTTTACCTTTTCTATTTATTTTTATTATTTTAATTATTTTAACTTCTCTACGCTGTCATTTAATTAAAAAAATGAATTTTATCAATTTATATTGAAAAAATATTGAAAATATATAAAAATAATTATCAAAGTATTGAAAAAATACACATAAAACAGGTATAAATTTTGTGCGGCGACATTTGCATAAAGTTATTGACATCAAGAAGAACAAAATTATCACTAATCTCTTTTAGTCAATCAAAATCAAAATACTTAAAATACACCCCTATTTTTTAACAAATCTCAGCAATCTGTAAAAGCAGCCTTTTAACTGGATGCTAGTAATTTCAGTTTTCTCCATGAACGTGTTTTTAATTCTGAATGTATGCATTTTTTCTATTGGCGCAAAACTTTGTCAAACATTGTTGAAATAAATATCGGCAAAAAAAATGTTATATTTAATCAGATTACCCTTTAAAGTATGCGACCTATCTCACTATTAAATTTATAATATCTTAACCAATGTAAACGCAAAAAATCTAGAAACATTCCAAAAAAATCTTTACGTGATTTTTATCACCTATGAATCTTCTTCTACATTGGCACATCAGCCCTATGGTGGGCTAAGGCAATCTGCATACTGACAAATGTTTTCTTTTTACAGGATAGGGTTATCAGCCCTACGATTAACAGTCATATAAAAAGTGGACTCCGAACCTCTACAAACACCCATGGAACCGCCGGGGCTCGAACCTAAGCCTGTAGGACCGAGCTCCAGAGCATTAGTAAATCGGTCATCAGGCATCCTTTTGAAAGCTATTGACCATTCATTTTCTTTCTTTCTTTCCATCTTTTTTTAACGATTTCATACAGATTTATCAGACAAAGAAAAACATGAATAAGCCCTGCAATCAATATGACAGAAGCAAAGTATGTATGCAATGCGAACTTCATTAGGCAGCAATTTGATATCGAAAAATATAAAGCCTTTCTCAATGTTCTTTGCAGCTAAAAAAAAATACATCAAGTTGATGTATTTGAAAATTATTATTGATGTATTTCCAAGGATAATAAATAAGTTTTCAAATAGTAAGTTTTCAAGAGATAAGTTCTTTAACAAATCGGGACACGAAAATCCAGAAACATCCCAAAAAATTGAGTAACTCTATATGATTTTTATCACCTATGAATTTTAAAAGCTGCTGACCATTAAAGTTTTCTTTTTTTTTTTTTCCAAACTGTGTCGCGCAAAATTTCTTCCAATAAACATAAGAAATTTTTATTGCTGTACAACTGCACTTTCCCGTTTCCGTGTCCGAAACTATGTATTTTCCGAACTCAAGATCCCAAAATCCTACACTTCGCATTTTTTTATGGCTATCGTAAAAATGAGTCCCAAATATAAAAATCTAACATCCGGAATGTATAAGGTCCACCATAAATGAACGATTCGAATTTAGAAGGCCTTAAAATATAAGCTCCTCGTCAGAATATACTATTTATTCATATTATAAAAAACTTATTGGGCCAAAGAAGGGGGGAAAAATGAAAGATAAGCAAGCTCCTTTTCTACCCAACTTTCGGATCGTAAAAATGCTTACATCTCTTCCGAGATCTTAAGCCCATTCCAAGAAAATGGAGTTTCCACATATCATATTAGTCCTTTAAGGATACCGACCAGTGTATCACTAAAAGGATATTTCATGTATTTCCTCTGAAAGGACATTAAGAGGGCTTTTAAGAAGGGTTATGTTATATTGGGTAAATGATATGTCGTTAAAAATTCTCTACGAAATTTATGGCAGGGTTGTTTTCAAAATGTGTACAAATTTATGGAATTTGCTTTTGTTTTAATGGTATGAAAGAACCAATCCAAATCAAAAACTGCATTAATATATCATATTATTGTTGAATGCTGGAGCTTTTACTATCCCTTACTGTATTTTTTGTTTTGCTTTTTTATTGGACGTATCCAAGTCTTCTAATCATAGTGAAGTCAAAATTGAGTCTGCTAGACGTAGTTGAATTTTCTAGTCGTAATTGAGTTTTCTTGTCTTTTAATAGTTCATCTAACTAATGTAGACTATGTAAAAAAGGAGGTTTCATTAAAAATATATGTTTGGAGTTAAAATAGTATATTTTAAAAAGTAATATCGAATAGAATACATGAAAGTCAGAAGAAATATAGTTGTTTTAATTTTTATTTTTTTAAATATAATTCATATAATCATATGTAAAAAATAGGGCCTGATGGCCGAGTGATTTGTGCTCTTGCGCTTGGTGCTACACGTTTCAGGTTCGAGACCCGGTGTTGCCATACATGTTTGTAATAGTTCGGAATCCAGTTTAAGCCGTATGTCCCGGTCTAATAGAACTTTTGGGTGTAGCGCTGACAAAAAAGAAAACATCTACTACCTCGAAATCAACGAATTGTCAGGTGGCCTTCTTCGTTGGACTATAGGGCTGATGCTCCAATGAAGAAGTTATTAATCTATTTACCTTAAAGGGATTTTCCAAGGATTATTGTAATAAATAAGTTTTAAAATTGAAGTTTACAAGAGATAAATTCTTTGGCCACGAAAAATCCAGAAACATCCCAAAAAATTCCGTAACGTTATGCGATTTTTATCACCTATGAATTTTAAAAACTACTGACCATTGAAATTTTCTTTTACATCTTTTTTTTTCAAACTATGTCGCGCAAAATTTCTTCCAATAAACATAAGAACTTTTTTATTGCCGTACAACTGCACTTTCACGTTTCTTTGTCCAAAACTATGTATTTTCCGAGCTCAAGAACCGAAAATCCCTCTCCTTCGCATTTTTTTACGGCCATCGTAAAAATGAGTCCTAAATATAAAAATCCAACATCCGGAATGTATAAGGTCCACCATAAATGAACGATTCGAATTGAGAAGGCCTTAAAATATAAGCTCCTCGTCAGAATATCCTGTTTATTCATATTATAAAAAACTTATTGGGCCAAAGAAGGGAAAAATGAAAGATAAGCAAGCTCTTACCTACCAAACTTTCGGATCGTAAAAATGCTTACATCTCTTCCGAGATCTTAAGCCCATTTCCAGAAAATGGAGTTTCCACATATCTTATTAGTCCTTTAAGGATACCGGCCAGTGCATCACTGAAAGAATATTTCATGCAACTCTTCTGAAAGGACATTAAGAAGAGCTTTTAAGAATGGTTACTTTACATTTTGTAGATGATGTTCCTTTAAAATTCTCTGCGAAATTTACGGCAGAGTTATTTTCAAATTGTGAGCAGATTTATGGTGGAACTGAATTTGCTTTTGTTTTAATAGTAAACAAGAACCGAACCAAAAGATCAAACCAAATCCAAAACTTTATATATCATATTATTAATATACATTGTATCATTGCTGAATACTGCAACTTTTACTATCTCTAATTATACACTTTCAATGTATTTTTCGTTTTGATTTTTTTATTGGACGTATCAAAGTTTCTTGATCTTAGTGCAGTCGAAATTGAATCTACTAGACGTAATTGAATTTCCTATTCGTGATTGAGTTTTCTAGTCTTCTAATATTTCATCTAACTAATATAGAGTATGTAAGAAAAGAAGTTTGATAAAAAATATATATTTGGAGTAAAAATAGTATCTTTTAAAAAGTAATACCGAATAGAATACGTGAATGTCAGTAAAAATATATTTGTTTTAATTTTTATTTTTTAAAATATAATTCATATGACCATATGTAAAATATAGGGCCTGATAGCAGAGTGATTTGTGCTCTTGCGCTTGGTGCTATACGTTTCGGGTTCGAGACCCGGTACTGCCATATATATTTGTAATAGTTTGGAATCCACCTTAAGTCGTAGGTCTTGGTCTAATAGAACTTTTGGACGTAGGGCTGACAAAAAAAGAAAACATCTACTGCCCCGAAATCGACGAATTGTCAGGTAGCCTTGACACACAATAGGGCTGATGCTGCAATGAGGAAGAAATGATTAATCTATTTACCTTAAAAGAATTTTCCAAGGATTATTGTAATAAATGAGTTTCAAAATTGTAAGTTTACAAGAGATAAATTCTTTGGCCACTAAAAATCCAGAAACATCCCAAAAAAATCCGTAACGTTATGCGATTTTTATCACCTATGAATTTAAAAAACTACTGACCATTAAAATTTTCTTTTATATCTTTTTTTTCAAACTATGTCTCGCACAATTTCTTCCAATAAACATAAGAACTTTTTATTGCCGTACAACTGCACTTTCCCGTTTCCTTGTCCAAAACTATGAATTTTCAGCGCCCAAGATCCCAAAATCCTTCTTCTTCGCATTTTTTTTATAGCTATCGTAAAAATGAGTCCCAAATATAAAAATCCAACATCCGGAATGTATAAGGTCCGTCATAAATGAACGATTCGAATTCAGAAGGCCTTAAAATATAAGCTGCTCGTCAGAATATCCTGTTTATTCATATTATAAAAAAATTATTGGGCCAAAGAAGGGGGAAAAAACGAAAGATAAGCAAGCTCCTTCCTACCAAAGTTTCGGATCGTAAAAATGCTTACATCTCTCCCGAGATCTTAAGCCCATTTCCAGAAAATGGAGTTTCCAGATATCATATTAGTCCTTTAAGGATACTGGCCAGTGCATCACTAAAAGGATATTCTATGGGCTAAGTGGGCTTTTAAAAATGGTTGGGAAGATGATGTTTCGTTAAAATACTATCATAAGTTTACGGTAGGGTTGATTTCAAAATATGTTGCAAATTTATGGTGGAGCGGAATTTGCTTTTGTTTTAATTATAAGAAAGAACGGAACTAACAGACTAAGCAATTCAAAAACTGCATTAATATATCATATTATTGTTGTATACTGGAGTTTTTACTATCTCTAATTGCGCATTACTATTGTATTTTCGTTTTCTTTTTTCTTGGACGTATCCAAGTCTTCTAATTCTAGTGCAGTCAAAATTGAGTCTACTAATCGCAGTTGAAACTTTTTTTTTCTAATACAGCTGGCAAATACTTAGAGAGTTTTCTTTATGCGATAAGCAATGGCTGCACCGGCATTTCTCATTTAACACTATCCACGGGGCACTTGTAGCTTAAAGATATGCTATAGACGAGAGAAACTCTACCCCCGCAACGCTCGACAAACATATTAAACTGTGACCTTCAGTTTAAAGGGGATTCCGATCCCCTATAAGCATCCATGGCACCGCCGGGACTCGAACCCGTAGTACCGAGAACCACAGCTCTAGTCACTCTACCATCAGGCCCCTCGTAGTTGAAACTTCTAGTCGTAATGAGTTTTCTAGTTTTGTTCTAGCCTTAGTTGAATCTGCTGGTCGTATTGTACTCAGAGTCTTTTAATATATATAACGGAGGTAGACTATGTAAGAAAGGATGTTAAATTAAAAATATGTGTTTAGGAGTTAAAAGTGTCTTCAAAAGAGTTATACCAAATAAAGTAAATTAATATCTATACAAATGTATTTTATTTTTGTTTTAAAAAGAATATTTCATATAAGCGTACGTATAAATAAGTACAGATGCCCGAGTGACTATCGCTCTGGAGTATGCTGCTACAGGGTTCGAGTCCCGGAAGTGTCATGATGCTTCTAGTGGTTCGGAATCAACTTTAAACCGTAGGTTGTGGTCTAATATGACTGTTGAGCATAAGGCTGACAACCCTACAAAGACCACGTACAAAGAAAACATAACCTACCTCGAAATCTAACAATAGTCAGGTGGCCTTGACCCACCACAGGGCTTATGCGCTAATGAACAAGAAGTTATTATTCTATTTATCTTAAGGTGATTTTCCAATGATTATTGTAATAAATAAGTTTTCAAGAGATAAATTCTTTAGCCACGGTCAAATCCAGAATCATCCCAAAGAATTGCATAACTTTATGCAATTTTTATCACCTATGAATTTTAAAATCTGCTGACCATTAAAATTTTCTTTTACATCTTTTTTTCTCCAAACTATGTCGTGCAAAATTTCTTCCAATAAACATAAGAACTATTTTATTGCCGTACAACTGCACTTTCCCGTTTCCGTGTCCAAAACTATGTACTTTCAGCACCCAAGATCCTAAAATCCCTCTTCTTCGCATTTTTTTATGGCCATTGTAAAAATGAGTCCCAAATATAAAAATCCAACATCCGGAATGTATAAGGTCCACCATAAATGAACGATTCGAATTGAGAAGGCCTTAAAATATAAGCTGCTCGTCAGAATATCCTGTTTATTCATATTATAAAAAACTCATTGGGCCAAAGAAGGGGGAAAAAATGAAAGATAAGCAAGCTCTTACCTACCAAACTTTCGGATCGTAAAAATGCTTACATCTCTTCCGAGATCTTAAGCCCATTTCCAGAAAATGGAGTTTCCACACATCATATTAGTCCTGGGGACTTCGCCACTAAAAGCATATTTCATGCAACTCCTCTGAAAGGACATTAAGAGAGCTTTTAAGAAAGGTTTTGTTATATTGGGTAGATGATGTGTTCGTTAAAATTTCTCTGCGAAATTTCAGAGGGTTGTTTTCAAAATAGGTGCAGATTTATGGTGGAACGGGGTTTGCTTTTGTTTTAATGGTAAGAAAGAACCGAAAAGAAAAAACCAAATCAAAATCTGCATTAATATATCATATTATCATTGAATATGCAGCTTTTACTAATTGAACATTTTTATTGTATTTTTCTTTTTACATTTTCTTGGACGTATCTTCTAATCATAGTGCAATCGAAATTGAGTCTACTAATCGTAGTTGAATTTTTTTTTCTAATACAGCTGGCAAATACTTAGACAATTTTCTTTATGCTGCACCGGCATTACTCATTTAACACTACTCACGGGCCCCGTGTATCATAAAGATATGCTACAGACCCGAGTAACACTACCCCCGCAACGCTCTACGTTCATATTAGACCAGGACCTACGGCTTAAAGTGGATTCCGAACCATACAAACACCCATGGCACCGCCGGTATACGAACCCGAAACCTGTGGTACCGAGCGCCCGTAATCTATTTACTCGGCTATCAGGTCCTGGTCTAATTTGACTGTATAACGTTGGACGAAGGGCTGGCATGCCTACCCCGTAAAAAGGAAACATCTCTTGCCTCAAAATCTAGCAATAGTCAGGTAGCCTTGACCCACCATCGAGATGATGCGGCAATGAAGAACAAGTTATTAATATATTTACCTCAAAGTGATTTCCCAGGTATTATTGTAATAAATAAGTTTTCAAAATTGTAAGTTTTCAAGAGATAAATTCATTAGGCACGGAAAATCTAGAAACATCCCAAAAACTTTCGTGACTTTATGCGATTTTTATCGCCTATGAATTTTAAAAGCTACTGACCATTAAAATTTTCTTTACATCTTTACTTTTTTGCAATAAACATAAGAATTTTTCTTCCAATAAACATAAGAACTTTTTTATTGCCGTACAACTGCACTTTCCCGTTTTCTTGCCCAAAACTATGTATTTTCAGCACCCAAGATCCCAAAATCCTTCTCTTCGCATTTTTTTTATGGCTATCGTAAAAATGAGTCCGAAATATAAAAAAATCCAACATCCGGAATGTATAAGGTCCACCATAAATGAACGGTTCGGATTTGGAAGGCCTTTGAATATAAGCTCCTCGTCAGAATATCCTGTTTATTCATATTATAAAAAACTTATTGGGTCAAAGAAGGGGGAAAAAATGAAAGATAAACAAGATCCTTCCTACCAAACTTTCGGATCGTAAAAATACTTACATCTCTTCCGAGATCTTAAGCCCATTCCGTGAAAAGGGAGTTTCCACATATCGTATTAGTCCTTTAAGGATAGTGGCCAGTGCATCACTAAAAGGATATTTTCATGCAACTCTTCTGAAAGGACATTAAGAAGGCTTTGAAGAATGGTTATGTTACATTGGGTAGAGGATGTTTCGTTAAAATACTCTCTTAAATTTATGGCAGGGTTGATTTCAAAATGTGTTTAGATATATGGTGAACCGAATTTTCTTTTCTTTTAATGGTAAGAAAATAAAGAACCAATTCAAAAACTGCATTATTAACTATATTAATTATATTATTGTTGAATACTGAAGCTTTTACTATATGTTATTGTATTTTTTGTTTTGCTTTTTTATTGGACGTATTCAAGTCTTCTAATGATAGTCAAGTCAAAATTGAGTCTACTAATCGTAATTGAATTTTCTAGTCTTAATTGAGTTTTCTAGTTTTATTCAGGTCTTAACTGAATCTGCTGGTCGTATTGAACTTATAAGTCTTTTAATATATCTAATGGAGGTAGACTAGATATGTAAGAAAGGATGTCTAATTAAAAACGTGTGTTTAAGAGTAAAGTAGTTTCTTCTAAGAGTTATATGAAATAGAGTTAATAAAAAGCTATACTATATTTAATTTTCATTTTAAAAAAATATATTTCATATGAGCATACGTATATATAAGGCCGAATGGCTGAGTGACTAGCTGTCTGAAGCTAATTTCTACAGATTTCTTATTCAAATCCCGGCTGTGCCATGGAGGTTTCTAGTGGGTCGGAATCCACTTTAAACCGTAGTGTCCCTGTCTAATACGACTGTCGGACGTAGGACTGACAGCCTAACCCGTAAAAAGAAAACTTCTCCTGTCTCGTAATCTGCCAGTAGTTAAACGGCATAGGCCCACCATGGAATGGACAGTTGCGTCATTAAAGAAGAAGAATATGTGTGAATATTTAAAGAATTTTAATGATTTACATATTTGCGTACATTGAGTTCATACATTCGTTGATTAAATCATTTTACTGCTTGAATCTGTCCACTTTTGCTTTCCCTTATTTTTAACTGGATTTCTTTTTCCTTCACTTGTAGTTTCATCTGTTTTTAATTAACCGTCTCCAAGTAATAATCTAGCGGCTTGATGGCCAATTGGCTAGCGCTGTGACCTTTGGTGCAGGTTCGAATCCTGGCGGTAGCATGGTTGTTAGTTAGTGGTTCGGAATACACTTTAAACTGCACATTCCGGTCTGTTTAGCCCCCGTGTGCACAAGATGACCGTAGAGTGACTAACCAAACCAAGTAATATTCTAGTCATTATCTTCCCATTCTTTCAGATATAATTCTCGAAATTATGAAAAACTTATCAATGTGCATATATTTGATAGCACTAATTTTCATTTCTTTTCGATTTGTCTAAATTTATTATATCAAATATCTAATAAAATCTAGTATGATCAATATTTACATCTTGCATTCAATGTAGCACTTGATATTGATGACAAAATAAAAGAACGTTGGGTTTCGAGTTGAATTTAACGAATCCACAACTTTAAAAGTTTAAGCGATATCAATGATCGTCAATACGTGGGAGTATTTATTTAGGGAAGTTGTGTATATATTTATTCTAATATATATTTGTGTTATATTTATTTTATGTATTTATATAGTTATATATTTATTTTTATTTCATCTATTTAAGGAAGTCAATCTTAGATGGATAATTGATCTCTGTTTCTCTCCATATGAATGTATGTTAATGATATATAACGTTATATAACGTCTATCCATATGAACGTTGTGTAAATATAAAATCAGGTTTTATTAGTGAATAGAATGGTTTTTTGGTGAGATACAAAGTCTGAACAATACTAAACAGGTAGTCCTGTGGGAAGGAATGAGTAGAATTCAAACAGAAGGAACTTTTTGTAAACGTACCTCTTTCATGTAGCATTTTAGAAATATTAACCATCAAAACTCGAGTTCCTGTGGCTTCATGAAGGTCATGAGACAGCTAAGAAGAAGTTCACACTTCGACGTAATGTACAAATATTGATGTTCATTGGTCATTAGATGACCTGAATCAATCTATATCTATCATTCTATTTGATGAAGCCTCTTCTACTTCAATGGCGCAACAGCCCCATGGTGGGCCAAGGTCGTCTGCCTACTAGCAGATTTCGATGGAGATGTATTTCTTTTGACATGGTAGGACTGTCAACCTTACGGCAAACGCTCTACAGTCATATTAGACCAAGACCTACGGTTTAATGTGACCTGATGACCAATTGGCTAGCGCTCTGGCCATTGGTACCACAGACTTCAGGTGCGAATTCTGGAGATGGCATGGATGTGTGTTTGTGGTTCGGAATCCACGTTAAACTGTAGATCCACGTAAACTATCCACGTAAACTGCCTAATTAGCCTAAAATGTGTACAAAAGTACCGTAGAACAACACACTAAACTTAACCTACAGTTTAAAGTGGATTCCGACATGCATTCATGGTACCACCGTAACATGATGAATCTGTTTCCATAAATTTAAAATTGACACTGTACATTACATAAGTTTTTGAAAATTTGCATTTGAATTATTTTTTATTGATTATTGATGAGCTTCGGGGTCCACTGATGCATCCCTCGAACATCTATAGATGATGACCGGTGGACATTGCCACTTGAGTCTCCTGGAAAGAAAGTCTACTTTTAATTCGATTCGACATCTCATTCCCTCTTCAAAATTATGGTGGTTAGTTATTTTGTTTTTAATTTCACCGAATATAGCAGGGGTAAAAGCATGTTAATTCAGAAACTGCAGATCCTCTATCTGCACCGGAAAGCACTATCTGCACTTGAAAAATGCACGTATCCATGTGTATTTGTTACATTAAAGATTTCTCTTTTCATGGAGCCTTTGGTCTTTTATATTTCGTTCAGTATATTCGGAGAAAGTATGCAGAATAAGCAAATTCTCTTTTAACTTTGGACCCCACTCAGCAGTTCCACTATCTCTTCACAAATTTAATAACAAATTTACAGAAAAATAGCAATAAACGTATAAAAATATTCCTTCTACTATTTAAATTTTTCAATAAACATTTCTTACTGAAAAAAAAGAGGCTTATATAAAAACACAGTATGTAATGCAGTAATTCGTGACAAATTTAATGTGATTCGCTTACATGAAATGTGGACTAATTTGCATGTTTTTTTTTTTTTTATAAATTGAATCATAGATAATATATATCACATAATTTATTCATCTAATTGTTATTAAAATCATTATTTTGAAAATCTACTTTTACCCATCTTTTTTTTTTTTTTTTTTTTTTAATATTCTTATATTCTTAGAATAATTTTTTTTAAAAATGTATTTATTCTTTTATTTTCAATCATTTTCGAATTTTATCGTTTTGATAACATTAAAAATAGCTGTGTTAATTAAAGGTTAAATGTTACACTGTAACCATGCTTTCATCTAAGTACTAGTTAGAATAAACGGTCAGTTAGTCTACAGACTCTCACCTGGAAAGCAAATATATTTTTCGCCCCCTGCAAGTATCCGATATTCGTTTTTTCGGCTTGGAAATGGAATCCTTCCCCAAATCTAAAATTATCTGTCTTTACAAATTGTATATCTCTAATTGTACATGTGTGGTGTTTGTGAGTGTGTCAATAAAGTTGTGAATTCTTCAACCTCTATTATCTCAACCCAACCATATCCAATATTACAATCTGGTTGCTCACTATAGCACTTTTTAATCCATTTACTAATCAAATATATGTTTTTAATTAATATTTTTGTAACTACGAGATACTAATTTTTTATGTAGAGAATCTCCTTTACTATTGATATGGCAAATTCGTAGCAAGTTCAGCGCAAATCAGATTGTCAGTTGAGGTCTTATCATGGATGGAAATTTTTGCTGTACACGGTGTTCAACAGATAGAAGTAAATAGTTAATAAAAAATAATTTGCAGTTCATAGCATTATCCAGCTATAATTCTTTCTTCAGGATTGATATGACTGCCTAGGATCTGAAAAGTTATATATATATATATTTTTTTTTATTTTGGTAAATGTAATTTAAAAATGTATTTCCAAAAAGTACAAAACAAATATGTCCAGATTAAATATGAATATTATTACATAAAATTTTATTATTCTAGATTATAGAAAGCTTAATCAAATTTTGGCTTAAAGATATTTTACTATCAGTATATTAAGGTAAAAAAATTATATAAACATTTTTAAAAAAACAGATTTAAAAGAAATTAAATAAGCGTTAAGAAAATCTAAGAAAGAATCTAATCTTATATTTACCGACAGATGGCAGCACGAAATAAAGGCATATGTTTACATTTTATTTGACGAATAATTTTTTTTTATTCACAATAATTCTAAAAATCGTATAACAACTACAATTTTTAATAAATTATTGTCCATATTCTTAAAAATGTTTTTAAAAATAAAATTAAATTTTCCTTATGAAGTGAATTAAACTATTTATTTAATAATGAGTATATTACATTCTAATGTGTTAAATTTGTTAAAAAAAAAATTAAAATATTTATCGGAATAAAATTTTAAAAAAATATGCTTAAAACATTTATCTGAATAAAATATAGTATTTACCAGTGATTTAAACATCATGGATATATTAAAAACTACAACGAAACCACTTACTATTTTTTTATAGTTAATCGCCGTCTTAGCCATTAGAAACTTATTTTAGAAATTAGAATCTGAAAAAATTATATATTTTTTAATTTTTAAAGTATTTGTAATTTAGTATAGGTAACAATAAATAGAATGCGCTATTTTTTCTTTAATTTTCATACTATTTCGAATTTTGTAATATATTTAATGTTAAATATTATTTTAAAAGAGAGTTTTTTAATTAAATTTTCCGAGAATACTTGATTTATTTAATTTTCAAAGAACGAAATATTTTGTATTTATGTAATCAAATAAATAAAAAATTATGATTTAAAATAAAAAAAAATCTCTTACCTTAAATATCGGAATGTTAAGCTGATAAAATAATTTTGCTTTGTGACACTATTTCAAAAATAAAAGAGCCAATTTTTAAGGAATTACACTTTTTTTTAATTTACTTAGTAATGGTTTAAATAATGCATATCTTTTAATATTTATAATAATGCCATGAATGGTAAAAAATATCTTCATAAAATATTTAGTTTTTTGTAAAATTTGTAAATTAATTCAAGCAGAAATATCTCATTGTAAGAATAAATAGGTTTGAAATGTAAAAACACTTTATTATAATGTTATATAATAGAAACGTAAAAAATTGCTTAATTTGAAATTAAAAATGTTCAAGGACAAATATAAGTGTTATTGAAAACCCAGCATTCATATGTCATCATTCAATTAATTCACCATATAAATTCTATGAGGTTATGTTAAATCCAGATTGAATACACAACTGCATGATTTTTTTTTTACCTAAAAATGGATTAAATAGTTTTATTGTTATTTTATTCTTGAAAATTTTCTTTTTTTAAATTCAATCATTTTACTTTTAACCTATACATTTTAGAATGTAAAATTTATCAGTTGAGTTTGAGTTTATCCCAATAAAAATTTCTTATTTTTATTGGGATAAAAAATAGTTTTTTAATAATTTCAGATTTATAATTGTTTTATAATATTTTTTTAATTTAATTTTAATTTTGTTTGTTTTTAAAAAAATTTTAATAATAATTTGAATTTGAATTTTTAAATATTGACAAATTTATTTAACAATATCCAAAGCAATAAATATTATCTCAAATGAAATTTTCAATATAAAAATCTGAGATAATTACCAGAATCAACAACATAAGAACTTGTGAGCAGATTATGTTTCAGACAAAATATACCAATAGTAAGCTTTCAAATAGCATTTAAACTATTGAACTAATTGGAAACAATTTAAGCGATGATATTCAAAGAAATTAAGGGCTAGAATAGTGAAATATTTATATGTCTTTTTTTTTTCATGCATTGCTATTTCAGATTTCAAATATTGTCATTTAATATTCACCTTAAAAATAGCACGCTTGTTATCCATCCAATAATATTATTTTAAAAAAAAGATGAATTTATCTTATCAGCAGACTGATAAATTAAATTGAAAGTAACTTCAATATCCAAAGTACGGGAAGGAAGTTAACAATCTAGGGTTTTTTTTTAATTTTTTTTTATGTGAATGTTTACTCAAATAGAAAATGATTATGGTTGCCTAATCACATGTTAATCTAAATCATATGTTATTCTCCATATTAAACAAATAAAAAAAGAAATGCTATTTGAACTAATTTAAAAAGATAATTCGTTTTCGGTCTACATTATCTTAAATATTGTCGTAAATAAAACATCCTACAATAATCTCTATAATAGGATTTACACTAGAACAGCGATACATAACATTTTTCTCAGGCCAAGCTGAATTTCGCTAGCCAAGGTCCACTTCCTGTGAGGAGCGACATTTTTGAGTTTATGAACAGTACTTTTGCATAAAATTCTGATACAAATAAGGTCTTACACTTGTTATTATTCTAGGTTCAGAATACAAGGCAATAAATTTATCATTTTAAAAAATCAAAATCAAAGTTTGCTCGTTTGCTTTTTTTGCTTGCCTAAATTTCATTCGTGGACAGATATAATTATCTTTGAGTGACATCATGAACAATGTTCGAGATGTCTTTACATGAAGGTAAAAACGGCCCATTGGAACAAATTTTGAATCGTGCATTTGAACTGTTTGTATCAAATCTTGAAGAAGACAACTTGAGCATTGTCCGGAACGAGTCAATAAGAATTAGTTGATGTTATAAAAGATCTTGATGTGCCGAAAAACTATAGAAATTTTAGAATTAATACTCTGTACCAGTTTTTGTATTTTATAAATAATAGGAAAACTATGCAACATACCTGGAGATGGGTAGATGCTTGGCAATTCCTTTCTCTACTGAAAAATAAAAACAATTTGTTAATTTATGACGGTTTAGAAACATACTTTTAAATTGATTTATTAAATGATAATATAGCCCGACTCATGACTCAGTGGCAACGTGTGCCGCTCAATAGCATTAGAACTGAGGTTCAAACCACTGGCGACTTTATTGTAAACACTCTTTCAAACAACGAAGGGACTCGATGGCTTTTGGGATGTTCAGCATCTTGCCTCGTTAGTCAGATTACCTGGTGGGAGTTTCCTGGTTTTCACCCATACGATACTCAATTACGCCTAAAAGTCCTGCAAGCACTGCCCTCCTGCTTCAGGATCATTGAGTAGAAGTCAGACTTCGACCTACGGGTTCACACACAGTTATGATATATGTATAGGAACAATTATAGATATGCATTTTACAAGGGAAAGACACCTTAGGATGGAATGAAGATTTGATAACTTTGAGATAGATTTGACGATTTCTCACAAATGTTGAAGTAGTCTATCTTCACTGTTGGAGTAGTGTATTCCAACATCCAATGCAATCAACCTGGATTACAAGAGGTTTCGAAAAAGTTGAAGAGAGCCTCCTTATAATTATTTTGTAAATTTCACCTTTATATGGGGTAAAAAAATTTTAAATATATGTGAAATTAATTTTTTATTAAGGGGTACTTTTCTCAAATTTCTATGGGTGTTTCTGTTGTTGAACATTAAGAAAATTACAGATTTTTCCATCTTTGAATAACATAATTCAAATTATTGTTTAATTTATTAATTAAATGATATTTTATTAAAATTTCTGATGATCATATTATGGTATTGATGTCTAATATAATATATTTGGTACAGTTATGCTGAGTATATTAATATACACCAATTCATGCATGGTACCCCGCTAAATATCCTGGTATGTCCATGCAGTGCTCCTGTCCTAGACCTGCTCAAACGGCTTTAGCTAGACTGGCCACATTAAGAGTTTGACCTTCAATGGAGACGAGAAGACATATGCCCTTTGTCATTGTTCGACCATCGCATCTCCCTCTCATCTCATTGATTGTATTGGTGCCTCTGTGAGGCAACTGTTGAATGAGGGGAGGACAGTTTACGATCTATTGATGCAGCATGATCTACTGGACTTGGTTTAGGATTCTAAATCAAGGGGATAAGCAACAACAACAACAACATATTAATATACGTGATATACTTACAATAACTCTTCAGAATAACCAATTCTCAAAAGTACTCAAAGAATGATAAGTATGCTGATAACCTATAAAAAACCACTATAACATTGATAAAAGGAATTTTCTACTTTGTGATCCTCATTGACCATTATAAGTAAACATCACTATCAAAGCAGGTTCCAAACACCTCAGAGGCTTGATAAAGAGGCGAACTCATGCATTAAACTATTCAAAATATTTATTTAAAATAGAATGACTTATTTATATTTTAGGCAATTTGTATTATTCTGAACTATTTACAATTATTCTATGTTTGCGCACTGTCATTCCAACCACATTAAAAATAATCAGATTGCTTCAACTTTAAAATGATAACCAACAGCAGAGAGGGGATCGGTCATCATCAAAAGATCAGTTTTTTATCAAAAGATGAATAAAAAAAATTATATAAAAAGAAGGCAAAAAGGGGCACACTATTCAAGACATCTGGAAAATCTTTAACACTAGACCACGTAAAGAGGCGGTTGCCAACTTTCGATTAAGAACCGGACACGATTGTCTTGCGGAACACCTTAACAGAATAGGTGTCCTGGCATAAAACACTTGCCCAATATGCAGAGCTGAAACAATGAATTCAGAACATCTTTTGAAATGTCCAGGATTGAACAGGGAGGCTCAGTGCCAGGCAGAAGTCTTGCAGTTGTATTTCGTGAACAGGGGCCTCATGGAAGGAAATAAAGTGCCTACCCCTTTATTTACCCTCTCTCCCCCCTTTTTTTTACTTTTTGTGATGTGTGAGACCGACTTATTGTCAATTGCGGTCTTGCTGAATGTGTTGCTTTGTTCTGCTTGTTTCTTTTTTGTGTGAGATCCTAATTGCAATGGGTTGATTTCCAATAAAGTCATTATTACAACATGTTACAATTTTATAAAATCAGGATATATTTATAGTAGCATGTTAACTAGATATAATTAAATTGTAGTATAAAAAACAATTAAGTGTTACACCTTGGAAAAATCATAAGGCTAAAAAAAAGCTGAAAACTTTTAATTATCAATGTGATTTTATGGAATTTAATTAGAAATACTACATATTTACTACACAGTTATCCTCTTATACATGTGATGAAATTTAAAAATTTAACCTTATGTAATAAAAATACAATTTTTAATATTTATATTAAATTCATATGTCTTTCAACTATTCAGAACATTTTTTATACACTTAATTTTTATAGATCGTTATTTCAAAATGATTTCCTTGGTTAGTTTAGATTAAGAATATGAAATAAAACTCAATTTCAGACTGCAAATTTTTTTAAATTTAGGTTATATTTTTTGGTAGTAGGAGATATTTAATTTTGCGAGACTATCATGCTATAAATTAAAATTTTTTACTAATACCCTATATAGTTAAGAATGTAAGGAATATTATCTAACCTTGACATTTTAAATGAATCTTTCTAGCTCAAATATTCCAATGTTAAATATTATTTTTAACTTTGAAGTTGATCTCGTTTTTAATTTCAAGGTTTTTGCTTTAAGATCTAATCTGATTAAATGTCATTACTGAAGATCATAATTTTAATGAAAACTTTTATGTAACAGTTACAAAACTTAGTAAATTTAATTGCTTGACTGACTGCAAATATTTAGAACTGTGTCTGGCGCTCGGTACCACAGGTATTGGGTTCCAATCCCGGCGTTGCCATGGGTGTTTGTAGTGATTCGGAATCCACTTTAAACCGTAGGTCCCGGTCCTAATATAATCGTAGTGCGTTGCGGGAGCATTGTTACTCCGCGCCGCGTTCGTGACTAATCTTCAAGTTGCACGCGCCCCTTGGGCAGTGCTAAGTGAGTAACGTCGGTGCAGCCCTTATGGCATAAAAAAAATCACTGTCTATTTGCCAGCTGCATTAGAAAAAAAATGTTTTAAAAATATAAAACATAAAATTCATGCTGTGTTTAGAAATCATATCAAAAAAAAATTAACAACTGAAAATCTTTAGATAAACTTAACCATGAAACATTCATGAAACAGCATAAATAAAAAAAACGGCATTTAAACTGGCAAAATCCTTTTGCATTTGTTTATAAATACAAGATTAGGTTTTCAGATAAATGAATGCATTGCTTAATTATCTCTACAGTTATGTAACATACATCTTGAAGTATCTCTTGTTGACATACACGAATAATTTATTTACAGTCAAATTCGCAAAATTCTATATAATAGAACTGTTTTTGACACTGTAAGAA
Source organism: Caerostris darwini (assembly GCA_021605075.1). Lineage (NCBI taxonomy): Eukaryota > Metazoa > Arthropoda > Arachnida > Araneae > Araneidae > Caerostris > Caerostris darwini. The sequence continues at coordinate 117,531 of BPLQ01003280.1, forward strand.
ATTTAAATTGTTTTTTTTGGGGGGGAGTGATGCATTTTTAGAAATAAATAAGAGATGGAGTTTATTAAAATTGAAAGCGTCATTCAAAACTTCATCACGTCTCTATAAAGCTATCGTATCAGATATAGTTCAAGAACCCCCTTTAAAGCTGATGAAATGTCCCAACTTTATCTTGCTTTTTGCAGCCATTCAATCCGCATTCCATTATATGAGGGATAAGCTCATTGAAAAATACAAGGTCAAAAATTATCATTTTTATAATTTTTGACTTTTATTTTTAACTTTTATTAACTACCTTTTACCACTTAATCAGAACGAAGAGGCTGCAAGTCTTTTTTGTAAAGTCTTTCCAAAATACGTGTTTATCAACATATCCGCAGTCAAAGGAATATGCTTCCCTTCGGCAAAGGCAACCGGTCAATAATTACTCGAGCACAGATAACTAAGACTTAGTTGTTTTGATAAAATGTCGCTCTTGACTAAAGTCCTACCTCCTTCGGAAAACAGATCATCCCTTTGAACAGATTGGCTTCGTAACCGGTAAGGGCTCGAGACCATCGCATATACCTTTCCAAGGGACTAACATAAAATATACTATCATTACACATGAATTATATAATAATTATAAAAATTTTATCTTAATACAAAAAATATATTGACACCCATATTAACACGACAACATAACCTCTACACCAACCTACATCGCATCTTCCCTTATAACAATCAACGATAGGCTAGTGCAGTCAAAGAAGGGTGAATATAGTGTACATAAGGCTTCGTGAAGAAAGATTGTATGTCAGAAGTTGATCGTTGTGTATATCCCCCAAAGCACGCCGCAGTTTCATTAGACAATCACACATGTCTATTGGAGAACAAATCGATGGAAGTCTATACTTTTTACGGGGGAATCCAGGTTTTGATGACTCAAGACGATTTTTTAACTGCAGAGAGCCGGGAATACGTTTTATACAAATCTATAAAAAAGACAGATTTGGTGGTTCCAATGCATGCATATGAGAAGTCATCTCTTTGGAAAGCTACGCTGATCTGTATATCATCCCAAAAGACGCTGTTATTGTTATATAGAGACTGCATTCTTGATGTAATTCTTCTTTACATTGGTGCAGATGATGACTCCTCCATATTACAAAATAATAGTGTTAGGCCACACACAGCTCGATTGGGAGATAGAATTGCTTTTGTTGAGAAATTATTGTTCATATGAGTTGACCAGTATATGTATGAGTTCATATGAGTTTGGCAGTATACCTCCGGTATGAATGTGATTGAACCTGTTTGGGTTGCTCTAGGAGACGTATTGCCGCACTAAACCCATCCCTTGCAACTCTAGAGAGCTGGGCGCGGCCTGTTGGCCAAGCTCTAGTCTTTGGTATCCCAGGCTTCAGGTTCGAATCCTGGAGGTGGCATGGACCAAACCAAACCAAACTAGAGAGCTGGGATTTTCAAACTGCTTAGAGTTATCAGTGAGCTTTACTGCTTTCTAAATTTTTGAATATCATCAGTTTGATCGTGAATAATTGATGTGTCTGTAAGAGTTAAATCACATTCTATAGTGAAGCTAATCACATATTGAACTCAGATACCGTGTTTTTTCATTTGTTTTTATTTTTTATATTTTTAAACAGGGAAAACAAGCCTATTGTTTCACAATGGTTCCTAATTTATAAAACATATATTAGCCTATTGTTACATTAATATTTTTAATTATTAATGTCTTATTTCTTTAATTCTTAATTCCCAATGAATAGAAATTTCACAATTTTAATTGGTTTGTGGTAACCAGCGTATACTTTTTAATACTTTACAATATTTATTTAAACTTAATGATCTACCAATATGAACTATAGAATTTCTAAACATTTTTTTGTTTCACATAGATACAATATATTTAAATAAATACAATTATTTCAATAGCATTCAAAATCCATCTGTTCAAAAACCTTAATTCCTACCCTTGAATCTTCATGACATAACAAATATATATATGTATAGATGTTTATCATCTAAGTTTGAATGTTTATTTCCTCTGATTTGTTTATCAAATCTTCTATTTTCTATATTTTAAATTTCTTTGTTAATCAAATATCTTTAACAAAATTTACATTCAATAGCTATAAAGGAAAAACACATCGTAATGTAAAATATCTATCTAAAAACTTAAACCTGGTTCGCTGAATGACTAAGATATGCCGAAAGATATCCTTAATAAATCTGAATAATTTTAATTTTTCATATTTTATTGTACATTGTGCATTGTATTTTTAAATTAATATCTGCACAAGAACCCTCGGTGACTGTAATAAAAACTAAAAATAATACAGTCGTGATCATTCAATGAATTGAAATTCACAGTTTAAAAATCTATTTTAAAAAAATAAAGAAATGCGAAACATGCAGGACTATTAAAGTTGCTAAACGCATAAAGGGAATAAGTAGTAGTAGTAGAATAAAATAAAGTTTAAAAAACAAGTATTTTAATTCGGATTTCCAAATATTTTTTTTTCCTTCAAAAAAACCTTGAAACACAATAGTATTGTTGCATCAAAATTGGCGTCTTTTTTTCGTGATTGTTTAAAAAACTATTTTTTTTATGAATGAGTTCGTAAGTGTCCATTCTTTTCCTAAACGCTTATATAGTTTCTATGCGACTTCTCGAAAACAAGAAGATGTGTTAATATTGAATGGCATATAGAATCACGACTTTTTTAAAAAGCAATTTTAGTAATCAAAAGATTTACTTATTCACTAATGTTATCGGTAGGCAAAAGAAGTAAAACTATAAAAAAAAAATTTTTAATAATTGAATAAACACCAAAAATCTAAAATTAGAATAAAGTATCATCATCATCGTCATCAATGGCGCAACAGCCCCAAGGTGGATTAAGGCCGTCTTCCTTCTGGCAAATTTCGAGACTGGAGATACTATTTTTTACCGGGTAGGGTTGTCAGCCCTACGCCCAACACTCTACGATCATATTAGACCGGAACCTGCGGTTTAAATGGATTCCGAACCACTACAAACATCAATGTCACCGAGAATCTGTGGCATACATAAAGCAAAGCTCACTGATGTTCAACAAACAAAAATTAGTAACCTTACCGGAAAGTCTTCAGAATTTATTTTCCATTTAAGTCTTTCATAGATAAAAATATTTTTCTAATCTTTTTGTTTTAAATAATTTTCATTTCACCTATAAAAATTATAATAACATTAATTTAAACTATAAAAATACAATAAAAAGAATTTAAACTATAAAAACATACCTCCATTTTAAATGATTAGATAGTCGTACGTATTGAATTAAAAAAGTTGATATTACCATTTTTAAGGCTAAGGGTTAACAGGTATTTCAAATAAAAATATTTGATTTTTATTTATCTCTTTAAATAATTTCTTCACTAATTTAATTCACTAATTTGACTTTAAAAGTAATAAGTTATTTTGTAAATTACTTAATAAAATATTTTGTAAGCGACTGAAATTCTTTCTCTTTCTTCTTATAAATAAAATAATAAAATACGAAGATTTCTGATAATTTAAGATAATTTTATAAATTCCACTATCTGTATTATTCGTGTTTTCGTATTGTTCAATGTCGATGAGCTTCGTATTCTTGTATTATTCAACATCGGTGAGCCTCATGTTCTCGAATTGTTCGATATCGTTGGGTTTCGTCTTCTCGTATTGTTCAATGTCGATGGGTCTCGCCCTCTCGCGTTGTTCAACATCGGTGGGCCGCATGTTCCACTTGCATATACACTCATGTCCATAAATTAAGGATAATGAAGTTCAGGCAAAGAAAGAGACAGAAGCAAAACAAATTTGAATTATTTGTAAAGTCTATTTATTAAACAAAAGGTAAAGAGCAAAAAAGATGCTATATGTTTGACATAATTAATAAAAATTGCGATTTTTACTCCCTGGAGCAAATTTCGAAAAAGAACCTATTCACAAAAAATAGTATAACATGGTTAGTATGAGGTTAATACGGAGGACGATGCAATGCAGGCCTTACAACGCCTAGGCATGCTGAGTAGCAAATTATCAATCTGATCTTGGGGAATATTACACCACTCATCAAGCAATGCCCTCCGAAGTTCCGGTTGACAGGTGGGAGGGGGTTGACGGGCTGCAATTCGTCAGCCAAGCATATCCCACACATGCTCCATTGGATTCAAGTCCGGTGAGTATGCTGGCCAATCCATACGGGTGATATCCTCCAATTGAAGGCATTCGTCTACAATGTTTGCACGGTGAGAACGGGCGTTGTCATCCATAAACAGAAATTCAGCACCCATGGCGCCCCGAAACAAACGTACATGTTGTTGCAGAATGACATCCCGATAGATGTGGCCTGTCATCGTTACACTCTGAACATGCAGGTCAGTTCTGGAACCAAGAATAATTCCTCCCCAAACGAGCCATCCTGCACCACCGTAACGGTGTCGTTCAATGGTGTTCTCTTGGTGGTAACGGGTACCTGGCGCTCTCCATATGAAAGTCCGGCGAGAATCAGACTGCAAACTAAACCTGGACTCGTCGGAAAACATCACACCAGACCACTGTTGCGGTGTCCACAATGCATACTCTCTACTCCTGGTTAATCGCAGGCGACAGTGAGTTGCGGTAAGTGGAGGACATCTGACAGGCCTACGAGCATATAGACCAATATGCCCTAAGCGCCTGTACACGGTCTGCCTTCAAACTATCGTACCGGTAGCTGAAGAGAGCTGACGAGACAGGTCTGATGCTGTGCTCCGTCTGTTTCTTTTGGCAGTAACTGCTAAATACCGGTCCTCATTCGGCGTTGTAACTCGGGGGCGACCTGTGCTGTAACATCTACTCACATTACCATCATCTTGGAATCGTTGCCAAAAGCCTGGAGAGGACACTCTGGGCGATTCCAAGTTCCTCGGATACTTCCAGTTGGGTGCGTCCACATTCCACTCGTCCGATAATTCTACCACGTAAAAATCATCCAAATGCTTCTTTTGTGCCATAACTATGCGGTTATTGCACTGAAAGGCTTTTAAAGCGCTTGTGAACAATTTTACTTCTTTGTCACCATGACTTATATACCCCTCTCTTACACTCTTATCATTGTGACGTACTATCCGCGCCATCTGGTGGTTTCCTGTAATTTGCATATTCTTCTTCAAGATGTGTGCGATAATTCTACAGGTGAAATTTTTATTTTAGAGTTCAATTTCTGTGTGATTCTGAACTATCCTTAATTTATGGACATGAGTGTACCACGAACAACCTGCAAATGGAAAATAAGGAAAAGATATCGCCTTCCTGGAGGAATTTCAGGGGTAACTCTATGCATTTGCATGTCGTATTATTTTGTATATTATATCATTTTAGATATTGAAAATATTTTATAAAAAAAATTATCGTTGTTATTGATTATGAATGAAAAAGTTTCATTTGCTATTCAATTGTTTGTAAGATTTTAAATTCAAAATCAATTTTAGAATATAATCTTGCCGTGCTGCATTTTATTCAAACTTATAAACTCATTAAAAAAAAGTTCATATCAAGAATTTAATAATTCTACTTGCATATTCCTCATCTATTAGTGGCTTAGCCTGCGGCAAAGTGATGACATTCTGATGCCAATTGTTCGATGCACAGTTCTTTTCTTTTTTTTAAAAGATTTCTAACCATGCAAATTCATTAAAGTCGTCCATAAAGAAAACTTTTATCCTATACATTTTTATCAATAGTACATTTCAATAAATGTTCGAAGGATTGAGATAAAAACCTGTATCGATTAAGGTTAATTTAGAATAATATTCTATTCCCATCGATTTTATTTTTCTTTCTAATAACATTCATTAGATCTGCATATATTTAAAATTTCGTTTTATTGATTAAATTAATCACGTTTAAGAAAATTCTTCACTTTTATCTTTTTCACCAACATGATCACAATTATATTTTCGTTACAGTGTGCAGGTTGGGCAACCCGATTGTAATTGGGTGTGGTTGGGTTGAGATACTTGAGGCGCAGTCTCATAGCTTTATTGGCATACGCATAAACACCCCTCACATACAATTACATACAAACAATATTTAACACATTTAAAGACAAATAATTATAGATTTGTGGAATGACTCCACTTCTAAGCCGAAAAGCCGTCTTCTCCAGGTAAGAGTCTGTAGACCAACTGTTACGCTGGATTACGTTAAATATATTTCCTTTCGGGAGGGGGAACTATAAATTAAACCTTTCTCAGATGGAGAGCAGGTTGCGCTGTACTTCATCTCGGGTAAGAGTCTCGAAGTCTACTGACCATTTCATCTGAACCCCACGGGAGGCGCTTTTGTCAGTGAGTAGAAAGGAACACAGTTACATCATTTCAAAATACTGTAATCTTTCGTTATATCAAGTATATCGAAAGAAAAAAAAGCACAAAATGTTGAAAGAACGATATAATCTGTCATTTTATTTAAATTCTTAATGCTGCTCAAATTTTTTTTTTTTTTTTTTTTTTTTTTTAGAATGGTGACTAAGTGCCTTAAAACAATTAATTTAAAATTAATTAAATGTAATTTTAATTCAAAAAAATTTACTTGCTGTTTATTAAATTTTGCTCATGTTATAATTTTCGCTTAAACCTCAAAATGCTATTGGCACGATGCTTCCCACTGATATTTCCTTGCCTCCTTAGCATATTATTACACGACATGTCCAAGTGCATGTATAGCGAGGCTGTATTGTTTCTCTTGTTATATAAAGCAAGTGTTTTGCCTGACTGTCTGCGTTCTGTAAATCTTAAAAGACGCCAAAATCTACAAAAATATTCCTATGAAATATTTTTAATCAAATGAAAACTTTATTCATAAGTCAAATTTAAAATTTAGACTTTTATTTATTAAACCTTTTTGTCACATTGTGATACAACAAATATGTACACGATAATGCTGGAGAAAGAATTTGCAGACTAATACTTCCCGTCTGACTCTATTTTTATACTGCGCTCCTGGTGGTATTGTGTCTATTGTTTTTTTAATCATTATTAGATATTTTTGCACTCTTAATCAATCATGTTTTTTATATTCGTTTGCTGAATTTTCGAACGGAAGTTTACCGGGAATTTATTATTAGCATCGTGATTACCAGCTCATTTCTTTGCTTTACATCTATTTTTTTTTTTTTTTTTAGTATATGGAAATTAAATACGTTTTTATTTTTTTTTTTTAGTATATGGAAATTAAATACGTTTTATTTATTAGTTTTTTTTTTTTTTTTTTTAGTATATAAAAATTAAATACGTTTTATTTTTTATTTTTTTTTTTTTAGTATATGGAAATTAAATACGGTGTATTTATTTATTTTTTTAGTATATGGAAATTAAATACGTTTTATTTATTATTTTTTTTTCAGTATATGGAAATTAAATACGTTTTCTTTTTATTTTTTTATTTTTTTTTTTAGTATATGGAAATTAAATACGTTTTATTTATTTATTTTTTTTTTTTTTTTTTTTTTTAGTATATGGAAATTAAATACGTTTTATTTTTTTTTTTTTTTTTTTTTTTAGTATATGGAAATTAAATACGTTTTATTTATTTATTTATTTTTTTTTTTTTTTAGTATATGGAAAGTAAATACGGATAAATATATATATATATATATATTTTTTTTTTTTTTTTTTTTTTTTATTTTTTTTTTATTTTTATTTTTTTTTTTTTTTAGTATATGGAAATCAAATACGTTTTTTTTTTTTTTTTTTTATTATTATTTATTTATTTATTTATTATATGGAAATTAAATGCTTTTTTTTTTTTTTTTTTTTTTTTTTTTTTTAGTATATGGAAATTAAATACGTTTTATTTATTTATTTTTTTTTTAGTATATGGAAATTAAATACGTTTTATTTTTTTTTTTTTTTTTAGTGTATGGAAATTATATACGTTTTATTTTATTATTTTTTTAAGTATATGGAAATTAAATACTTTTTTTTTTTTTTTAGTATATGGAAATTAAATACGTTTTATTTATTTATTTTTTTTTTTAGTATATGGAAATTATATACGTTTTATTTTTTGCAGCCAGGCAGCATCGGGTAATATCTTCTGATATACAAAAAAATAATTTAAAAACTATTGTATGAATATATTGTGGCATCCGACATATGTATATATTTGAAGAAATCTTTTTTCTGAAAAACCGTTATGTAATGCAAATCCAGGAGAGATCCACACCATACGTTCCTCTCCACGTATGGTGTGAATAGAAAGGAGGAGAGCGTACAAAAATTCCCGATGTTAACAAAAAAAACTAGACTCGTTTGGCGAACATCAGAAGGAATAATCACAAATTTATTTCTGGATTCCTCGACATGAATATTTGTTGGTGATTCGGAATCCACTTTTAACTGTAGTACCAGTCTGTTTAGCCCTGGTGTGCATAAGATGACCTTGTGCACACTATCAAAGACCAGAGCGCTAGCCAATTGGCCATCAGGCCGCCATTTATTTCTGGAAGGAAACGTCGTGACCTTAAACTTTTTCTATTTTCACTTTAAAAGTTAGCCTTTTTAACTTTTTGTTATTATCACTTTTAATTTTTACTTATTTTTTTTACATTGTGGAAAGTATTTCAATCATCTGAATTAATATTCAGTTCTTGCGATTATTGGCAAATATTTTTCAAAGATGGTTTAATATTAGTAAAATATAGACTATGCAATTTAATTTTTCATTATATTTCGCACATCTATGAAAGAAATTGCTGCAGATTTTTTTTTTAAATTTGAAGGGAAATTGCAAACAAAGAAACAGATCCGTATGTATTTCAAAAAAATTTTGGAAAATTGCCCCTTTTGATTTTTACGTTAAATTATAGATTATTTTAATTTTTTGGTTATTCATTATCATATTTGGCTCGGCAGTCCAGAGTGGGCCATGGTCTTCTGCTGAAGTTTCCTCCTGGACAGCTTATTTTTTGCTTTAGTCTGCCAATTTTTCACTCCTATCATTTTAAAATCTGATTCAACTGATTAGAAACCGTACTTTTGGTCTTCCTCTTTTATGTTTAGTGAAGGGCTTCGCAACAAAAACCTTCCTTGCTGGATTTTTTTCATCCATTCTAACAACACGAGCAGCCCAATTCATTCTTTAATTCTAATACTTTTGTAGTCTGCAGATTGTGCAGCTGGATTGTAACTAGGTGTGGTTAGGTTGAGACTTCAGACACAAGTTTGAGAATTCATAGCTTTATCGACACATGCACAAATACCACACACAAACAATTAGAGGCAGACAATATTAAACACATTTAAAAACTTAATTTTAAGATTTTCGCCTTAATTTTAGATTCTTGGAAGGACACCAGTTCTATGCCGAAAATTCGATACTCAACTACGCGCAGGGTGCGCGAAAGATACTTCCTCTTCGGTTGAGAGTCTCTAGGCCAATAAATACATGGGGTTGTGCATAAGTTATTTCCTGTCGGGTTGAGAGACTGTAAACTAAACGTTTCTCAGCTACTGCGTAATACTCCCTCTGGGAAGAGAGTCTCGAATCCTACTGACCATTTCTCCTGAAATCCACAGAGGGAACCCTTGCAGTGCATTGGAGGAAACACGGTTGTACTTTTAATTATAACGGGCTCTTTAAAAATTTCGTTAATTTCAAAATTGAAGTGTCTTTGTCAAAGACCATTTTCTTTAATACCACATTCTTTCAAAAACTCGTTTTTCGTTAAAGACCAAGTCTCTGAAGTCATATATTAAAACCAGGTCATATATTAAAACCGGATTAATAACGATTTTATAAACAAGAAGCTTTGTCTTTCTGGAGAGAAAAAAGGGATTTCAATAAAGGGCCAAGTCCAAAGAACATTTTGTTCGTCAATGATATATGGTTTTGGATTTCAGAAATAAATTCGGTTTTTTTCCCCCAAAATGATTAAAGCAGCTTCAAACTCATGAAGGCCTTTAAATTATTAGGTATATCTTTTGAAGTTATTTTTAACTCAGGCATGCATTTTAATGTCATTTACTGCCGAGCGCAAAAGATTTGTAGTTACCTCTAAAGACGAGAATGCTTCTCTCAAAGCACGGACACCTTTAGCAACAGTATCAAGATCATCAGCGTAAGTTAGGAGCTGAATAGATTTATAAAACATATTTCCACAAGCACTAATAATTGAATCCTGAATAGCTTTCCCAGAGCAATATTATAGACAAGGCATGAAGAGTCGAATCTTGTCGAACACCATTATTAATCCTGATTAACGAGGTAACATTGGTAATCCTGACTAACGAGGCAAGATGCTGAACATCACAAATGTCATTGAGACTCTTCGTTTTTTTTTTAAACAGTGTCTACAAACCTCCGCCCTAATGCTCACCAGCGGAACACTGTGCCACTGAGCGACGAGTCGTGCACTGTAGTCGTACTATCAGAGAATAAATTTTTTTATTTTTAGAATTATTTACACACATTTTTCGAAGGGAGTTCATTACATTTAGCAAATAAAATAAAGATTTCATGAAATGCTATTTCATATTGTTATTTATGTCGATGGCGCGGGACATTAAATTTGAAAAGAAGTTAATAAAAAATTTTAAATTTGAAAGGCAGTAGTTAGAAATTTTACTAATTTGGAAGGAATTTTTTGACAATTTTTACACTTGAAAATGAGTCATGATCCAAACAATTAATCTTGACTAATAGTGCCAATAACAAACACGTTTGGTTGAATTTTTTCAGCAACGTAATTGTGTGTAAATCGTTGTAAAGTATTGAATGTTCATTTGCATGTACCATTAATTCAAACATTTGTTCCCAGAGCATAATTTCTAATAACTATGCTAATTATATCCATTTTCAAGATGATGTTTCCTCAATATATTACTAAAATTGTTTTATACCACTTTATAGGATTCATTAAATAATATCCCAATATTATTTTCCTGGAGGTGAAATGATTTAACACAGATTACAAGCAATATTAGTATATTTTATGCAGCAATTAACAGTATATGATAATTATATGAAAAAATTATGATTCATAATACATTAACACGCTTATAAAAAAAAATTGGCTACAGATGTATCGTGAATGGCCTTTAGTTAGTATTCGTTCATCAGGTTTCGATCCAAGCTATTCCATTTCCAAAACATGAGAAACTATACATCAGGCAGAATAATTCATTAGCAGCTAAAAAGATGAGAACCTGCGAAATAATTTTAATCTGCTAAATAATAGCTAAGCAAAAAAATTGAAGCCCGCAAATCGGTTGAGTTAACATATATCTTTGAATAAAAACTATAACTAATATATATTGAAATAACACGTTGAGCTAATTAGATTGAACTAACATATTAAACTAATTATACTGAACTGATTAGATTGAACTAATTAAAGTTAATTAATTAGACTGAACTAACATATTGAACTAATTAGATTGAAGTAACATGTTGAAATAACATCTTGAACTAATTAGATTGAATTTACATATTTAACTAATTAGATTGAACTAACAAATTAAACTAATTATATTGAATTAACATATTAAGCTAATTAAATTGAACTAACATATTGAAATAACATAGTAAACTAATTATGTTGAACTAATTAGTTTGAATTAACATATTGGAGTAATTAGATTGAACTAACATATTGAGCTAACATACTGAAAAATAATGCATGTTTGATTAATGATAATTCTGTGATATTTTTGCGCTCCACAATTATAAAAAAGGAATAAATTATGAAAATAGTTTTTAAGTTCGTGCAATATATCAAATTAATTTCATCCAATTAACTGGCTGTAAATCTAATTTATTTTTTATCAGCTATTTTTTGGCAGCTATGCCATAACTCAGAATGAATCCTTTGTTCTTAGCAAGTCTCTGCTTTCCTGTCTTTGCAACAATAATTAGATTTTCAAATATATTAAACATTTTATTTTAATTGCTCCGTTTTATTTTGTTAGCGAACAGATGTCCAGCATTTGTAAATACGACCTTCTCAAAACTGATTGTGCGGAAAAGAAAAGAAAAATTGTCTTCGCTTTTCGAAGGACGTCAAAGAACCTCTCGTCTGCTGATTTCATAAGTAATTCATCACGAGAAAGTGATAATCAGCATTACTCAGCTGTTTCGCTCTCCGTTAAGCACACCCATAAGTGACGCTGAATCGACAGTTTTACCGTAGGCCTGATAAGAAACGACAAATAAAGTTTTTTTATTATTATTATTTTGGCTGAAAATGAAAGCAGTAATGTCGATTACGAATTTGATGATTACGAACATCTGCATTCTTTTCTGATGTAATTGTAGTGTTTATAAGCTTAGAAATAGCAACTGTTCATGTGATTCACGTACAATGTCCTTTAATACTTACAGGCAATTATCAGTTATTAACGTCCCGTCATGCTAATAAAAGCAGCCAATTCCTTTATAATGTTAAAAGCATAATTTTACTCTGCTAAAGTACAGTTATTATATAATTAGAAAAACTAATTACATATATATATATATATATATATATATATATAACTGTGTGTGTGTGTCCAAACTCCAAAGAGAACTGGGGCAAGACATAAATCAAAATTACGACTATTTTACACAACAAAAGTCACAATAGCATTCTCTACACGTAAAATATCATGTGCATATCAAGCAGAATCAAATGTATAACAAAATTCTCATAGCACTCGCAATACAAAGTGAGGTGGTTCATATTCAGATCCCTCAAAAAAAGATAGAAAGAAGTTGTTCAAGATTCGAAAGGCGTATAAACTGCAGCTACGAAACTGAAAATTATTATTATTATTATGTTTGATACAAATATTAAATAGGTGAACAACATCGAAAAGTCAAAACACATCACTATTTGTACAATAACTTGTTACGAATAAGTACTTGTTACGAAAATCAGTTAAGTCCCTCCTCCATCTAAAAAAATTAGCAAAACCCCAAGCAAACCCCAATTAATCAAAAAACAAAACCCAAAAGAAACTAATTATAACATCTTGAGGGATATCTTTATCAAGGAAAACGTACCCTCAGGATATTATAAACCATGTTATTTCTGCTCGCTAGGTGACTGCATGCAAGCCAAAAAGCATTTAGCGACGTACTCCTATAGCAGAGTTATAGATAAATAGATGTTTGTTATTTCATTAATTAAAAATTTTTTTTTCAGTATTTGGAAAATATTATCTTGTGCACCAACTTTTCATAATTTTTTTTTTATTAAAGCAACATTTTATAGGAATAGTAAAAGATATTAAAAGGTGATATTACTAATTTCATTTGAAGAATATTTGTTAAAACAAATAAAAATTGATTTTTACACATAAGTGATTATTTAAAAATTTATCTGTTTTCATTTCCTTAGAAGTTATGTAGTTCCAGAATGTTTAATTTTTATTTTATGGTGAATTTGATTTTTAAAAAAACATGTAATGAAAAAAGACGATTTCTGGAGAAATTTTAAAGCGCACTTTTACATTGGAATAGTACAGTTTTTATTTAATTAGAAAAGGAATAGCTGGAAATTTTCATAATTTTTTCACTATTCACCAAATGAAAAAAAAAAAATTTAAAGTTAAAAAAATTAGATTTTTTAAGTGGTAGTTCTTCCAAATTTTTTATTTTAAGTTACAAAAGTTTTTAAGTTAGAATACAATACATAGATATGTACAAATATTCATTTTTATATATCTAGATAAATTTATATCTAAATGACGTAAAGACAGATATTTCTGGATAATCAACAAACATCTGATCTTAACAGGTTTGCAAATTGTTAAGATCAACACGTATGTGGGAACAAACAGTTGTCATGAATATCAGAAAAAATTAATAAATGAAAAACACTTGATTTATCACTTTTGAGCTCGATATAAAAAAAACATTCTATTGAATAAAATATTTTTAGAATATTTAAAGGTTTACTTTTTTTTTCAACTAAAGCAAAAATATGTTCTCTAGTTTAATATGTTATCGAAATCTGAAAATCTTTCGCAAAAAATTACCAATGCTATTAAGTAAAGTGGATGTACAATGAGTCTTGCCGTAAAAAAATGCACCCATGGACAACGGTTTATACATCTATGCTCTATAGCATGCATTTAGCATGAATATCAACTAAACCGATAAATAGAGATTATAAAGTTTAAAAAAAAAAACAATCACATTCATTTAAAAAAATTTTATACCACTTCGTATTTAAAAAAACTATATTATTCTAATGTATTGTTTTCCAAATTAGCTTCTTATTTTTATTTAACAAACTAATATATTTAAAGAATATTAAATGAGCTTTCTAAACTCAAAACTTTATTGCTAAAATTGAATTTCATTAAATCTTTTTAAATAAAATGTGAAAAACATGTAAAAGACGTAATTATAAGAATTTTAATATTACAGAATAATGAAAATATAAACTTTATTATTATTTTTTTTTTTTTTTTTCATTTTTTATGTTGTGCATAAGCAACTAATGGCCTCAGTAACTAGCACAGTGGTTCTCAAAGTTCCCTCCTTGTGTTATTCGAGAGAAATGTATACAGATATAAAAATAAATATAGTTATTTCTTTCTTGCCAGTATTCCTGTTCAAAGACAGCTTTATAAACAATTACATTTTTTTTTATGGCTGCTTTATTCTTCTTTTATTAGCGTAAAAAAAAAAAAAAAAAAATGCCAAACAGCGACGATGCAGCAAAGAATCTTTCCGAGAAACTAGTAGTGGTCATTTCCATGGTTGGCTACTATGGACGCTAGCGCCTATGATATTTTCATAGTTAAAACATTTCCATTGCAGTATATGAGACTCCACCGTCTATAAGTTGTGAAGTTTTTCATTTAAGTCTATTAATTCACTGAAGAAGAAAAACTAGTTGTTATATCCACTGATCGTGGATTGAGTGTTAAATTTAAAGAATTTTGTCCTGCTATCTTCTTTAAAAGAAGAATGCAGGTCGATATCTCAAAAAGCATTGACAATTTTCAACGTCATATTTATGTAAATTAGGATTTTCTACCCTCACCGCAATTAAGTATTAAAAAGAGAGGAAATCTTCAATGTATTGATTAGGAAATGAAAGTTTTTCTTTCAAATATATGCCCAAACGTTGAAGAAATCGCTAGGGCACATCTCGTAAACAAAAGAATAAATAAATTTGGGGATATTTCATTTTATTTCTTTATCGTATTTTAAAAATCTAGGAACTCTAACCTCAACCACTGCAAGTGGAAGTAAGCTTAAAATCCTTTTAAATAACGTACTAGCCCGGATGCAGGACCCTATATGTAGTTATTATTATTTTTTCTGCATATTTACTGCTGCAAGTATATTTATCTTAATAACGCTATGCCAAGTAGATGTGATTTTCTGCGTGATTATAAATTAAAATGTGCAAGTCTGTTTGGATCAATAAAACATTTTTAGAACATTTCTAAATATTCATTTTAATAAAAATTTAAACATATGTTTTATTAAAATTTTATAATGGGGCCTGATGGCCGAATGACTAGCACATATCTTCAAGCTACACGTGCCCGCTGGGTAGTGCTAAATGAGTAACAGCAGTGCAGCCTTTTATAACATAAATATTAACTGTATGCCAACTGCCTGCAACAACAACATTAAAATGTTATAATATTTAGAAATTATTTTTCTATAAATGTTTATAGAGTAAATATTATATCAATAAAAAAATAATTAAAATTTTTAAGGAGTAAGTCATAAAAAACATAAAATCAGACGTTTTCATAACAATACAAAAAAATAAATTTAAAAAAAAAGAAACCTATTGAAATTATTTAAAAAAAAAAAACCTTCTAACGACTTAACCAAATCATAAAAGAAGCCTTCTCATATTTCCCCCATGAAAGACTGACAGTTACCTTCTGCGCATTGTATCGGTTTTTTGCCTTACGGCTCAACAACAACAACAACAACAAAAAAAAAAAAAAAAAAATTCCCTCGTGTGTTTTTCGCTCACTGAAGCGTCAACCGCACGCACGCAGAACCCTTTATATTGTGCGAGCAGTAACAGCTGAAAGAAACCCCCACTCGGCGCTAACAATGAGAACCGCTTCTGTGCCATTGACAAGATTCGCTTGCGAGAACCACGTGGGTCCTACGTTTCGACACCACCGCAGTCGGATCTAAAGGTCGAGAAGTTTGCGTTCGGCAAAGGAAGCTGCTGATTAAAACGGTGACGGAGATCATGTGAATCCAGTTTTACCGCCCTGTCATCTCAACTCCTTCCGCAAATCTCGCCTGCCTCTGGTCAAAAGCGCCACCGCTTCGAAGGGAAGAAAATCAATAAGCGATTCCTGGTGCTGGTGCTTTAGTGTGCAGTTTCTCGTTCGAACATGGGGCTGGCGGTTGTTGTTTTGGGGATTTTAGGCTTACTTTCACCTGCAGTGGTTGAGGTAAGAGTTTCTACATTTCTTTTTTCTGTCTCTGTTTTTTGGTCTTGGTTGTATAACGATTCTTATTTTTAGATAATGAGGTTAATTACTTGTTGTTCATTGATGAAATCTGATTGCACAGCGAATGATGGTGGCGATTTGATTTGTTTGAAGTCAATATATTAATCAATCATTATATTTGCAAGAATTTCAATAAATATTCGTTTTTGATGGTTAAGATAGTATAATGAACTTGTATTTAGAAAACTGGAGTTGATTGATAAGTTGCAATCATTTTTTTTTTTTTTTTTTTTTTTTGTCAGTCGTATAACAATTCACATTTTTAATTAGAGAAATTGAGATTAATTAGTCGTAGTTCTTCGATGAAATCTGATTGCATAAATGGCGATTTGATTTGTTTGAAGTCAATATATTAATCAATCATTATATTTGCAAGAATTTGAATAGATATCCGTTTTGTTCGTTACGAATTGTATAATGAACTTGTATTTCGAAAACTGGCGTTGATTGATAACTTTCAATCATTTTTGTTGTCGTCTTTTTGGTCTCGGTTGTATGGCGACTTTTATTTTTAAAAATTGAGGTTAATTAGTCGTAGTTCTTCGATGAAATCCGATTGCATAGCAAATGATGTTGGTGATTTGTTTGAAATCAAGATATTATTCAATCATTGCATTTGTATAGATTGTTTTTGATGGTTAAGATTGTATTATGAACTTGTATTTCGAAAATTGCCCTTTGATTGATAACTAGCAATGATTTTTGTAGTTGTTGTTGTCTTTTTGGTCACGATTGTATAACGATTCTTATTTTCGGAAATTTAGGTTAATTAGTCGTAGTTCTTCGATGGAATCTAATTGCATGATTGTGTAGTAAATGATGATGGCGATTTGTTTGAAATCAATATATTATATTATCAATATATAATCAATATAATATTACTGTGCAATCATTATATTTGTAAGAATTTCAATAAATATTCGTTTTTGATGGCTAAGACAGTATAATGAACTTGTATTTAGAAAACTGGAGTTGATTGATAAGTTGCAATTTTTTTTTTTTTTTTTTTTTTTTTTTTGTCAGTTGTATAACAATTCACATTTTTAATTAGAGAAATTGAGATTAATTAGTCGTAGTTCTTCGATGAAATCTGATGGCACAGCAAATGATGATGGCGCCATCATCATTTGTTTGAAGTCAATATATTAATCAATCATTATATTTGTAGGAATTTGAATAGATATCCGTTTTAGATTATTAAGATTGTATAATGAACTTGTATTACGAAAACTGGCGTTGAATGATAACTTGCAATCATTTTTTGTTGTCGTTGTTTCCGTTGTATAACGATTCTTATTTTTAGAAAATGAAATCTGATTGCATAGCAAATGATGATAGCGAATTGTTTGAAATCAAGATATTATTCAATCATTATATTTGAATAGATATCCGTTTTTGATGGTTAAGATTTTATAATGAACTTGTATTTCGAAAACTGGCGTTGATTGATCATTGCAATTTTGAGTTGCAATCATTTGTTTTTGTTGTTGTAAATTGATTTCTCTTGGAGATTATGATGGATTAGTTAGAAGTAAATTGATTTCTCTTCCAGTGATTAGGAGTGCGCCTATCAAAAAATTGTTAAAAGCAATTTAAGAATGTATTTGTTAAAAAAAATATATATATATATATATATATATATATATATATATATATATATATATATATATATAATTATTGGCAAATGTATAAAAGTTTAGGATTTTGCATTGTAAGGAGTGAATAAATTGCAGGTTTCCTTGATGTAATAAGTTGATTTCTTCTATGAATTAAGATTATTAAACATATAATGTTGGCGATTTGTTTAAGTATATGTGGGTGAATATATTTGTAGTCATGTTTTATTGAGAATAATATTATAATATCATGTATTGAAAAAAACTTTAAGAGGTAGAGTTTGTTGGCTTTCTTGATATAGTAAATCAATTTCTCTTGCGAAATAAAAATGCTTCATAGATGATGATGCCGGTTTGTGCGAGCTAAAATTATTAAACTGTGTATATATTTTAATATTTCAGAATATATCATTGAGATTGTATAAAGTAACAATATAGTTAATGATACTTGAGATAAGATATATATATATATTATATATTGAGTGAGTAAAATTGTTCATAATGTCGTTGACTAGCAAATGACAATCATGGTGATTTTCTTGAATCTGAAATAATAATAATGCAAAATGATATCTGTCCATTTATAATAATAATGTATTATTACCAGTGATCCATAACGTATTATTAATAGTGAAATTGTTCTGATAAAAATAATGACTTAAATGAATATGCATCATTTTTCTATCTTACATTAAAGTTGAATTTCCGTGAGCAATTACAAAAATTGTTATTTATCGATGCAGAAATTGTAATCTCTATTTTCAAGTGCTGTGTGATAAATTTGAAAGCAAAAAATTACTTTCAAAATATTCAATATATTTTTTATATTCAATATTCATATGATATATTTATTTATTTTGAAAATACTCACCAGTTGTTGAGATTAAAAGTAATTTTCTTCATACATTTGAAAACTGAAAGTTAATATTTCCTTCTTAAAAATAAAAAAAATAAGGTCTATATGTAATTACGTCTTTTTTTTTTTTTTTTGTAAAGAAAAATACAAAATCTTTTTATAGCAATAATGGAAATTTTTTTTTTATTTCTATAAATGTAATTTGATCATGCATAAAATTATTTTCATAAAATTTCTGCCAAATTATTTTAAATGTATTTTCTGTTATTATATAAAAACTGAAGGTTTAAGTTATTATTGCAAATCGGTACGCCAGTTGCTAGTTGCCAGAAAAAAGTTATTGATATTTTGACTTGATTGCTTCGAAACTTTTTTTTTTTTTTTAAACATTTCATTTCTAAATAACTAAAACATTGCAATTTTTATTCTGCAAACAGCAAATACAGTAAATTCTACTAAATAATTCTGCCTGAATGCTAGAGGAAAATAAATGGTTTTTAAAGAAATATTACAAATATATTTTTATATCTTATTTGAAAATATATTTATCGAAGTTCGTTTTAAATTATATGCTTTGTTCTCTATAATTATGTGTTATTATTATGATTTTTTTACATGAGGTATTCGTAAATAAATACAATTATTTTTATAACATATTTTGAAAACTTAAAATATCTCTGAATTTTAAGCTGTAAAAGAAATTGAAATTTTTCCGCAACTATTTATTATTATTATTATTGATTTTTATCAACTAATCACAAGTCAAATAAAACAAATATGTATACCAAATCTAAATGTATTATAAGTAGTATTTCGTATGGAAAATGACCCGTCAAGTAAATGGTTATAAATTTTATTTTCCTCTTTTTTAAATCGTCCAATTTTTCCAACTTTTCGATTTTTCACTTTTTTCCCATTTTCTGGTAGACAAAACCGCAGGCCGCATGTACTGTCTAAACCACACACACACACAATATTATATAACATGGATTTGACCTTTACTTTTTTTTTCTCCCCACCTCACTCATCCCCGTACCTAGAGCTAAATGGCATTCCAGAAGAAAGATAAGGGTGGAACATCGGTGAGCCTCATGTAGACCACGAACAGCCTACCAACGATTGATGGGGAGGACAGTGTCTCTTATAAGTACTTTTAGGGGTAATTGCCTTCCATTTGCATCTCATAAGGGAGAAAACACGCTAAACTCCGACAAGCCAGCTTGAATATCGAGGCGAGATGCTTTACACTGAGCATTGTACTCTCTTTATTTAGCCTATTAAAATTTTTGTAAACCCACTTAATGCTGATTTAAATAAAGTATTGAATTTTAAAAATGGATGTAAGGGGAACCTTCTCCCCCGGAAGTCTCTAAATTAACCCACCTTTGCCTTGCTTTACAAAAATTCCATCTAGACTCCTCGTTTCTGAAAGGTGATTCTAGCAATGTCGCCAGTGGATTCAAATCACGATAGCTGCTCACGTTGCACAAGTTAGGAATCTAGTCCTCAATAAAAAAAAAAACAAAACGTTAAATGAAATATGTTTATGTATATAGAAAACGTTGAATAAAATATTGCATCTCAATCTTTTGCATAATTAAAAACTTAACTTTTTTTAAAACTAATATTAAATCAAGTAACCTGTTTGGATCTTTCACCAAAATTCGAATTTAAAAAAAAAAAAAAACCGCCAGTTATTAAATAAAATATCAAGGAATGATGTGAGCCACATGCTGCCTGTGGTCCCTTGTTTTAAAATATGTTATTTTTAAAATAGCCAATATAAAAATAATAAGAATATGTATAATGAAATCGTATCACTTCTACACTAAAAAAATAGCATTCCTATTTTGATATCCATCCCCACCTTTTCAATGAAAAATAACGTTCAATATTCGTACAACGCGCACAACCAATATTCACTTATACGCCAATATTCGCTTTCAATATTCATACAACTATTTTTGGTGTTTGTTATCTGTAGTAAACCAACAGAACTAATTTAAGGTTTATTAAAATGTAGCATTAAAAAAACTAAGCCTTCGGGCCTTATTAAGTAATTTTATACTCTTTACTTATTTTGCTATTAATTCTTAAGTTATTTAAGAAATATTTTTTGAAAGGATTTAATATAAAATTATAAAGCAATTAGTAATAATAAAATTAAAGATAAAATAATTATACGGGGGAAATAAATGAAATTGATGTTTTTATAATTGTGTGAGCAACAATTAAAAATAATTAAGGATTAGCAAAAAATTTTGAATTTGTTGTTTTGACGAAATTTTGTAATTTTGAAAAAATTATTAAAATTAAAATTATTATAATCCCACAAGCATAAATGAAAGAAACAAAAATATGTATTTGGGTTCTCTATACATATTTGAAAAGTAATATTATAAAGCTATTATCAGATATTTTAAATGGATAACTTTATTTTTTGAAAAACATTAATTTTACTACAGTAATCTTTATATTGCAAGCTGTTACATTCTTTAAGAAAAAATTAGATAACGTCGACTCTATGGCATCTTTCATATATAACATATATCAAGGCTTTTACTTTATTACGAAAGATTACTAATTTTTTTTAACATTGCTTACAATGCTATATATTTTTTCACTATTTATTTAATTTTTAATGATTGTTATTCAAGCCAAAAATTATGTAATAAATTGCGATTATGTATTATTCTTAAATACCAGGCCTTAAAAAAAAATATTACACAAACACCAACAAACTACAAAAACTTCCCTTTTTTAGATAACTTCCTCAATTTGGCAACATTAGTGAGAAAGTCATTTTCTTTAAAAAAATAAATAAATAAATTTTTTTGTGTTCCAAAAGCTTTATCACGTGATCAACTGGCCTCCTTATTTGTTGACCCATCTAGGCAGCGTGCATAAAGTCTTCACCTTGAAAGCATACCGGTTCTTTCTTTTTTGAATGGCTTGGAAATTTTTTTTATTATTTTGTTTCACATAAATATTTTTGTCAATGACTTTAATGGAAAACAAGTAATATAAAAAAAAAAAAATTTTAAGTCAATTCCTACTTTTTTTTCACTATATACAGCTAAACTAATATGACAGCTAAACGCTCTTATATTAGTTAAAGAAATAATTCAGTTCTATCTAAAACAATACTGAATCAAGACCACACACATATCCGACTCTAATTTGTACTTATAGTAAATTAAGAAGCAGCAAATAAGTAATTTCTTTTGTACACTAACGTATATTGTTATTAATAACAAGTAATATAAAAAAAAATTTTAAAGTCAATTCCTACTTTTTTTTCCACTGTATTGCAGAAAAGTCCTTTACAAACAAAGTTGAAATTTTCCTCTTACATCTGGTGCCATCTATTATTAGATACATGCAACTAAAATCCAAAACAAAAATTAATTAATTAAATGTAATTAATGAATTAATATTTGAAAAAACTGTATTAACATCAAGTGTCATCCAAGTGCCAGTTCAAAAAAAAATGTATTTGAACTGAAGTGGATGAATAAAAAGTATTTTATGAACGATTGAAAATTTGAGCAAGATATATATAGGGAGACTGTGAGCTAATAGAAGGAAATTGAAAAAAAAAAAAAAAAAAAAATCTCGTATAGAATAAAACTTATTTAAACGAGTTATTTATTTCACATTTGAAATAGTTAAAAACAATTCTTTTTAAAATTTTGAACATTAAAGATTATTTATTTATTTTAATTTTAAATAAATTGTTATTATTAATTATTATTTTAAATTTTGAATTTATTTACTAATCCTAATTATTTCATCTTCGATCTCTTTACAGAGCATGTGCCCTATAAAATTTTCTTCTTTAATGATTTTTAATATTTTGAATTTATATAATTATATAACTATTAAAATATAAATTATTGATATGGAGGTACAGGGTATATATGGACCCTCGGTACTCCACTAAACATCATCATGATGATGAAAATCAAAGATGATTCACTCCCCACCAGAACTCTTTTTTTTTTTACCACTTAAGAATGTCTTTTTCATTATTAGAAGGTAAATTTATTCAGTTGGAATGGTCTTATAATACTACTACATCTTGTACGCATCGGTATTGTATGCAAATATAATATATTTCACTTTTAAAATGTTTATGTGTTCCGTAAGAAACAGTAGTATCAAAAATGTCGCAAACCGTAGAATAACCAAAGCCTTTTCGAAAACGCTTTTTTTTCGAAAACGAAATGAGAATCGTCACATGCGTTTAAAAGTACTGTTTTTTTTCAATTCCTCCTATTAGCTCACACCCTCCCTATATATATCTTGTTCAAATTTTGAATCGTTCATAAAATACTTTTTATTCATCCACTCAAGTTCAAATACATTTTTTTTAACTTGTAGGGAATGACACTGGATGTTAATGCAGCTTTTTCAAATATTAATTCAGTAGTTAAATTTAATTCATTAATATTAGTTTTTTTAGATTTAAGTTGCAAATATCTGCCAATAGATGGCGCCAGATAAACTTAAAAAAATGAATGAAAATTATTTATAAAGGACTTTCTGCAGTAGAGTGAAAAAAAAGTAAGAATTGACTTTAAAAAATTTTTTTTATATTACTTGTTTATCACTTAAGAATGTTTTTATTTTAATAGTAGCTAAAGTTATTCAATTGGAATCGTCTTACAAAAACAACAATACTACTGCATCTTGTACGCATTGGTATTGTATGTAAATATATTTCACTTTTAAAGTATTTATGTGTTCCGTAAGAAACAGTAGTATCAAAAATGTCGCAAACCAAAGAATAACTAAAACATTTTGTTTTCGGAAACGACATGAGAATCATCATATGCGTTTAAAAGTAATGTTTTTTGTATTAAACTACATTATTATTTTTGTTTTCCAATTAAAGTTTTTTTTTTTTTTTTTTTTTAATATAGAAAAAAAAATTTGCTTTAAAAATATTTTATTCTATATGTATGATAGTCATGTATTTATAATAAACTGGTCTAATTTTGCATATTTCCGCTTCACAATTTGATGTGATATATTATATTTATGTGTGAGATACTTTTAAAAAGTTCTGCATGAATAAATAAATGAGCTTAAATAGCAAACTGCTTTTTCCCATTCATTTGTTTAAAAGCAGCCATGCAGAACTTCTTTTGTAAAGATATAATAAGCGTATTCATCTGACTAGTTTCGCTTGAATATAATAGGTATTTAATTCCTTGGGAAAAATGTGATCGTTAAAGTTTGGTTCAGCCCCCTTAGAACTTAACAAGGAATATTTATTTTTTTAAGGAAACTTAATGAGCTCTTCAAAGATATTATAGGTACTTAAGTACCTATATTTGAATGTTATTTTGTTGGATAATTACAAAGCGCTTGTCACTAAGACATTCTCATATTGAAAATCGCAAAGCTATTTTTAAAGGTGTTTTTTTTTTCCTTTCAAAAACCACCTTTTGTAAGATTTGAGATCCTTGCAAAATCTAATTTCAATAATGATATCATTATTTAAGGATGTCATTCACTTCTCGGAAAAAAAAAGTTAATCTTGCCTGATCCTTTCAGTTGCATAAACATAACTGCTGAGCAAACTATAACTCATGCAATTGCAGACTATTGTGCAAAAAAAAAAAATGTGAACATGTATGTTACTTATAGATTCGTATGAATTTTCATTACACCACACGATATGATCAATAAAATGCTGCCATTTCAAAAACTTTCACTAATCCAACAACGTTCTAAAGCACTAATTTAATTTTGCTGAAAACTTTTTAAACAGACAGTTAAATAAATAAATTTGAATCCTAACGATTCTTTTTAAATTACACATCTATAGCAAGTTATCTAACATGTAAATATTTAGTTATTTATTCTATTGTAACACAATTATTAGAGTTATACAATTAATTTTTTTTTCCTTAGAAAAGTCTTCATTGATTAAATGACTAATCACAAATTACATTTAAAATCTGTCCCAAATAGATTATATATACAGGGGGATTAATAAAAAAAACTTTCTGAATATATGAGAGTCCCTAGCTACCTTATCATTTACAGCAACTGAAAAATTTTGGTGTAAAGCATTTTCAGGTATGTGATCCAGAATCATAGGAAAAACAACAATTATGGTTACAGTAACAGGGTAATCACAACAAGATGGAGTTTTCCCATTTGTAAAAGCTCCATCTTGCATCCACACGATGTCAGATAAACCATTTCGCAGTAAGCATACGTGAAATCTAAAGTGCATGCATTTTAACCGCAAACCACATTTGATGTGAAATATGTCATCAGACATTATGTGCAATGGATTCCTCTTGCCATGATATGTCATTCAGTGCTATCCACCATCTGCCGCTTAAATAGGACCATCGTGTGTAAAGGAGGTCTTCTGTCAAACGTTTCTGAGCACAGCAGTTTGATGGCAAAATAATCTTTCGCCATTTCACAATTCCATGACCGCTAAGATGCCCAGAACTCACTGAAATGGGCTTCTGTCTGAAGGGATTTGATTTGAAAGATGCTATGTTCAACAGATTCCTCTTGCCATGGTGCGTGCTTCAGTGTTATCCACATCTGCCGCATGGAAAGGGCCATCGTGTGTGAAGGGGGTTTTCTGTCATACTTTTCTGAACACAGCAGCTTGGTGTAAGAATAGTCTATCGCCATTTTACATTTCCGTGCCCTCTAAGGTTTTCGGAACTCACTGCCTGTAGGAATACCTGAAAGCTAAAGCACATGCATTTAATCCGCAACCTGCATTTGATTTCAAAGATGTCATGTTCAACATATTCCTCTTGCCATGGTACGTGATTCAATTCTATTCACCATTTACAGCATGCAAAGGCCCATCGTGTATGAAGAAGAGAGTTTCAGAACACAGCATCTTGTTGACAAAATAATCTTTCGCCATATCATTATTCCATGGCCGCTAACTCACTGAAGTGGATTTCTGTCTGTAGGGATACCTGAAAGCTGAAGCGCATGCATTTAATCCGCAAACTGCATTTGATTTGAAAGATGTCATCTGGCGTCATGTTCAACATATTCCTTTTGCCATGCTACGGGCTTCTATTTTATCTACCACCTGCCGCACGGAAAGGGCCATCATGTGTGAAAAAGGTCTTCTGTCAAGCGTTTCTGAACACAGCAGCTTGATGACAAAATAATCTTAAGCCATTTCACGATTCCGTGGCCGCTCGGGTGCCCGAAACTCACTGAACTGGATTTCTGTCTGTAAGGATACCTGAAAGCTAAAATGCATGCATTTCATTAGAAAGATGTCATCAGACGTCATGTTCATCATATTCGTCTGGCCATGGTGTTGACTTCAGTGCTATCAAAGTGACATCGTGTGTGAAGGTGGTGACGTGGAAAATTTTTGACAGTTGAAACAGTTTTGTTCTCTTGATTCTCTACTCTTATTAGTTGTTTTCACTTTTTTTTCTGTATATAGCCAATTTCGTGTTACATATACTGTTCCAAATCTATTTATGGTGTTTTTTTTTACTATTAAGATCATATTCCAATAAAAAATAATTAGATGTTGTTATTTGATGTTAATAATAAGATGTTTTCATTCGAAATTGTGTCACTGTATCAGTAACTGTTCGAATGAAACAGTTGTTTTTCATATGATTCTTGATCACATATCTCAAAATGCCATAAACCAAAATTTCATTCAGTTGCTGTGAATGGTGTGATAGCTAGAGACTCGTATATCGAGATTTTTTTTTTTCATTAATCACCCTGTACTTTTTTAGATAGTATTTGATGTATAATTGATCAATGACACGAATAATTAAAATTATAAATGTTATCCATATTTTTGAAATTTAAATAACCTTTAACTATCAAAAAAATTCATATATTTTTTTTTAAGTTTGTGTATTTGTGATCAAATTAATTTTCATTTATAATTAATTCTGGAGTAAATTGAACATTCGATTCGTGAATTGTGAAAATAATGAAGAAATAAAATAATAATAAGTAGAAAAAAATGGAGTAATGAGCATTGGTAGAATGCAACTGTATGGCGAAACAAAAGAATCTTGCATCACGTGCATATTAAATAAGGTAAGGTATTTGGAATAGTGTTGAAAGAAAAGTGAATAATAATTTATTAAATAAAACAATTTCATAATATTTTCTTAATTATTTTAATATCTGTCTTAATAAATCAAGTATGTGCTATTGCATAATATTTTTCTAAATTATTCTTTAATTTATTTGTATAAGAGGGCATTGCATAATAATATAACTATTTAATTAGAAAACAAGAAATAATTTTGAAATATTAAAAATTTTAACAGATTTATAATCTTAATAAAATAAACATTTTCAATATTAATACATAAATATAAATGACATATTTAAAAAAATTATTTTTGAAAAAGAATTTTAAAAAATTACATTACTGGAGTTTTGCTGATTAAAAGTAGATTAAGTCTTTGAATCTGAAATATCAGTTTTTAATCCCTCTATTTCTTGATACAAATCTCAATCTTCAATTTTTAATCTCTTGATTTTTTAAACCAAAACAACTCTTCGATTCGTCCCAAAAAATCAACAACTATTACAACATTAATTCATTTTATACATTTTAATTGTCCATTTCTTTCTGTATTTGTTGGTGACTTAAAATATATAGGACTGAAATTATTTTTAAATTTAATCTGATATTTTGTATTTTCAAGCATTCATTGGAGTTTTATACAAATATTTTTTGTCTAATTTTAAAATATTTGTTGCTAACGTTAATTTTAAACAAGCAGTGTTATATAGTGCTGTTTATAAGTTTTATTTATAATAAAGGTAATTGTATTTAAGATTCCATGGATTTATTATATTGCATTCTTTTTAAATTAATGTAGTTTTAAAAAATCTGTTCAAAATATTTCCCAGTTATTTGCAAGTTGATGAACTTCCAACTACCTAAATGAATTACTTTTATGCCAGTTATTTTTTAGAGGGCTACAGTAGGATTTTTTTTTTTTTTTTTTTTTTTTTTTTTGTGCATACTTTCTTGAGATAGTGTTATAAAACGAATTCGGATATTATTTTGTCCGTGAATAGTGTCTTGAAAATACATAGATTCATGATTTTATTTTATTCTTTCTCGAGTAAAAAAATAATAATCAAAACCTAATATGTGATGCATTTAAAATTCAATTGAACTGTACAAGTATACTTACAGTTTAATATAAAATTTCAAAAAATCCATCAACTGAGAATAAGTTACAAAATATAACAGCTATCAATAAATTATTAACGATATGAACTTTTTTGCATATTTTCTTGCTAGAGTATTTTAAAACATATTTTGATATTATTTTGTCCATGAATAGTGTCTTGGAAAAACATGTATTCATGAATTTATTTTGTTGTTCCTTCGCAAATAAAAGAAATTAATTGAAACATAATATATGTGATGCATTTTAAAATTCAATTGTTTCGATAGTTGTGTGTTAAATTATTTTTGTTTCATGTATATTTAAAATTTAATATACAATTTCTAAAATTCCGTCAACTAAGAACTATATAAAACGTAACAGTTGTCAATGAATTGAGATATTAACTTTTTGCATATTTTCTTGCTAGAGTATTTTAAAATGATTTTGGATATTATTTTGTCCATGAATAGTGTCTTGGAAAAACGGGTATTCATGATTTTTTTTATTTCACCGCGTGTAAAAAAAAAATCAAAAACCTAACGTGTAATGTCTTTTTAAAATTCAATTATTTCGATAATTATGTCTTGTTTAAGACATAATTATCGAATTAATGTTAAATGCTTTTTATTCAAGTATATTTTAAATTTAATACAAAATTTCTTGAAATTTCATCGACTAAGAACTGTATAAAATAAAACAATTGTCAATAAATTATTGAGAGATATTTACAAGCCTACTATTAATTTTAAAATGATATCATAAATTAGGAACAAATTTACTATTATTTTATAATTACTATAATAATTTAAATCATGTGTAAATTTTCATAAGTCAGTATTCTGTATAATGTATAAGTAATGAAATTTCTATGGATATAAATCAAAGAATGTATAAATTATTTGACAAGTATGTCAGCATTATCTTGCAGATGCTGTTCTTCTGAGACATCATCTAATCAATCTTTTATCCTGTACTTCTACATCCTTTTACTCAATTGCTTAGAGATAAACCGTACTTCGTTCCGTATTTTATTTATTTATTAGCTCGTAATTTCACAGTCTAAATTGGAAGAATGAAGCTCTTGTTTTTTCATGTTTTTTAATGATTGCTTTACTGTCGAATGAGGCTGTTTTTAGTGGCTTAATAATAACGACTTTTAGAGTTTGATAACGTAAAAATTACAAAAGAGTTATAACATAAATTTTCACTTGCAATATATTTTAAAATTTATATATGTTTCTAGATTAATGCTCTTCCAATTAAAAACTGTGTCTTCTGTGTTCCATAATATATTTTTCTTTATCCAAATTTTCTTCTTTTTTTTTTCACTTTTTGATATTTTTTTAATCAGGACTTGATGGCTGAGTGACCAATGCTCTGGCGTTCGGTGCCGCAGATCAAGTCCCTACGATGCATAGGATTATTGTCGTTATTTGGAATCCACTTTAAATCGTATATAGCGATCTAATACGACGACTACTATTTCTATACCACGCCACATCACTGTGCTTAGAGCTGAATTGTTCCTTTACAGTTTGAGAATGATGTGATTCTGATTGGGCTCTGTGACGCTCTACGGTCATATGAGACCAGGACCTACGCCTTAAAGTGGATTCCAAACCACTGCAAACATCTATGGCACCACCGGGATTCGAACCCGAAATCTGTGATGCCGAGCGCCAGTGCGCTAGCCACTCGGCCAGCAGGCCCTCGGTCTAATACGACTGTAGAGCGTAGGGCTGATAACCCTACCCCGTAAAAAAAAAACATCTCGTATCTCGAAATCTGCTAGGCGGCCTTGGCCAACCATGAGGCTGTTGTGCCAATGAGAAAGAAGTAGATATACATTCACTTCGCATGTTCACATTAGTTTTTATAAAAGTTTTTTAATTATATTTTGTTGCATATCACTAAGCTTTGTATTCCATTTGTGTAGACCACGAATATCATCAATATTGCTTTAAAGGAGAACTTTTAAGAGAAATTATGATTAATTTCGTCTCGTGTGGGGAAAAAATCTCAGAAAATTCCCTCCAGGAAATCTAACAATCGCACACTGTTTCCCTCACCCTCGAGTCTTTTCGTTTTTGAAAGCAGGGACTACAGTGTATGCCTTCAGAGGATTCAAAAGTGAGTGCTCCAGTATGCCTCTTGTCCATGAGCTGGACATTAATTTAATTTATCAATAGTTTTAATTCATTAGATATCTGATTGTTTCTTTTAAATATTATTCCGATATATTAGTCAAGTTGTTATTCGTTTTATAATTAGAAAATTTTCCGCTTTTGCTCTCTTCTTTGACCAATCTGTTTAATTTTGTTAAAACAAACGCTTCAGTGACTGATGTTAATACTTAAAATTTAAGTGATGAAACTATGTTAATACTGAAATTATTTCCAGCACAGGTAAATGTAAGGGTCCTGATTATGAAATCTATAATACTAACAGTGTAGTGTACAGCTCGGGCCACCAAATTGTAACTGGGCGTGGTTGGGTTGAGATTTTTGAGGCACAGGTTGGAGAACTCACAGATTTATTGATTTATGGCTGAAATTCGCACAAATGTAAAAAATGAAGTTTGAGATACATTGAATCTTATTGTACCAGTTGAAAAAAAGTAGGTTAACCATAATTTTGATACTTTTTATTTCCAAATGGTTTTTACGTATTTCTTTCTAAAGCGTCCAATACTGCTCTCTCAACAGCATTCAATTTTTTTGTTTTGTTTTTTTTTGTTTTTCTCCCTTTAAGGTAGGGAAAAAATATTTTCACTTCTGTAACCTTTCTTCCAACAGCACTGCAAGAGCGCAAGAGATTTTAAAAAGCATTAAAATATATTTCATTAGTATAAAAATATGTTTTATACTTTCATTTACATTAAAATTCACTTCTTTTTAGGCATAATATTTTAAATGTATGTAGCATACCGTTTTCCTTCGTAATTGTTAACAGCCCATGAGCCGAATGAGGAATGAACGGTATTATAGATTTTTTTTTTCTAATTTAGGGAGAATATTCTTTGTTTATAAGCATATTTCATATTTCCTTAAAATTCCAAACATTAATTATTTAACAACATAATTAATCATATGCCTTTTCGGCGTATTAGTAGTAATACTTAATAACTATTTTCTAGAAAATTTTTCCAATTCATTTGCGTGTCATATGAAAAAATATATATATATTGACCCTCCGATGAGGTAGCTGAATGGCCAGTGGCTAGCGC
This sequence comes from Caerostris darwini, assembly GCA_021605075.1. Lineage (NCBI taxonomy): Eukaryota > Metazoa > Arthropoda > Arachnida > Araneae > Araneidae > Caerostris > Caerostris darwini. The sequence continues at coordinate 148,899 of BPLQ01003280.1, forward strand.
TCTGGCGCTTAATGATTCGAGACCGGCTGCATGATTTTATTCATTTTCCAATATCGTAGAGCGTTGGGCATTTTTCCGCGTCACTAATCTTTAACGCAAGTTCCTGGGTCATGCAAGTTAACTTTCAAAGCTTGCCTTAAGGCATCCAAGTCTTGTTATTTGTTTGCCATCTGCATTGTCAATTAATAAAAGTTAACCCTCTGCAAATTTTAATAGAATGATTTTTGGAATTTTTAAGTTCTTGCTCATTCAAATCACAGTCTGGTTATTTGTTATATTCATGTTTTAATAAAAGTTAAGCAAATTAATAGAATATTTGGAATGTTAATGAAAAGACGTATTTATCTATTTTTTTTTTTTAGTGATCGAGTATAAAGTTCGTTTCGACAAGCAATGTATTTTTAAACATTTTTACACATAATTTGATAAAATTTCTTAATGAAGCTGATAATTTATAAATTATTTGTGATATTAAGTTCCAAGTATGTAATTTTTGCTGAGTGAATGTTATTTTTGCAGGGAGAATCCACTGTGCAACTGGATGTCTACTATGAATCGAAGTGTCCAGATAGCGATTCATTTTTTCACTCGCAGTTAAAGCCAACTTATGAAAAACTGTCTTCTTATCTCAAAGTGAACCTTGTACCATACGGAAATGCTCACGTAAGTATCACGAAATACCCTATTTTTTTTCTCCCAAACCTCCAGGTAAGATCTTCGTTAACTCTTAAATCTATTAAATCAATTTGGAATGGGTAAAGCCATTTTTTTGGACCAATATTATTCCCTGGGTAGGGCGTTTCGGAAAACTTTTACACTATTTCTGCTTTGTTGTTGTTGAACATCAGCGGGCCTCGTGTTATGTATTCTACGAAGGACCCGAAAATAGTAGTACCTCATTTCCCATGACCGTTATAATCGAAGAAAACTGGAGTTTTACAACACAGGTGCAAGAATAAATTATAGATTTTATTCACTGAAGCAACAGCAGATAAGGCAGCATTCAAGTTTCTTTTGTCCGTTTATGAATCGCTAACCATCTTAATCAGTAAGCCACTCATAGTCCCTTAAAATCTTATCATACGAGCTTCAGTTGCTAATTACAACAGGAAGAAAATTATCGTTACCACATACATAATGAATTAAATACTATACGCATATCCACCATTTTATCTTCGGTAGCTCAGATGCATGAAGCATCGTATCGCCCATCTATGGGAACCAATGAAGACAGCACGGTTTGTGAATCAGGACTTTTCTTCAACGCAAACAACTTTGTCAAAGATATGCACATCATAAATTTATTGTTTAAGCGTTAAGCGGCTTCATGTTAAGGAAAACGAAATGTATCCATGTGATATACGCCTTATGCTACAATAATTTGAACAGATTTGAAAACTCCATCCACTTCAAACTCCATAGAGAGACTGTTTAGTCCACATGCGCTTACTCAGAAATGGTCTAAGAACTTTTAAAGGGATTTCCTAGCTTTAAATTATGCTTTCCGAAGTCCAAAGCACACAAAATCAGTGTGTTTTAAGGCTGAAAAAATATATAAATAAAGATTAATTAAACACTATTTGTTTGTTCATTAAGTTGCTTGCTCTTACCAAGTGACTGATACTTTATTAATTGAAAATTAATAAACAATTAATCATCAATATAACTAGCTGAAAAACGTAAACTTAATTGTAAAAATTATCTTAAATTCAGAGCGGATTAAAATTTTCTTCTGACAGTATATTTTTAAAATATGTTTTTTTTTTTAATTTTAAATAATATTGCTATTTCAAGCAGTTAAATTACTTCTAATTGAAATAGCAATATTTTTTTTTAATTTACATAAATTATTTATGTATTTTTTGTTTTCGCCCATTAAATTCCATTTCAGAAAACATGAATATCTTCAAATTAATATTTCTACAAATGAAAAAAAAAATGTAGTGTTTTCTTTTTCGAAATAATATTAGATAGATATGTCTATATCATTTTATCATTACTGCAGTTAAATACATTTTTACATGTTATATTAAAGATAATGTTTATAATTAATTATATTTTCAATTTCAGCATAGAGGTCAACATGACGAATACACCTTCACTTGCCAACACGGTCCTGATGAATGTTATGGAAACATGGTTCAAGTAAATATTGCTTTCTATCAAAATTATGAGAATTGAAATTCATCTCATAAAATCGTACACGTAAAGATAGGCATGGTTTTTTCAGTTATTAAATTGTTAAAAATCCTACATTAAAAATTCCATACTTTATAATTACTTAAAACTTTGTTTAAAAATCAATTTCATCGCTTGTCTTGGTGACAAGATCTTTTAAGGAAATTATAGGCCATATCTAGTACCATTAACATGCTTACATCTGAATTTCTTTGTAGTATGAACATTGCGCGTTAAAAAAACTATTGATTTTATAGGAAAAGTGAACATTGGTTTTCATACTTAAAGTAAAAGCAAATTAATGGGAAAAAAAATTTGTCAATATCTTAAGATTTATTATTTATTTTTTTATGGAGAAAACAAAGTTATAATAATGTTTTAATAATTGCATAAAAATTGCAATCATTCATCATCAGTGTTTGATTATAAAAGCGAAAGTTTGCGTCTTCATAAAACTGAAAGTCATCAGGATTTGCTAATTTGATACAAGAAACCAAATTACAAATGCAAACAAACTGGTTTTTTGTTTTTTTCATCCATGCAGCGTCAGTAATGTAATTCGAGTGATTTAAAAAGTTTTAAAATAAAAATTATTTAAAGTAAACTAATATACAATTTTACTAATATTTAGGGATTTCCTAGAATTTGAATTTTTTTCTTAGATTTCCAATGAAGGAAGAGTATCAGAAAATGGAATATAAAAAAAAGCAACAGTGAATAAAATTCATTAAAAAAACTATTTTTGAAATACCAATTTCTTTGAATTCACATTTTTAAGTGTACTTTGAAATTGAGAAAATATTTGGCTGATCTACTAATGCACCAAATTTGAGGACTTCCAAAATTTTGTCCAGTACGTCGGTTTAATTGCATTATTTCCAAAATGTTTTTTAAATCATGTAATTCCGCTTGCTGACCTAATTACAACTAATGATGAGTTAATTAATTTACTAATGAGAATTTAGGCTAAACATCATTTAGCTCAAAACATGAATATTAACCTTTAAATCTTATTAATTGCTTAGATTAGCAATTACTATAGAAAAGTAAATGCAGTTAACTTCGAAAAGAGATGGTAATTTTTTTTTATATTTATATCGAAAAATTAAATTATTGATGTTTTTTATTCAGTTCATATCATTCAATGTGCACAGTTAAAAAAGTTAGAAAAACTAGCTGTTTTTTCCGATTTAACAGCTAACTTTGTGAGTCAAACCGTTTCATTTAAACGAAAATAAAATATATAACTTATAGGATTCAGTAGTATAAGTTATAGGATTCAATAACTACATGAAAAAATTATTTATTGCCGAGATAGCAATCTGATTATTAGAAAGATTTCATCTGATGTGATATTATATATGTTTTTTAGCACGTGAAAATTTATCCTTCTGATAACATCAGAAATCTATAAATTACTGCTTTCATTTTGGTTAAGAGAATAAATGAAGACTATTTAATAACTTTCTGTAATTAAATGTAATTGATTGTAAAAACTTTTAAATACTTTTTTTTCTTTACTTTAAAACAAAAATTTCGTATGCATATACGTTTTGTTAAAGTTTGAATTTAGTTTAAAATTTTAATCAATAATTAAATAAATTTTTCATGAAAGGATTAAATTAATCAATTATCTATCATCTTTTTCATTCTTAGATCGCTAATACTTATGCACAAACGGCTCGTTAGGTGCCTGATGGCCGAGTGACTAGCGTTCTGGGGGCTCAGTGCCACATGCTTTCGGGTTCGAGTCCCGCCGGTGCCACCTGACGTTTGTAGTAATTTGGAAAGCACTTTAGACAGTAGGTCCCAGTTTAATATAACTGTAAAGGTTGGACATAGGGATGACAATTCTACCCCGTATGATGATGTATTATTGCTTATTATTTATGATGTATTATTAAAATAGCATGATAATTTCGTAAGTTTAAAGAAATTTCTGTTGCACATTTTGTATCTATTTTCTGCTGACTTTTTTTTTTATCGAAACCGTTTTATTAACCACTATACCAAATAACCTTATCTTGTTTTTAATCTTTCATTAGAATAATTTATTCTTCAAGATTATTGTATTAAATTATTAATAATTTTGATCAATCAAAATATTTACATACTTCCTCATAATATAAAAGATTCTTTCGTCACCAAATATAAAAAGCATTTATAAAAACAAGTCGTTTTACTCTAAGTTGCAATTGCTCAGCTTGATAGCGATTGGGGCTGCGTGTATTTTAACCAAAAACTAATTCACCATTATATTGTGAAAATAAGATTTGTATTATAAATTATCGATGGTAACCTCAATGATATCAATGGTAACATTAATGCTCATATTCTTTTATGTGTTTCTATTTTTAGACATGCTACATCGAACTCGTAAACAACACTGAAAGCCAGATTAAATTCATCAACTGTGCCTTTGACAATCATTATCAGAGCAAGTCGTTGGAAAAGGTCAGTAGTCATTTAGCATTGAAGTTAGAAATGTTTCTTGTGATGTTTGATAACCTGCAGGATAATTCATGAATTTAGTATATAAAACCAAACATGAAATTCTTTTATGTGATTATTTTTGTCTATAAGCAATAAATTATAATTAATTAATGTAATGTAATTCATATTAATAAATCTGTTTTCATTTATCTGATAATCAAGTACTTTGATGAATGCACAAAAAAATATATAATCAAAATCTAGTAACAAATTTAATTTAATGTGCTTATGCAAGACGTCGACAACTTTATGTAATATTTTAAACCACAAACAGGAAAAATAAATTAAATCATACATTTAATAACTATATAAAAAAACTAAAGCACATACACGTCAAACAATAAATAAAGATATTACATACAAAACACAAATCTTTACATAGCCGCAGTTTGGTTCTTTTTTTTTTTTTTTTTATTATTACTTATTCGCTTTCCAAAATTAATTCGTATTTAATTAATAAATTATTTAGAGGATTATTTTCATCATTTATGATTAAACATCATTAAAAGTATAAAAACGGAGATGTTTTTTTTTTTCAAACTATGTTACCATGGTAACAAAAACAATTAAGTCCTGTTTTTATATAGAGTTTTCAATTTCTTGATCACTCTATAAAACACATTTTTTATTAATAAAAAATATTGTAATGGAAGATGATGTTATTAAATATGATAGTTATTCAGCTAAGTATGCATGATGTTATTTAGTTATTAAAAAATAATTATAAAGGGATTGATTGCGCATGTTAGGTTAAAATAATTCTTCAAAAAACAATAAAAAATATGTTGAAGCTCAAAATTTACACTGAAGTGACAAAAGTCATGGGATAGCAATATGCAAATTTTCAGATGGCAGTAGCATCGCGTAGAACAGGTATAAATGCGCAGTGCTTTCATTTCTGTTCAAGTTATTCATGTGAAGAGGTTTTGACGTGATGATGACCGCACGACGGGAATTAACAGACTTTGAACGCGGAATGTTAGTTGGAGCTAGACGCATGGGTCATGCCATTTCGGAAATCGTTAGGGAATTCAACATTCCCAGATCCACTGTGTCAAGAGTGTGCCGAGAGCAGGAAATTTCAGGCATAACATCCCACCATGGACAGCGCAGTGGTCGACCGCCTGCACTTAACGACCGAGACCGGCGACGTCTGCAAAGAGTCGTAAATTCTAACAGACAAGCAACACTGCGTCAAATAACCTCAGAAATCAATGTGGGACGTACAAGGGACTTGTCTGTTAGAACTGTGCGGAGAAATTTGGCTTTCTTGGGCTATTCCAGCAGAAGATCGACTCGAGTGCCTTTACTGACAGAACGACATCGCTTGCAGCGACTCTCGTGGGCACGTGAGCATATCGGTTGGTCCCTAGATGAATGGAAAACCGTGGCCTGGTCCGATGAGTCACGATTTCAGTTGGTGAGAGCTGATGGTAGGGTTCGAGTGTGGCGCAGACCTCACGAAGCCATGGACCTAAACTGTCAGCAAGGCACTGTTCAAGCTGGTGGTGGCTCCGTAATGGTGTGGGCTGTTTTTTCATGGCATGGACTTGGTCCTCTGGTGCGACTGGACCGAACATTGACTGGAAATGACATTCTGGACAATTCCAACGAATGATCTGGCCACCTAGATCGCCCGACATGAATCCCATCGAGCATTTATGGGACATCATCGAGAGGTCTGTTCGTGCTCAAAATCCTGCACCATCAACGCTTTCACAATTATGGACGTCTATCGAGACAGCATGGCTCAATATTCCTGCAGAAGACTTCCAACGATTTGTTGTCAAGTTGCTGCACTTCGCCGGGCGAAAGGAGGGCCAACACGATATTAAGAGATATCCCATGACTTTTGTCACTTCAGTGTACAGGACATTATATTTGCTTTTGTTCTTAAATATTATATCAAAATAGTTAGAAATATTTTTAATTTTATGTATCTCATACATTGGCCTGATGGCTGAGTGTCTGGCTCTCGGTACCACAGATTTTGGATTCGAGTCCCGGCAGCGTCACAGATGTTTGTAGTGGTTCGGAATGCATTTCCGGTCTAACATGATCATAGAACATTGAGGGGGTAGTGTTACTCCGTGTCCGTAGCTTATCTTTAAGCTACACGCACCTCCTGAGTAGTGCTAAGTGAATAACGTCGGTGCCGCTCTTGTCTTTGAAGCCTTAAGGCAACTGCTTGCCAACTGCATTAGGAAAAAGAAATGTATCACAAGCAGCCATCAAATATCTAAATATCATCTTGAATGAAACTTCTTATTTTTATTACCAATCAGAAATAATACTAATAAAACGATAAAATAATAAATAACGACAAATACTAATAAATGATTTAATTGATATTAAAACTGTATATTAACTTATGCACTCAGCAATTTAATTTGAGAACGATATCGATTTATTTTCAAAATCGATTATAAATATCTTTGTAAAAAATAGTAGTCTGACTTTAATGGTACATCATTTTTTTTCCAATGTTTTGTTAGTAACATTTGTTAAAAGATTTTGCTTGTATTTTCAAATGTGCTTCTAACTCGTTTCTTCTCAGTGCTTTTGTAATGTAAAATGACAATTGCTTCCCTTTTCAGTGCATCGGCGACCTCGACTTGCGTCGCCAGGTGAAGAAGTGCGTCACCAGCCCAATGGGAAAGAACCTGGAGTACCAGATGGCAAAAAAGACTGAATCCCTCAGTCCTGCGCAATCTTTCATTCCTTGGATCACCATCAATGGGGTACGTTGGCATTGGTTTATTAATTATTCGAAAAAAAATGCCTGTTTATTAAAGATAACATACGTTTCGGGCAAGACTTACCTCCATAAAATCTGTAAACAGTTTTGAGTTTGATTCAATTAGTAGCTTTAATTTATTTATTTACTAGCACATAGGCGTTGCTCGTTTACGGAAAATAAATAATTATTCAGCGGAATTTCGACTTTAGATATAGTACATTTTCTATTACTTCTATTTAGTATAACCTAATGAGTTTTCTATAAAATTTACACTTTATTTATTGAGACCTCCCCCTTGAGACGAAATCCTGAATGTACGCCAATATATACCTACTTTTTAATTAATATAGTTTATTGTTAAAATATGCAGTATTAAGTCTTAAGTCCTTATGATCTTGGTGTTTAGGTACTGTGCAATGCCATGTCCTGCAAGATAAAGTACCTCAAAACATCCTCTAATAGTAATAACCATGGAACCGAATTCTTAAACCATGGAATATACCTCCGAACATTCAAGGTCGCAGAAAATTATTGATTTGCTGAAAAAATTTCGATTTGGTGTACAAAATTTAATCGCCTATAGAGGCCAAAACAAACAACAAAATCTATATGAGACGCTTTGTTTACCGAATTAAAGTTTGTGAAGGAAAATAAATTAATGGATAAGCAATGTGCAATATGTCAATACATCACTGCACCAACAGAAACACGCGAATAAAGTGGCCTTTATGAAAAGTCAATGTCAACAGCCACATGAAATGCTGGTTCTTGACCACGGTGATCATTTTTTTTCTAGACATTATGCCTGCATGCACATTCATCAACATGGAAAGTGTTATGTCCTGGTAAGAGTTCTGACGAGTTTAGAGACCATTCAATAGTAACATAGCCGATAATCTAATTTCAAATGCAAACAATAAATTTATTTGCCAATCACGAACAGACTCATGTCGGCAAATAAAATTCATTTCGTATTCTATTCATTTTCATTTCATATTCTATTCATAAAATTCATTTCGTCCCATATTCATTTCATACGTCCTAAAAATTCAGTTTTAATATAAATACAAAAGTAACAAAGGATTTTTTTAAATTCAGGTTTTTTTTCCAACATTTGTTAACTTCTACGTCGAAAATTTGACATAATATCTTCATGCAGTCGCTTTTTTTTTTTTTTTTTTTTTAATTTGATAAGATTACATTTTTCACACACACACACAAATCGTTTTGTTTTCGAAGAAAATAAGCTTTATCCTTATTAAAATGTATCGCACTGGTATCGGATATTTTATGATATGATTTTAGTAATAAATATTGTGTAATTTTATTTTAGTAATAAATATTATTTATTTTTTAATATAATATTTATTGTACATGTGTGCACAATATGCTGAATCGATTATGTTCTTCTATTTGTCTATATGAATATCCCATACAGTTCTTGAGATAACTCCAGAACTTATCTGCTAGACGGCTTTGCAAAGCGTCTTGTAGAACACAATTATACTAAACACAATGTTTATGGATATAATTGATTTAACTCACTTGTATACAGAGTGCTTCACAAAATGTTTAGCATAACGTGCAGCGTATACGAATTATTTTATAAAAATTTGGACAGGAGTATTAAATTATTAAATACTCAACAATTATGACAGGAATTATTAAGCACGATTTTGAAAATTTTGTTTTGGAACAATTTTAGCACTAACATATTGCTTTTATTTTAATTACATTTTGTTTTAATTACTTAAAATAGATTTGTTTTAAATACAGTAATATATATGAAAAAATGAATGTTACTCACAAAATTTTTGAATAAGAACAATAAAAATCTTTTAGTGAATTATTAAACTGTTTTTAGTTCTTAATTATCCGCAATCTTTAAAAACGTTTTTAGTTGTCTTAGCATTTGATTTGAAATAATTTCTATTAGATTGTAGACTTATATCATTTCAAATTTCTTCCACTGCTGATTTTAACTGCTGCTAGAAGGAAATGTTGTTTCCAAAATCTATTCTCAAATTATGGTTAAATATGTTCTATTGGATTCTGATGATTGAAAACATCATTTTAATGATTTCTTCACATTGGTAAAACATCCACAACCAAACATTCAAGACAGTATGCTTAAGATTATTGTCCTGATAAGAGATTAATAAATTTAAGATGCATGTTTACAGACCGAAATTTTCGATTGATTGTTTTAAATTCATATTTATTATGAATACTGTTATTATATGTTTACTGTTTCTTGATGCTATCAATAAACTCGAACATACCCATTCCAGTGGATTACTTGAAAAACCACATAATAGAGCTCTCGTCGCCATGTTTAACGAATGGGGTGAGGTTTTTATTATTATTGCTTTTCATATTATCCACACTGCATCGTGGAGCCGAATCCAACCAGCCTTAGTTTCCACTGATACTTAGGAACACGTGCAACCATATCAACCGACAATTTCACCAGCAAAAGCCTCAAGGACTTGAGCGGCCACAGAAGGTGGAAATGCCTTGCCACAACGGACCGCATTCCTATGCACCTCGAACGCGCTGAGGCTGTCGCACCCGCTGTCAAGCCAGTCAATGAGCCATGACTACCTGCAGACACACCTGCACCGCATGGATTTGGCTTCGGGTGGGATCTGCCCATTATATCGGATCGCCAATATGGACGGCAATCACGTTCAGAATTGCACTGAACATCGATGAACCTGATAACATTACATCACGCTACTGGAAGGCTCTGTGTCGTATGGCTGAACAACCACAGACGGCCGTAGGATAAATAAAAATAAAATACTATCCACACTATTATGCAAACACTAGCTCCAAATTAATTTCATTTTTTAATTAGCAAATTTATAAAATTGTATTTAAAAATTCGTTTTTCTGGTAGTTGAAATGTGAATTTTTCTATACGTTACATTCAAATTTAGATTTATTTTATTCGATACTTTATATTAAAAAAGATTTCTTGCTCGCCATTTGGCCATAATATCTGAATGACCGAATTATTCTTTAAAGTGCTTTAGAAGTTTTATAACTTACTTGAGATAAATTCCAGTAAATATCTATCTCTATTATATATATATATATATATATGATGTGTGTGTGTTTCAAAATTTGAAAACATTATATTCAATAAAACTACTGTTTAAGCAATATAGTGTAATGCTGTAATCTTTTGAAATTTCTTTTTTTGGGGGAGAGAATTATTGCTTAAATAACGTGTATGAGAAAACTTGTGAGGCACTATATATACTATCTGTTGAAAAAATTTTTATTCTATACAAGTCAATCAAATGAAATTTTTACAGCATGAAGTCATCTGATTTGATGATTTTTTTTATCTCTATAATTTTTTTTTGGTTGCAAGTACTTCCAAGTACTATTAATGCTTTATTGTCCATTAAAATTGCTTTTCTCAATATTTAATCAAAATATATAATTAAAAGTGGCAAGAACTTCGTGCAGACAGAAATTATGTCTACTGCATGCAACAACATCTGTTTCAGCTACATGCATATTGATTTTCGAACCATTTGCTACTCATATTAAAATTAGATGTTTTTACGTAATGTGAAAAACATAGTTTGTGTGTAGATTTTGTTTTGAGTAGAACAATAAACAACTGTTTCAATAATCGATTTTGCCGTGGAGTATTCTATTTTACATTTTCTTCTTCATTGGCGCAACAGTCCCATGGTGGGCCAAGGCCATCTGTCTATTGCCCAGGAGATGTATTTTTCTTTTTATGGGGTAGGTTGTCAGCAATAATTTTACATTAAAAATGCTGAAGTATTTAAAAGATTTATCTCATAATCTTTGCAACTTATTATAAATGTGTGAATATGATGTTATCCTGGTTAGAGATCTGTTACTTCTCCAGAAAAGTGAAACTATAAAATAAAAAATAAGTAAGATTACATGTTATGGTTGAAAACAGATTAATCTTCTCGTACAACCCGATAAACTTTTATTTAAAATAAACGCTGATTAACCACGTGATTTCATTTATGTGTGTTTTAAAACTGGCATGAAATGTGTTGCTAAATATAACGATCGACCCATATCAAATCAGCTGCTCTTTAGTTCGTTTTGAGTTGTCTCGCTTTCAAAATATAAACAGATTACCGTTTCAACATCCTCAAAATAGTGTCTAAGGATCAGTTTGTTTATATATTCCTATAAGTGGAACCCTAAATTGCAGAACTCTCGTTCGTTAGTATTCTGACCAATTGCTTCATAAATTTCTTGGGTTAATGGTATACTTCAATGTGCATTCGTCCAGCAAAGTATGTTCACACCTGATAAATTGGAATTCGTGAAATGTTTTCAGTTTTTTATACTTTTCTACTTTGTTTCATATTTGTTTTATCAGTTATCGATTTTATTAGATAATCGATTTGCTAAATAATTATTGACAATTAAAAATAGGATTCAATATGCAAGGAACAATTTAATATTTTTATTATTGTTTTAACATTTTTATCTCTGGAAGTATAAATATTCTGGCATTAAGTTTGTGTTCATTATTTATGGTTAAATTATTCATAAAAAAAAAAAAAACGTTTTCATAAAAAGATTTAATTTTCACTTTCTACAATTTATTCTAAATAAATATAGCTGTTTTCATCTGAAATTTAAAATAAATTTTTTAACAAAGTAATTCGTCCAAAAATAAATATTAATTTAATTAATATGGTTCTTAGTTATTTTCATCAAGTTGCTGTTTTAATAATAGAAACGCAAAGTAAATATTGATGAAATATTTTCTATTTGCTTTCGCAACAATACTAACCATATACAAAACAGAAAATATAATATTATGAATGTAGTTATCTTTTAAATATAATCATAATTAAGGATTATTGTAATCATTGATTGCCATTCAGAAAAATAAATTTTGATTTTTCATACATAAATAGTAAATATTAATTTTTGATTAAAAATTGTAAAGCCATTTTATTTTCAGCTAATTATATAAAAAAAACTTAATGTCACTTTTATTAAAAATAATGACAATATAATTTAAAATTAATTAAAATATTATACTTTTTCTTCATTTGAAAACCTTTGTTTTCCTTTTCCTCTACAGCAAGGTAGCAATGACATCAATAACAAAGCAATTGCAGACTTGATGACGGTTATCTGTAATGAAATCGCAGTAAGTATCAATTCAATAAAAAAATAATATATAATATTCAATAAAATACCAATAAAATGCTTTTCATAAATCATTAAAAGTATTTTTTGAATAATTTAAAGTAGTAAAATAAATACATGACAGATCCGCATAGAATGAAGATCATTCAATTTGGTGGGTCTGTAGCATCTAAGCTTACACTCTCCTAGCTTTTTCATATATGTCTCCCAACGGTCGTACCATGCTGAATATACCGATTCTCGTTAGATCACCGAAGTCAAGCATCATTGGGCGCGGTCAGTACTTGGGTGGGTGACCACCTGGGAACACCGCGTACCGTTGGCAAATTTGGGACCTGAATGGCCGAGTGTCTAGCGCTCTGGCATTCGGTGCCACAGGTTTCGGGTTCGAATCCCGGCGGTGCCATGGATGTTTGTAGTGGTTCGGAATCCACTTTAAGCTGTAGGTCCCAGTCTCCTATGACTGTAAGAGCGTCACGGAGCTAAAGTCAGGCTTCTACCTACGGGTGCTCCATCCCAACAGAAGCTGCTTCCTTCCCCTTCAATCATGAGCACGTATGGGCTCGTGGGCTTGGCCAGCCAAGTGGGATAAGAAAAACAACATTACTTTATGAGCCACTTATTTAACATACGAACAGCGCACGGTTCGGTGACAATAGAAGGACTGTGCCTTTCAACAGGATTTTTAAGTACTACTGACCCACATGTGCATTTCGTATGGGAGAAAACTCAGTAAACTTCACCAGGTAGATTGACTATCGAGGCTAGACGCTTTTACACTTTTTGTTACAATCACCATGATCACCGTTTCTGAAAGAAATGACTACAACAATGCCGTCAACGGATTCGAACATCAACCCCCCTGCACTGTAGCTGCGCACATTGCCACCGGGTTACGAGTCTGACAGCATGGTACCTTGGTATACTTTCTTAATCTGTTCTAGATCCTTGGATTCACAATAACAAATTTTCCGATAAGAAATAAACTGTGTAGCGTACAGGTTGGGCAACCAGATTGTAACTGGTTGTGGTGGGGTTGGGTTGATTGGTTTGAGGCTCAAACAAAGCTTTACTTACACACACATAAACATTATACACATACAATTAGAGACATATAATATTTAACACATTTAAAAGCATATAATTATAGATTCATGGAAGAACACCGTTTCTAAGTGAGAATACCTGAAACTCGGATACATGTAAGGTGCACTTCCTCTCTCTTGGTGAGAGTCTGTAGGTCAACTGACCATTTCTCCTGAACGCCACAGATAAAGAATCGGTTTAGTTTGTCGCTTTACGGTCATTTTTTTGTACAATTTAAGCTAGTTAGACCAGGATCTACAGTTCAACGTGGATTCGGAACCATTAGCAAGACATCCATGTCACTGCCAGGATTCGAACCTGAAGCCTGTGGTACCAAAGGCCAGAGCGCTAGCCAACTGGCCATCAGGCCGTTCACAGGGAAAGAGGAAGCATGATTAGAAGTGGAAATAATTAATTTGGTCTCATTCTAAAATCCTATTGTTATTGGCTTATTATAACACTAATGTAATTGAATAAATCATTCGGAACCAATGTATATAAATAAAATGCAGTTTAATGAAATACATACGTAAATAAAAATTCACAAAATTTAATTTTTTTTATTTTGCTCCCTGTACATGATTGAGGACATCAGATTTGAGGCTTACTAAAATTCTATCCAAAACTTTTTGCAACTGACTTATCCTCAGAAAGTTTTGGAAGTGTGATATCATGTTTGGTCATGTCCAGGCAATGCTATTACGATTTGCATAAGCTTGGTTTCGATGTTACTTCTCCGTAAAATTTTTGATGTAGATCCACTTGGACTCTCATATGTCAAAATAATTGCCTATTACAAACAAAAGTCGTATACAAAACCAAAAATACGCTTTTAAACTGGACGTATACAAATGCATACTGTGTATTCATTAGTTTTGAATATGTTTTTCAAATTTATTTATTGGTTTTTTTCTTTTCTTTTAGGATGAAAAACCTGAAGCATGCATAAAGAATAAATTCAATCTGTGGAGACGATTCAGAAATCACCTCTTATAATGAATAGCGTATTAATTTAAATGAGTTTTATTTCAGTCAAAACGCGCACATTATCTGATAATGTGGGTGATTTTTATGTGGTTATAATTGGAGGATGAGAATTTGTTTTAGGTGTCAAGCACATTTTCTATCAATATTTGTAACGCCATTAGATGTATATGATTTTAAATCTTCTAAAAGAGCATAGAAAAATTGCGTAGACCTTTCTCGTTTTAGAAACATTTACATCATTTTCTGTCACAAATCTTCAATAGAAAATAGCCTGAGGGAATGTGTGTTCTAATGTTTGATTTTATCACCTTTGAGTTTTCAAATAGTGTTAAAACTTGTTTGAAAATAATTTGTATTTTTAAATTTTGTTGATTCTTTGTTTGCTCAATAAAAAGTTGTTTATCAAATTATGCATCTTGTATTTTTATGTAAATTTAACTTTTTTTTGTTGTTGTTGTTGTTGTTGTTGTTGTTATTTTGTTGTGCACAACGTCTTAAAAATATATTGTGTTTTTTTAATTAAATAATTATTATTTTCACTTGAAGCACTTAAACTTTTCAAAAAAAGGGAAAAAAAATTAAATATCTACCGTTTAGTTATTATTTTATGATCTAATCATATTCGTATATGAAATAATATTTTTATAATATTTAATTATTATTAATATTTTAATAATATTTTTTCTCTATCCCATCTAAGAAGTTAAAAAAAAACATAGTACAAGATATAATGAAAGAATGGAAAAATATTTAGAAATAATATTTTCAAAAACTAAAATAATAATTAGGAGAATTCGGAAAAATTGCTTATATAATTTAATACAATAGATATGTGTACAATACAATACAGTTGATATATAACATTAATAAAATAAATAACATTAATATTTATAATATAAATAATTAATATTAAAATAATATAATTGCTTACACTATATTGTTTCTCCCAATTAAATATATCTATTTTTTTAATGCTTAACAATTTTATTTAAAATACATTATTATGGATTATAGATATGTAGAAAATTATTATAGATTAAAAATGTATAGAAGATTATTATAAATGCATAGATGAGGCTGTTATACATGTATAGAGGAGACAATTGCTATAATTAAAAAATAGGATGACGATGATACTGATCAAGAACATAATTTTCTAATTTTTGTCCAGATGTTTAAAACATATGAAATTTTAAGAGCTTTTATTTATGCTAATTAAGTAACAAGAAAAGATTAAAAAAAAATTTTGTTGAAAATTTGTTATTTAAAAAAAACATGAAATATTCAAACCGAAATTACCTAATAGTTTTAATTAATTAATACAATTTGAATAAATCAATTTAAATATTATATAACTTGTTTTCTATTAAAGACCAAACTTTTTCTTAAAGTATAAAATTTTAATTTTGTACTTAAAATAATCCAACTAATGGAAAAAAAAAAGAGATAATAGAAAAAGCAAATCTATTTATTTTTACACGAATTATAAAGTGTTACGAAAAGGCAAAGTCAATTTAAAACAATTATTTTTTTCCGATACATAATTTTTAAAAAAAAAAACTATGTTATGTAAAGGCACTTTACATTTTTTACACGTAGTTACAATTTTGCGGAATGAAATCGTAGCTTTATAAAAGTTTTTGACTTGTATTGTCATCTATGAGAATAATTCAAAAGCACAGGAAAAAAATTTAAATTCTCTAAAAAAAAACGACTAATCATTTTAATAAATTATCATGCAAGATCAAATATATTTTTGTCTCGCAATCAGATTCCTCTATACTTCAATTTTCTCTATATCTATAGAGAGATTTGAAAAATCTATTGCAGAAAATAAATAAAAAAGATATAGTGTTACATTTTTGCTAAGTCCGTTTTAAATGGGTCAAATTCAAATTTTTCTGTTTTATTATATTTTTTTCTGCTATATATCTATCTATATATATATATATATATATATACTGGTTTCATATTGAATGGGGCGAAAAGTATAGTATAGTACAAATTCTGTAATGTTCTTCTAATTCTACTTCTGAAACTACAATTGTACAAGTTTTATCTGGCCAGGACGAAAATCTTCCCTTTATAAAATCGCCGCTAGAGGCACCGTTAATCAAAATGGCGCAAGAGTAAGAACACTTTGTTTTGAATACGCCAAAACTTCGTCGTTTAAAGATATTTTGGCACTAAATTTGATAAAGAACCACAACATCGGATGGATGAAGCAGTTTCTAGACACCGGCTGCTTGTATAAAAGAAAAATAGCCCAGAACAAACAGCAGCCAAAACCGAAGTGGTTGAAAAACTTCGTGAAACGTTTTTAACGAAGTCCCACAACATCAACGCGTTGTGCGAGTTCTGAACTCGATGTACTCCATACAATGGTGTGGCATCTTTTATGGAAACGACTGCATTCTTGTCATACACTTTTTTTTGCAAGCGTTAAAACCTTCTGACAAACAGTTGCTTCAATCTTTCTGTGAGAATTTACAAGAATAATCTGTAGGTAGATGGTTTCGCGAACAGACTTATGTGGACGGATAAAGCCAATTTGCAGCCTGGTGACGTGGTGGAGAACGGAAGTGACAACAAACTTTTTATGTCGATCCAGATAGCTAATGATGTTAAAATTCATATTATTATAATGTAAATATTGTTGTAGATAGTGTACATTAAATGTAATGAAAAAAAGAATACTTTTTCTATACATATATATATTATATATTATGTGAGACATTCAGAGGTAACTGAAAACTGATGAATACTCTTTATATTGTCGTGTGAGAAGAAGCCTTGAAGCAAGGGCTACACCTCTGGAGGACTCCTATAAAATAATCTGTATTACATTAAAATCTCCATCAAATCACCACATTTTGGACAGTAGCTATTGTAACGTACAGTATCAACAGATTCAAACTTTCACCCTCTTACACCGTTAGTTTATATGCGTTACTATGATTAATTAAAATTCTTAGACATTTGATATTAACAGATATAAAAAGCATTAGTTCTTATAACAAAATCGTTTCATATATAATAATATTCTAAATTTTCCTACTGAAGATAGGGTAACCTTACAGTCAACGTTACATGAGATAGTTTCGAATTTTGTAGATGTAGCTACAATCTTATAGAAAAGAGTATCAAGTTTTTAAAACTTTCCGTAAGCACTTGATGCACTGGAAGATCAAATTTAAAACAGATTTGAAGAATTAAAAAGAAATACACTTGCATGGAGTGTCGAAATATATTATAGAAAGTAAGAAGCAACAAAACTTGAGGTATAATCTAGATTTTAATTAGCTTATGATGTTAATGAAAAAAAAAAGTTGCCTATAAATATTGGAATTAATTCTAATAATTATAAGTAACTTTTTAATAATTTTTAATATTAGATGACGTTTTATAAAATATATATCTACCAGTATTAAATTAAGTAAGAGTATTATGTATCATTTTATTGTTTACTCTGTGCTCTGTCTAATGATATATTTTATTTGTAAATTGTTTTCGGAGTTTTTAAGAAAATCTTAAAGAAATAGAAACACGGAATTTCACAAAAAATATATATTTTTCTGTATGATTATAAGCTTGGACATTCTGCTACCTAAGCAACACGAAATATTAGTGTTGTATTTGGAAATGATACAGGTTCGCAATTTGAGAACTTCGGATCAAGAGATGTGAACTTAGAAAATGAATCCCGTGAAAGATTTGAAAGCATCCTCTGTAATGATGTTCTGAAGTCAAAAGTGGAAGTTAACACTATAATAATAGTTTGTGGTATACATACCAATATACCTTGGAATAGGTATACCAATAATTTCGAGACTTCTGGCAGCACTTGAAAAGGTGAAGAACATGATAGAATATTCAACATGAATTGACAGATATTGCAAGGATTGTAGATTTACACATCACCCAGTACTTGGAAAAGAAATTGTTTCTTTTTGGACCACATCATTATTTGAAGTAATAAATGAGTACAGTATGATAATTATAAACACTCAGCACGATGACAAGATGCAGTTGAAAAGCTCAAACCAAGCTTGCATCCAATTAATATATTGACGACTGTTTGGTGGAAACAAACAAGACAAGTTATCCATTATAGCTTCCTATGAATAGGTCAAACAGTATTACTTCTAGCAAAATGATATTGTTCATCAGAAATTTTTGTCATCATGACCAGCGTTGGTGTACGAAAAGGCGTTATTCTTCTCCATAATAACGCAAGTTCTCACGCTTCACATGTCACTCTCCAAAGAAAAAAACAATTTGAAATTTGAGTTTTTGCATCACCCACCCTACTCACCAGACTTGTTTATCACTGGCTATCTATTCTTTAAACGCTTGGAATATTATTTAGAATAAAAGTTTTGCCAATCACTAAGTCGTCAAAACAGTCTTTAATGAATTTATTAACCAGAAATCAAATGTTTTCTTTGAAACTGGCATAAAAAAGCTTTGCAATCCATGGCAGCTGTATATCGATAAAGGTAGAACATATTTTAATTAATATTATGCATATTTTAATTAAATATGTTAAAACACTTTCTGCTTGCTACCTTTTAAAAATTGTGTACTCAAAAGTTCATTTCATATTGATGAACGAATGAAGAACCAAATAATGAGATGTTTTCTTTTAACGGCCTACGGTTGTCAATCCCCCTGTCTACAATCATATTAGACAAGTATCTAAGGTATAAAGCGGTTTCCGAACCACCACAAACATTCACGATACCGCCGGGACTCGAAACCAGAAAACCAAGCGTACCAAGCGCTAGTCACTCGGCCATCAGGCTCATTTCAGAGAAATAGTACACAAAATAAAATGGAACACATCCTAAATTATAAGTTATATTATTCATTTGATTAAGTATACATTTTTTTAATTCAAGAAATGACTAGATATGATAAAATATTCTTTTAAATTGAATTAAAAAGAAGTTTTTGATTAAAACGCAAATGTAACAACAAATGAAATTTCTAAATTGAAACCATTTCATTAAAGATAAGAACTTGAATGCGTTTAAATGATACAGTCGCATTGAGAAATTTTTATCTCAGTATTAATCCCATTATAAAAGTGAAAGAAACGGTTTGTTTTTATCAGGAATTTTAGATAAGGTTGCATTGGTAACGGTGTGATAGATTCTAAAAAATTTACGATAACAAACGGAAACAGATCTTCCTACCTGTCAAGTTTAAATAGAATTCTCAAACTTATATTTTAAAAATCTGGTGTTGAACTGTACAATTGTTCCTACAAAAAAAATAATGTTCCAATGTGCTTTTCTTTTGTTGAATGAGCAAGAGTTTTTCGTTCTATAGCAATAATTTGTGGTGCATAATTTCCTTTGTCTTTGTAATAAAAACACTGCAGGTTATCGACAGTGAAATCGAACAGATATCTAAATGAAGAGATGTGATATTCTTGGCTGGAAAATAAAGGTCCATAACAGAAATCATTTCATGCATTGATTTGCATTGATTTATTTATTGATGTTGAGATTTCATGGTCACAGAATGTCTTTTCTCAAGTTATTTTTGTGTATTGTAGTAAACTTGGCTATTTGTGCAATAATTGTGAATTGTGAAGAAAATCTAGCAACAAGTAAGTTGAAATGCATTTTTATTAAAAACGCTACAATATGTATATTAAATAATTTTTAAAAATATTTTATTATTTGCAAGAAAGCCTAAATTTATATTTAGTTTATTCATTTTTCTTTAAATTAGCATTTATATTTTCACTTATTTTTAATTAAATGATTTTAAACGAAAATTGTTTATGAAAAAAAATATTGTATTAAGTATTATATATTCTATTAAAGTAATAACATCTCCTAACTTTATGTCTGTAAATAAGTATGAATGCTAATGAAATGTTTTAACTATAATGCTTGCAGTCAGCTTAAAAAGCAAAGTTAAATTCACATTTATTTATTTTATTTATAAATATAATAAATTATGGTATTAGTTCAATGATTTAAAAAAAAATTCAGAATTGATTTTACTTAAAAAAACCAAGTCCGTGTTTAAAAAAACCATCACCCGAACACAATTGAAAAGAAATATATTTTTCATTATTGCAATTTAAAACATATATATTTTGTATCTGCAATCAAATCTTTTCCTCAATAACAACACTTGAACACTTGGACAATAACAACACTTGAACTTGAATAATAGTAATAAAAATAATGAGTAACCAATAATTAAAAACAAGATGTGAATGAAATACAAATACTGAGTTAAATGTTAGTTTAATTGTCACTCTAATAAATTTACCAAATAAAATAAACCAAAATATTTTTGTTGTTATTGTTTCCAATAAATTAAATTTTTCACTAAAATTTCTTTCCTGGTTGTGCGTAATTAGATTTTATTTTTGTTTTTTACGAATAATAATTTAGTTGCATTCTGCTTCAAATCACACACACTTCGTCGAATTTTAATTGCATATGTCCAACTGTGTAATTATGATACAAGGGATTATTATTGTTTGCAATCATTTTCGTGGTATACTATATGTAAAAATGATAATAGAAAACTTCATTACAATGAAAAAATCATTCTTAGATTTAATTATATGTTTACAAAAGACGAAACTTAAGATACTTTTAAGCAATGTACTTAAAATTTAGAGAAGAACAGTACATGTCTAAATATTCAACATTAAGAATTTAACCAGTTGTACACACATCTATTCAGTTTATTATTTAAAATTCTATTGTATTTAAATTTTAAAATTAAAGGTTCAATAATAATAATAAATACATATTTAACCGTTCGTCAACCAATTTTATTTCCCTCCAACACATATTTTTTTTTAAAAAGCTTGCAATTGGAAGAAAAACTAACAGCAATTATTATTTTGAAATTGTCATAAATTACCTACCACTGCAATCTTGCTTCAGTGTCATAGATTTATAGTAATCGGTTTGAGGGATTTAACCTGGAATTTCTACAACATGAACTAATAGTTTGGGCTGGCCAATTCTGTAAGAGTGCATGCAGTTAAGTGCAAAATGTTATAAATTAGAGAAACGTCCTTTAAATACTGATTTCTATTTAATGACATTGTCAAGATGTTGGAAAATAAAACAGAGAATTTATGGGAGCCAGAGTAATTGGAGTTCTGATCCAGACCACATCTACCAACTCATTTTTGCTGATTTAATATCTCCCAACATTGTAAATTGGGACCTGATGGCCGAGTAACAAACGCTTTGGCGCTCGGTGCCACAGGTTTCGAGTTCGAGTCCCGGCTATGTCATGGATGTGTTTGTAGTGCTTTAGTATCCCCTTTAAACCGTAGGTCCCGGTCTAATATGACTGTAGAAACGTTGATAGTACGGCTGACAACCCTACGTAGTAAAAAGTAAATTCCTGTTTCGGAATCTGCCCATGGCCCAACATGAGGCTGTTGAATCAATGAAGAAGAAGAAACTTGTAAATTAGAATTTTTATTTATTTTTCAATTCCTTCTATTAGCTCAAACTCTCCCTATATATAACTTGTTCAACTACTCAATCGTTAATAAAATACTTTTTATTCATCCACTTAAGTTCAAATACATTTTTTTAACTTGTAGTGGATGACACTTGATGTTAATACATTTTTTTCAAATATTAATTCAGCAATTAAATTTAATTACTAAAATTAATTAATTTAATTACTTTTAGGTTTTTTTTAGATTTAAGTTGCATATATCTACCAATAGATGGCGCCAGATAAACTTAAAAAAATGAAAGAAAATTATTTATAAGGGACTTTCTGCACTAGAGTAAAAAAGTAGGAATTGACTTTTATATATTACTTTTATATATTATATATTACTTTTTATATATTAAATGTTTTGATCAAGCTGCACTCTTACATTCACATTTTATTTGCATAATATTATTTAAAATACATGACAGATAACACATTTTTGAAACATTAGTTGTGTGTCATGTTAACGTATACATCAATATTTATGTAAAAATTCAAGAATTGCAATTCACTTCCGTGCTTATAACCCATGAATTGCACGTTAAACACCCGAAAATTATACTTTAAAATTCATGTTAGTTGCTGTGGAATTTAGGTCACTGCGTACATTCTTTTTTTCTCCTGAAATAACGGTAAACAAGCTGTCAAAAAAGGCTTCTCTTCTAAAGATAAAATTCGGAACTTTTGTACATTTCTGCTTTTTTTAATTGATTCTTGCATTCTTAAATGAAGGATTTTCTCTTTACTAATTTTCCTTTCCATGTGTTATAAATACTTTTTTATTATTATTATTATGTTGCTTTCATGCCTTTAACTTTAAGATTTTCACAGTCTTTATTATATAATATGCTTTTTAAATATTATTATTGTTATTTAGTTGAACATCAGTGAAACTTGTGTTCCAATTAAATATGTCATGAACACCCTACCAAAGTGTGATGAGCGGAGGACATTGTCTGAGGGATTTAATATTATTTTGGTATAAAAAAAGTTTTTAAAGTTTGTAGTGTGAGGATTGGGTACTGCATGTGGTTGGGTTGAGGTACTTGTGGGCTGGTTGGAGAACTCACAACTTTACTTACCCATGCACAAACACCATACACATGCAATTAGAGACATATAATATTTTACACATTTAAAGACAGACGATTATAGATTCGTAAAAGGACTGCTGTTCTAAACCGAAAACCCGAATCTCGGATACGCGCAGTGTGCGTGAAATATACTTCCTTTCCGAGTGAGAGTCTATACGCCCACTGATCATTTCTCCTGGACGCCACAGGGAGCGCTCTTGCCAATGTGTAGGATGAAGCAGGGTTACGAGTTTTAAAAAAAATATTATACTTTTTCAAGCTTATAGTTCTAAAAATAAAAACGGATTTTTTTTTTGTCAAAAGGAAAATCTGAAAATTAATGGTATGCAAGAGTAAATCATTGCCAGATTATACTAAAAAGGTTTTTTAAGGCCAAAAATGTCCGTGGTGAATTATGAATAAGAAATCAGAGTAATTTAATATTTAATTCAAAAACAATTTTACATTTTTAATGTAAAAATTTTATATCTTTTTTATTTAAAAAATTATATTATTTAGAAAAGGATTGATATTTTAAAAATTGCGATTTTGTATACTGAAGTAAATTAAAATTAATATTAGAAATTATAATGAATTGTTTGAATGAACAGTTGCAGGTGATTGTACAGAAATTCGAGTATTGAATGGATCTGATTCTGGAAATGGATATTTAGCAGTGCCTCTTAATACAACCTGTGATGTAAGTAAATATCTAAAATATATATCTATTAAACTAATCTAATCAACTATTTAGGCTTAAGTATTATCATTTTCTAATTTTTGATAACAAAATAAATGCAGTTAATTATGTAAACAACCAACTGATGTTTCTAAAACCTATGTGTGTCGCTTTTGCATATTTTTTTAAAAGCTCTATCTTTCCTAATTGAATCTGTTGTTACTTATTGAAAATTATATCTTTTTACTGTCAAAATTAATTTCTCATTTTAATAACGTAACTTTTGGGACAATCAACTAATTCTATAGCCATTATTTCAAGTTAAGGTTTATGTACATGTTTCATTATTAATATTTTACTTTGACATATTTTAAAAAATACTGAATCAAGTCAACTTTTGAAATTAAAAATACTGGGTGAAGCCGAGTAAAAGTAAGAAATCGTATAAAGGAGATCATGGGATTTTATGTGCTGCAAAATAAAATTTTAACTGAAAAAGTTAGCACCAGGGTGTAAAAGCAAATATTGATGTTATTATATGTTTAGTGATTCAATCTAATAGTGATTTTGATTCTTAATCAATTTGTGTAGATTTATACTTTTCATATCCAATGTTTGAACAAATCCAGTATCATCAGTATCAAACCAACCCCCAATGACATGCCTGATGAGGATGACAAACAAAATAGAGGGATTCAAGTTGAATTTAAAGAAACTTCGAAAGATGAAAATCAACAATCGAAATTGTTGTCAGTTGTTCTAATGCAATGGAATATAGCCTCTCGAAAAGATCGTAACAAAATTTATTTCAGTCGGACAACTGATCTACAACTCAGTATAAAAGTAAACGGAAACTGGTCTGAAAATGATTTGAAGTTTGATTATGAAGAAATCGAGTTTAGTAAGTAAATTTTTTTTTCTGGAATAAAATAATAAATATTTGCTGTGTTTATAAAAAAAAATTTTTTTTTGTTGCATATCTCTAAACTTATCACAAACAACCCACTAACTGCAAATGAAAGGAAGACATCCCCAAGAAGACTTTCACTTCATCCTCTTAATTTTCCTTCCTAAGAGGGATTCCTACTAAATATTTTCCTTCATTTAATTACCCTTCATCATTCTAATTTGTCTTCTTAACAAGGATTCCTGCTAAATATTTTCCTACATTTAATTTTCCTTCCTAAAAGGGATTCCTACTAAATATTTTCCTTCTAATGATTTCCCTTCTTTATTCTTATTTTCTTTCCTAAAAGTTCTATTTAATTCAAGAATGAAGGACAAAATCTTCAGATATTATTTCTAGAGATGTTTGTTCTGAATTATGGAAACGCCAAAATTGGGTGTTTGTGGAACTCATTTCAAATGCATGGTGTTAGATAAAAACCACATTATTGTGCAGAATAAGAATAATGCATAATTCACACAGTTATTATAATAAAACAATTTTTATTAACATTTTAATTAATGTTTTATGTATTCGAAAGTCTTCCTTATTTACGAAAATTCGTAAATTTTTTCAGAGGAATACAAAAGGACTTCGAGTAACGAAGAAAGAAAAATCGTCCCGTGGGTACCCATGAAGGGCCGAGGATACAGACCCAACAGCGTTTCTGTATTTTACATCACCAAGTCGGATGACAAAATAGTCAACAGCATACACCTGTTTGTGCATAAACTCGAAATAGACGAAGGAATTGGAGAATACTTACTGATTGGTGCAGGTAAGATCTTAAAACGGACTATGTATAAGTTGTGTGGGCTTCTTTTTCTGTTCTCGTAAATAAGCACACTTTTTCAGTTGAGATATATAAAGTATTTATTCACATTCCAACAATACGTATATTTTGCAACTGCCCGCCAACCACACTCGCGTTCCTTCTTCTGCCCTTTCTGTTACATTTTTCCTCCCCGTATAAGCATTCGCCTTATATGGAGTTACAGGAGGAGGAGTTACGGCAGAGCCTCTTGGTCGTGGCGCCATCTATTGTCATTCACAATGACAAATAATTTACAGTTGTATGCTGATGTGACACAAGTCAACTAAAAAAATATTGTTCGGGAAATAAACGCTGTTTCTTATAGTTTCCTGGATGCTTATTACGATAGACATAATGAAAAAAATCTTTTAAGCACGGTTTCTAACTGGTGAAATGTGCTAAAGTCATTGATTTGTAAAATATTAGATCTGGTGGAAATTGTGACAAAGCACCAAATGTCCACATGTCTGTTTCGAAATTTGCGGAAATGAAACTATCAAAACTATCATTTTTTTTCAATGAAACACACAAAAGAGAGTAGTTGTCCCCCTATATGGACATTGCATCTTTCCCCCTTTTTCAATATGTACCAGAGGTAATGCCAAATCTATTACTTTTCTGGCAATGTGTCTAGTACAGGTAAAGAAATAGAATATAGGAAGTTATACTCTGGTGAAAAATAACATTTTTCACCAAATTTTATACAATGTTATTGTTTTATGTCTAACAATAACATCGTCTTATTGTGGAAATTAATATGATTTTTGTTAATATTATATTTATCACACAAATGTATATTAATTTATCTTAGTCATTAAGACAAAATTACCTCTAACGCCAAATATAATTTTATCTAATGATTTAAAATTTTTCAAATATTTATCCGAATGTCCTCGGCTTTGAACACAAAAAACTTGTCTCTTCTTATGAATAAGCTTCCAATCGTCTTTTGGTAGGACATACATCTTTTGATGAGTTACAAAAATCAGTCACCAGACCGAGTGGTTATTCTTCATCCACCTAAAACTGACAAACAAAGCTATGTAAGTATTTAATTCTATCCAAACTGCACCAAACCAGCTTGCTGTGCGACGCTCAAAACATTAGTTTGCTAATGTTGACGCGGCTAAATAATAGCCCATTGATAAAAATAAATGTAGAATAATAACAGTATTGCATCTTAACCATTATGCATTTCAAGTATCAAGTATCATGTGTATCTATCTCATATTAATTGATTAAATATTACTTTTTCAAAACAGGCCAAAACTTTGAATTATTCTCCTTTAAAAATTGAAAGGGCAAATGAAGGAGTATATATTTTATTTATTTATTTATTTTATTTTGCAGGAAAAGAACTCTTTCAAGGATCACCACCCCTGTTTATATCGAATATACAGCAAAAAAAGGAAATAAAAATCAATGACGAAAATGCATATATCATTTTTGTGGCAGCATCTACAAGAAGTAATTACAGTGGCTTCGAAATTACTTGGGAATACAACGGTAATGTTTTTAAGAATTTTTAAAGAGAACCTTTTAAGCATTAGTTTGTAAAATTTAAATTTAAATATTGTCAGAAGCCTTTTTTTTTAAAAATATTATATAAATAAATTAACGCGTTATTTTTTTTTTTCCAATTTTATTTTTAAAAGAATTTGAATTGATTTGAATGATTGCATTATGCTTGGAATTTAAAAATAATAACAATAAAACTCCTATAAATAACTTAAATTATTTAAAAAAATTTTAAAGTCAGAAGTAAAAGAAAAGATTTTGCTACAATATAAATGTCTAAATTCTTCAGAATAAAATATTAATTAAACAATCCGTGTAATAATTTCAAAAAAAAAAAAATGGGCGAAAAGAAACTGATACATTTACTGAAAATTGATTATGGGCAAAACATTCTTGTTCCAAACTTACATAAACTTCAAACTCGTTTCTTTGCTTATGCATCTCTTCTTCTTCAATCGCGCAACAGCCCGGTGGTAGGCCAAGGCCGTTTGACTACTGGCAGATTTCGAGACAGTAGATGGTTTCTTTTTTCGTGGTAGGATTGTCTCTCTATATTAGACAGGGACCTACAGTTTAAAGTGGATTTAGAACCACTACAAACATCCATGGCTCCGCCGGGACTCGATCCCAAAACCTGTGGCCCTGAGAAGCCAGAGTCCTAGTCCCTCGGCCATCAGACCCAATGCTGTAAGGCACAGTTTCTAAGACTCATTCTCGAAGACATTTTTCAGCTCTACCTCTCTAAATTATCCATGGTATTTATCTCTGCTTTTCAAAGTGGACGATATCCATCCTCTAGGGATCATGGGTTCATTGAAATGCATTAAAAATTAATATTACTGGTTTTCAATTTCTTAATCAAAAAAATTTAACCGTTTCGTGGCCCAGTGGTAATGCACTCAGACGTCCACTACAAACATCCATGGCACCACCGATACTCAAACCAGAAGCTTGTGGCACTGAACGCTAGACACTTGGCCATTAAGCCCCATCGTCATCTTCGTCATAGCTATAATCGCCAAGTACATGAAAAAAATATAATCACTTGAGACTCTGTCAGGAGTATAAGGACAGTAATCTTGGATAATCAGCCAGCGTGTGGGCGAGCATTGTCGTGAAACAAAACGGTTCCTATACTGATCATATCAAGCATTTCGTTTCCGATTGCATAATACAGTTTTATTCAAAATGTCTTTGTACATTGATTGTAATATCTCGATATATATATATATCATTGATTGTAATTCCTATCCCAAACCACAATGCATATGATTTTCCGACCTGAAATTGTTTGCTACAACCTCACTATATTGGTGAAGTTGAATGCCTCCATTCCATAGAAATTGTTTGATTGTTCATGGCAAAGAGACATACATTCCTTAGACATATTTCGTCGTCAAATACAATTCGGCATACTTAAAAACATTATCTCCTTCGACACTTCACCTATCGAGGAAACTCAAAGAACTGGCTAAGCGATTCATTTTGTGCAACCAGATCATCCTTTATTGAAACCCAGCATGAGCAAAGCTTGCAACAGTGAAAACGCCATTACAATTTCATAGCGAATTCTTCTTGAAACTTGAAATCATTGTATGATGATGAAACCACATAACTTCCCTTCCTTCGAATTTATTACGTGTCTGTATTAGTCCATCATCAATGATAGACAGTCGCCCACTTTGTTTCTCATCGTGAACATTTACACGGCCATCTTTAAATCAATCAAGCATTTAAATTAAATATAAAACAGATGTGGTCTTAATAAAATGTTTGCAAATATGAATAAACCATGTTTTTTTAAAAAGATAACAAAATTTAAGATATTTTGGTTTTTCCATGTCATTTAAATCAGATATGATTCTTCAGTTATGACATACAAAGATGGCATTTTCGGTTTAAGGTGAGTTTCTTGAACCTCAGCCAGGTGGAAACCTGATATTCTGACCATTCAGTCTTCCGATTAGCTGGCGTTCTAGGACGTGAGATTTTGGTATCCGATGAAAACATATTTTTAAATTTCTTCCACACAATATCTCTTAATTAAATATAAAAGTTTTTTTTTATTTTATGGATCTTTTTTTTCTACAAGAAGACAACTTATTGACGGCCAATTATTTATGAACCCCTGTAATTTTTTCTAATCTTTTGATGATGAATATACAAGGAATTATTTTTGTATGCAGAAGTTTATTAAAATTATTTTTATTGTTTTCACATAGCTACGAAAATTTCTGATAAGGAAGATAATATTATTGATCCTAAGAAAGAAGAAGCAATGCCTATTTGCATTGTCAATGCAAGCGCTGCTTTTAATGAAGTTAGTATATTTTAAATGCTTGCCTTATTTATCATAGAAAATAAAATAGAGATTAATATGAAAAATTTGAATAAAGTAATTTAAAAACATAAAATATTGTTCAATATAAATTAAATTGCACTTGAAAATAAGGTTCTTCATCTTTTAAAAGGTCTTTATTTTTTAAGGGTCTTCATCTTCATCCTTTTTTTTTTTTTTTTTTTTTTTTTTACTCATTTTATGTTTGATTAAAAAAACATACATGATTACTACTTCAAATATTTATTACATAGGCAATGAAAAGACGGGAAAATGAATAGTGTTACAAAATAAAACGTATTTATTTTTCTTTTCTCTCATTTATTTTTAATTTAATTTAGTTTAATAAATTTTATACGGGCACCATTAGTGAACGAAACAAGTATCTCACGTATATAGGACTTATATGGTGTTCTATATATCTCACAAGATGGTACTCTTGTCATATTAGATGTTCGCATGCCATCATCAGTGATCTTCGGTTTTAGATTAGTCAGAACTCTGTTTAGAATTTTTTTTTTTTTTTTTTTTTTTTTTTTTTTAATTTCGTACAGTAAGACAAAGAATACTCTCCACAAAAAAAACATGAAAGTGTATCTAATAATTTATCCATTTAGTGCATGATTATTTCACATTTACTCAGTGATTATGTTTAACATATGTTAAACATAAAAAAAAATATGTTTACGTTATGTTGTTATGTATTATATATGACAATAAAATAAGCTATGTTTTCCTTAGTTCAACCGATCAAATCCGTTTTCGGAATTTAAGGAGAAACTAGCAAAAATAGGAACAGAATATGCAAGAAATAAAAGCAAAACTTTCAGTGTTCAGTAAGTATTAAAAGCATTTTTATGCAGTTTTTCAATAAGTATTTCGCTATTTTAGTAGATTTTGTAAATGTGTTAAACATTAACTACATCGAGATTCTTTTGAATGAATAACACTTTTTAAAAGAAACTTTTTCAAATATTTTATAATTTTAAATGCAACATTTTTATTTAATATCACTATTTTTAAGAAATTTTATATCTGAATTATTTCATTAAGTTACAAAAATAACATAATTTAGTCGTAAATTGTTCATTTTAATGTATTTCAAACATTTTTTGTTTTCTTTCTGAGAGTTCTTCCAAATATTAAAAATATTTATTTTTATTGTGTATTTCAAGGTATAAAATACTGTTCTATTTCATCTTCAAATTTGTTATGATTTTTTTTAGATTACATTTTACATGCTCAAATTTAAAACAATAAAATTCTAAAAGATAGTCATGCTATTTCTGCAGTGAAATCTGTCATAAGTTATGGATACTAATATTAATGTCAAATTAATGCAATTCAAAAAGAATATTTTTCTTGTTTGTTGTTTGTTGTTGTTTCTTATCCCACTTGGTTTCCAAGCCCACGAGCCCTTACGTACTCATGATTGAAGGGGAAGGAAGCAGCTTCTGTTGTGATGGAGCACCCGTAGGTAGAAGTCTGACTTTGGCTCCTTGACGCTCTTACAGTTATAGGAGACCGAGACCTACGGCTTAAAGTGGATTCCGAACCACTACAAACATCCATGGCACCGCCCAGATTCGAACTCGAAACCTGTGGCACCAAGCGCCAGAGCGCTAGACACTCGGCCATTCAGGTCCCAAATTTGTGAATGCCAACGGCACGCGGTGTTCCCAGGTGGTCACCCACCCAAGTACTGACCGCGCTCAATGATGCTTGACTTCGGTGATCTAACGAGAACCGGTATATTCAAAATGGTATGGCCGTTGGCAATATTTTTCGTATGGCAAATATTTTTCTGGAGTAATTAAGTTTAAAAGCTGCCTATCTGGTGCACATTTTTTGAGTTTTCTCCCATGAGACTAGCAAATGCTGTTAAGTGACTAACTTACTCCCTGGCACGAACAAAGATCGTCTGTCTACTGGCAGAGTACGAAACAACAGTTGGTTTCTTTTTATGGGGTAGGGGTCAGTCCTACGCCTAACGCTCTACAATCGTAATAGACAGGGACCTACGGTTTAAATTGGGTTCCAAACCACTTCAAATATCCACGGAACCTCCAGGACTCGAACCCGAGACCTGTAGCACCGAACGCAAGTTATTTGGCCATCAGTCCTCAATTATATTTCTACCATACAT
The DNA here is from genome assembly GCA_021605075.1 of Caerostris darwini. Classification (NCBI taxonomy): domain Eukaryota; kingdom Metazoa; phylum Arthropoda; class Arachnida; order Araneae; family Araneidae; genus Caerostris; species Caerostris darwini. The sequence continues at coordinate 180,569 of BPLQ01003280.1, forward strand.
TAATATGAAGTATTCACGTCAAAAATAGTATCTTGATTTACGAATATCATACACAAGTGGGACAAGAGGCCTACCGATGTACAACAGAGTAAAAAGAAAAATTCGCTGCAATTTATTACAAAAAAATATACATTGAGAGAATTTAGTTTTCAGCAAAACAAGCAGATTATTAATTAATAAAAAACATTATGTGTTAATACTTATAAATTTGCATTATCTAATTATAAATGCATTGATTTCTTTACTTCAGTCCTAACCAGGTGCAGATTTACCGTGTATCGGCAGTTATTAAAAATGGCACTTCTGAGGACTTACAAGAAGCGACTCTGTACGTCATGGTGAAAATTCAAGGTTCCAAAGAGGGCACGTCTGCTTTTGACTGGATTCAACTGGGGGAAATTCTGCAACATTATTCGACTCGATTCCAATCAGAAGTGATAAATGGGTATCAGGTAATTAGTGATCTTATAAAGTGTATCGGCATCAGACTTACAAACTTATAGGATGGTTAGTATAGACTAATACACAATTCGGAATCGCATAGTAATTCAGAGTAGTTAAGGCTTTCCTGGCGATTATGTACACAAAAAAGCACCAGAAATGAAAGGATCTTCCATATTCCAGTAGTTATTCAAAATAGCACTTCTGATGGCTATAAAAGAAACTCTGTACACCATGGTGAAAATTTAAAATTCCAAAAAGAAAAAGGCACATTTGAGTTTTTAGGTAGAATCGTTAGATGCTGCAGTAGGACACCCCAGCATGGTGTTCTATAACTCGAACTCGGATTATTCTGTGCCAGACCTAGAACAATCTTCTCTATGTCCGGAGTGCATACCACTCATTTACGACTTATGGATGCTCCGTAGAAGAAGAAAAAATATCTTGGCATATGCTGTACCAAGCATATGCCATGTGATTTAATATCGTTTTAGTCCTACCCTTCCTAAAAGTTTGTAAGCCTGATGCTGAGATACGCTGTACAGTATATGCTGTACAGATTTCAATAAATATCCTGACGAAGTTTATCGGAGTAAATTTTTTTAGGGAAAAAATATCAACGCAGTTTTAAATTTGTGATTCAAAAATATTTCAAGAAACATGTATTCAATCTGTCTCAATCTTCATAACTATGCAAGAATATATTAGTTGTGTTATAAAACACTGATTTTACTTTTAAAAAGTTATGGCCTTTTTCCATTTATTTAAAAATAGTTAAATAAATTTTTTAATGATTTTTAGTTTAGCCATCAGAATAAAATAGGACGAAATAGGATAAAATAAAATAGGATAGAAAAAAAACAATAAGACCTGTTTTATAGTTTTTACAATAATAATCATTACGTCCGATTATTTGCCTTTAGTTTATCCTCAACATAATAGTTCATCATACTTTTAAAATTTTTCGAGAAATTTTTAAAAAACTATTATGTTAGTTTTGTTATTGAGTAGCCTAAAACGTATTTTTAAAGAAAGAAAGCTTTTAAAACAAGCTTCTTTATTATGAACTTATTTATTCATATCCCACATCATATAAAATTTTATTCATATTTAACCATTTTATAAGCAATAACAATTAGTTTCAACAGAAAATTAATTACAAATGTTGGCTATTATGAATATAAATGAGATAAGTCAATAACTACCAGTAAGCATTACGCATTAAAATTAATAATATTCCTTCCGTCCACATGCACGCATAAGCCTACTTAGAAACTACAGATTTGCATCTTCTTTATGCAATTTCTCATAACTTTTCTCTAACTTAACTTTCTTAACTTTTTTAAATTCTCTTAACGAGTTTCTTTTCTAATTCTTAACTTAACCTGTAATAACCAGTTAGTGAATATTAAAAATATAGGAATATTAATATTTATCTCATATTTATAAAACATTCTTCTTATGATGAAGGGTTTCCAATGAAGATAATAATGAGATATTATCAATTTTATTTAAGTGATGAAATATTTCGAAATAACATATGTTTATCTTATAGATAAGGACCTGCCCAGAGCGAGAACATCGTAAATGGTGGGCAAACGTTAAATATTATGCCATCATATTAGCTTTATTATGTCTATTCCTGTTGGTATGGAACTGGAAATCAACCCCTTTCCATACTGTGTAAGTAGCATCTTGGATAGCTTCTATGAAAGCAGTATGCTATTTTGGCATCAAATCCTTATACAAAAAAAAATTGAAAAATTTAAATGAAACAATAACTTTTTCTTTTAATTATTAAACACATTCCTATTTGATGTAAGTAGGAAATTTGTATGAAATTCATTCCATAAACTGCCAATGGGAAAACCAATTGTTTACTTAAGGTTACTACGACCTCATTACTAGCATAAAATATATTCTTATAGAGTCACCAAAAGTTTTGTACCAAAGAGGTCTTAAATACATTGCTGAAGCATTGCCAGTCTTTGATGTGATCCTATAATTAATTGGTACTAATTGCCGGAAACTGTTAATGATCGCATCATATTTAATAATGCTTTAGTCTAGCAAATAGGAAGGCCAAAGGAGAAGTTCTTATCTTCTGTAAGGAGATGAAGATTTGGGTATTACAGCACAGTGGTCATCAATTAAAGTTAAGGACTAATGCAGAAATGCACTAAAAAATATGTCTTCAACCTCTATTATCTCTGTCATAAATTCGGGGGGGGAGGGAAGAAGATTCAACACCTGACATCAAGTACTCATGTAAACCAATAGGCATTCTACATGATCCATCCGGGGAGGGCATTAGGTCTAAAACGTAAGATGTCAATTGCCAATCTTTACAACAATATTTTATGTATGTATGGTTTTGATTCTTATTCAGATTAAAGCAGCATACATTAGAAATTACCACTGTATTATCAATATATTAAATGATTATATATAAATTTTTTTCCTCGGATTACTTATAACTATTGTGTGCAAAAAGTAAGACCATTTTCAATTTAAAATTCCCGGGGCTTATGGAATTTCAATTTTTTTTTCTTTTTTAGATTGCTGGCACTGTCGTTGACATCTGTGTGAAATTTGACGTCAAAATACTCATTACTGTTTGAGTTACGCTTGGCTTTGTGAGAAACTAAAACTGATTCCGGCAATTTTTGAAATGTCTGAATTAATTGAGCAGAGAACTTGCATTCAGTTTTGTTTGCGGAAACTTATAGAATGTTGTAGAAGGCATTCGATGAGCATTCCTATTTCGGAAAGAAATGATTACATGTGGTATAAACAGTTCAAAGAAGGCAGAGAACGTTGAAGACGAAGAGCCCTCTGGTCGACCATCAATCTCTACCGACAAAGTTCACGTTCAAAAAATTAAAGATCTGGTGCTTGCAAACCGCCGATTTACAATTAGAGACCTTGCTGAGGATGTTGGAATTTAAAAAGGATCGGTCATTTCAATTTTGGGCTTCAAACACGTCAAATCTCGCTTTGTACCGAAAACACTGAATACTCACACTGCATTGATTCTTCTTGACTTTTTCACCAAAAATGAAACCCATATCGTTCCACAACCACCGTATTCACACCGTACGACCTATTAATTACACCGTGCGGCTATTCCCTAAACTCATCAGACCATTCCGGGAACACCGTTTTGAGTCGATTGAAGAGATTTAACTTGAATCGGCGAGGCCATGAAGGCCATGTCTGTCGATGACTTTTTAGCATGCATTCAGGATTGGAAAAAAAGTTGCCACAAGTGCATTGTGTCCGGAGGGAATTACTTTGTAGGCGATGAAATGAATTTGGAATAATAAATAAAGAGTTTTTGAAAAAAAAATAATAATTCATCTTACTTTTTGGACACAGATATATTGGTATATTTTTGGTTGGATTTTTTTTTCATTGAAATAAAAATGAAAAAGTGTTTTAAACCATCGATATTAAAAAAAACCTGCACAAAATTTTTATGAATCAAATAATTTGAAAATAAAATTATCTTATTTTTGTTTATTAAAAATAGATTATCAAAAAATATTAAGCAACTTATGGATAAAAGAAAAAAAGATTTGATGATCCCAGCTGGAGATAAGGAGTACGTGCCCAATGATAATGCAAATACAGATCCAAAAATTGTGATTACTAACACTGCAGGCAGACGTTGTACTTACAACAGCATTGACGTGCCATCAAGTGGAGGTGAACAGGAGTCTGACAACGGTAAGTATAATCCCTGTGAAACTTACTTGTGATATTTGGCGATTTTATTTATCAAACTGTAATAACGGCGCTCATTCATTGGCGAAGTTTATTAATCCATCCATCGACCTGGCGGTACTTTGACACTTAATTGTGACAGGCAGAGACAAACTGCAATCACCAGTTTGCTCAGTGAACACCTCGGAACTGGGACTTTCTCAGATGGTTTGAAAGCTTTCGACACTTGCACCAAGTGCTCCTCTGAACAGGCTTCACCATCTCACATCTTGGAGTGCCTGGGGCTCAAATGTCAGGATCTCCTTGACAGTCCGTTGATGGTCTTGGATTTTCTTCGGGTATTTGGATTCATGGGCCTAGTCTAACCCCGCTGGACATTGGGGATAGGCGAAAAAGAAGAAGAAGCTATTAATTCAAAGGAAACCCAGATCACGAGAAGATTTTGCTGTGGTAGGAGCGTTGTTTACTTTTAGTTTGAACTATGTTAAAGTTGAATAAATGCATTTTTTTTATTGTTTAGATAATCTTCCGGATAATTTATTACAGGGGGGGAATAAAAAATAATTAATTGAAATGCGTTTAATTAAAGTTGGCTAGTGTGGCCAGCAGCTCACTGATCAGCGATCGGTGGGTTGATAGTGGTGATCAGTACGCTGAGTTTCTGAAAGAAGCTCAATTCGAAACCCAACAAAAAAAAATGAGCTCACCTTTTTTTAAGGATGAGCGTCGGACATCTCATAGATAGTGGGGAAAAAGTCATGCATTGGACCAGAGGTGGGATAAGGGATGGTTTAATCCTTTGATACCACCGCTAAGTGTACTCATTCCCAAATTAGAGTTGTACCAGGAACTAGTGTTGACCGACAACGTGATCCTTCAATATCTGTGCATCATCAACAGCGCAAGATACTCAGTAACCATTCTTTCATGGGCTGTCATTCAGAACTATAAATGTCCACATGTAAAAAGTGTTTTATTAAATTCATTATTTTTTTAACTTTATTAAATTTGAAAATAATGTTAAACAGAAATTAAATTTATTTTTAATTTTCAAAAAAAGTATGCTAAATGAAGTGTACTAGTACAGTACATAAAAGTATAAGTGCCCTAAATGAAGTTCAGAAAATATTTCTGTTTAGTTAAATGTTATAGGGCACCTGAATGGCCGAGTGGCTGGCGCTCAGTAACACAGGTTTCGCGTTCGAGTCCCGGTGGTGCCATGGATGTTTGTAGTGGTTCGGAATCCACTTTAAATCGTAGGTCCCGGTCGAACAGAATCTTAGAGCGTTGCGGGGTTGTTGTTACTCCGCGTCCGTAGCTTATCTTCTAGCTACACGCACCTCATGGGTGTAGTGCTAAGGAGTAACATAAGTTCTTGAATTAAGGCATCGAAGACAATTGTCTAAGTGTTTGCCAGCAGCATTAGAACAAAAAAAGAGTTAAAGGTTATAGTGTTAGATAAATTCAAAATACGAGTGTTTTTTATTCCATTATATATATATAGTAGTATTTAATAATTGTTATTTTTTTTAATCGACTTAACCTTTTTTTAATTAGTTTGATTGTATAAAAAATATTGAGATATCAGCCTAATTTTAATGAATTTTGCGTGAATTTTTGGGACACACTTTATTCTCAAAAGATGCTATATACGTATTTCATTATTTATGCTTTAAGTAAACGTTTCCTTCCCACACAAAATTAAAATGGAAGAAATTACTTTAATAGCATTATATTTTTTATATTGTACCTAAATAAATGACAATAAAATGCATTAGTAGATGGATAAATGTTTCCGTGAATCCTAATAATGCAATAATGTTTGTACTTAATTTCTTTTCGCTTGTAGAAGTTTTCAATAGAAGGGATTTAAAAAGAGGTTACAGACGCCCATCCATCAAACCAGAACCGAAAAGTGCCAGGAGCTCCACCCGATCCCAAAAAATACCACAAATCAACGAGGCCTACGTGAAGGATGAAGATCTCTCCAAGACATCACCGAAAAGTGCACAATCATCGTAACCAGCTTTTAAAAAATTCATTTTATTTTATTATTATCATGCATGTGTGATGATAATGCATCATTTGTCATGTATTATCATCCCAGGACAACATCATGCCATGATAATACATGATGTTGTCCTGGTTAGGGGTCCTAGACGTTATCCGAAAATGAGCAATGCAAATAAAGCTCCAATGTCCAAGCAAATAAAGCTCCATTACAAAATTTGACAAAAACTGGTTGGTACTTTGGACCCCTTAACTCTTGAAATGATTCATAAACAAGTAATATAAAAAAAAAAATTTTAAAGTCAATTCCTACTTTTTTTTTTCACTCTTTTGCAGAAAGTCCTTTATAAAAAATTTTCATTCATTTTTTTAAGTTTATCTGGCGCCATCTATGGGTAGATATATACAACTTAAATCTAAAATTATTGAATTAAATTTAGTATTTACTATGCAGTTTCAACAAGCAGTATGGACTATTCAGTTTCAACAAGCAATATTGACTATTCAGTTTCAATAAGTATTATTGACTATTCAGTTTCAACAAGCAATTTTGGACGTTAGTTTGTCCAAAACTACTTCTGCCATAAAACAACACCTACCTACCTAAACGCATATATTTTTTCCTATTTCCGCCCTCTTAAATTTATAAAATAATAATTGTGTATAATGCTGCCTAAAATGAGGAACATTGTATTAGTTTTATGCCATGGTTATAAGAGGGTTATTTTTTTTTTAATCTAGATGGGGCATTAAATAAAGGTATGTGTGAATAACAAAATAGTCTTATTACTAGGAATCAACTAGCATCCAATGAATAGTAATACAATAGGACGCACTTCAGGGTTGTCAACTTGGGGCAAACGTGCTCTTCACGTTTTAAAGTAGTAGTAGTTAAACATATGCGGTGATAACTTGGTGATTTTGGGGAACAATCTTTACTGTTAGCTATTACTACTCTATAACGGTGTCCAGATAAGAGTGCGAGACAAGCGAATCCTTCACAGTAACCAATTATGAATCAATTTGGCTCAGTATGGACAGAACTCTCAGGGTGAGTCAACTGTCTCAGCCCCGCTCCACCCAGAGTCGGTTTTTCCAGCGCTTCAAAGTTATTTCTCGTCGAAGCTATTTTCGACCAGCTGCCACTCACAATGAAAGTTAGAAGAAGAAAAAGGCAAACAAGCAGTGGCTTGTTTCTCGCGGTCAGTCACTTCTTATAACGCTAAGAGCGAGAACAATTGAATTGTTTGTCTCGCACTCTAGTCTGGACGTCGTTATGCTGTTAACGCGAAGGGAGGAAAAAGGTCAATTTTAAGAAGAACAAGGTCATTTTCTAAGCTGAAAAGTTAATTTTTCAAAATATTTGTCATTTATATTCTATTAATAATTTTTCCCACGTAATATTTTCCCTCCAAAACGATTAAAAAATAAAATATTCATCTTTATTAACTTTTTGTAACGCTTTATTATATTTCATAAAAAAAATTATCAGAGTTACAAACAAAATGATATTTCTTGTATCCATTTATTCTTAGTATGCACATAATTAAATAAATGTATGTCGTGAGAAGAAGAATTTCAAGCATTTCTTGGAATTTTCAGAATCGCTTAGAATGTTTTGCGTTTTCTAAATAAATGCTAGACGGGAAAAGGAGCCAAGGGGCGATGTAGCGCCGATTCTAGTACGAGAAGAATGGGGTATGTTTGTTCCAACTTGTATATTCCCTTAGAATAAGCGAACACGATCAATTCTATCTCTATGATACCATCAATGCTACCTTTCCCCATAGTAACCGTGAACATTGAGATATTTGTCAAATTTGTGGACAAGTTTGTTGTTGTTGTGATTTATCTTGTCCGGCATGATTAATCTTGATGGACATCCCATGAGTAGTCTACTCATGGACGGAGGGAAAGGTGACAGCTACTTACGGGTGATGGAGCACCTGTATGTAGAAGTTTGACTTGGCTCCAAGTCGCTGAAGAAAGAGAGTAGTACCTTCCAGGAGGACTTTTAGGGTGAACTACCTCGCATTTGCGTATCTAAGGGAAGAAAACCTGGAAACTCCAACCAGGAAATCCGACTAACGAGACAAGGTGCTGTATATCACAAACGTCAATGCTATTTAGGGGGAACTACCCCGAGAGGACCTGTATAGGAAACTACCCCGGATTAGAATATCATATGGGAGAAAACCCGATAAACTCCCACCAGGTAGTCTGACTGAAGGCTCGTCCCCACCGAGGCGTGAGGCGTTGAAGCGTTGACCAATCACTAGCCTCACCGCATTCGCCTGAAACCGGTTGAAATCCACCTCTTCGAGTTGACCAACTTTCAACTCTCAAATGCTTTTCGCATCATGTGACTTGGATTGAGCCAATTAGTAGATCTGCCATCTAGTAGAAGTAACTGGAACTTCACTAGGCGTAAAGCGACTTCTGACGTTTCGGTGTGAACGGGTTGAAAGAATTTTCTTCCCTGCCGCGTGACGCTTCGCCGCCTCACGCCTCGGTGGGAACGAGCCTTAACGAGGCAAGATGCTGAACATTCCAAATGCCTCGTTTTTAGAAACAGTGTCTACAACAAAGCCGCCATTGGATTGAACCTCCTCCCTAATTCTCACTAGCGGCGCGCGTTGCCACTGAACCACGAGTCGGGCAGGTTTTTACACGTGCATGCACGAAAAGACTGGAAATATTATAAGAAAATTAGAAAACATTTGACTCGTCAAAAAAAAAAAAAAAGGGAAAAATTCTGATTTTAAATTTCTTCTACTGAAAATTATTACTGCTAACATTACTCTTTAAAAAAAAAAAGGGGGAGAAGAATATGTATAAAATCAAACGAAGCTCTCCCTTTTTGCAAAAAAAAAATTTAATTAATTAAACCTCACTATCTCATGAAATTCCATAATTAGGTTTAACATTAATTTTCATTCTTTTACAGGATTCACGAAACAGAAAATTTTTACACACCGTTAGAAGTAGAAAAGAAACAAGATGACGCAGATGAAACAGATGAAGCTGAAACAGCACTGTGAACCTCTAAGCTTCCAACGGTGGATGAAAAGCTTCAAACAAAACTGTATTCATATGTTATACAAAATATATTCATACGCCATGCAATATTTATGAAATGAAGCTAATGTTTACATGGAATACATTTTTATTCTTCATAAGCATAGGCATAAAAGATTAATTTTCCTTATATACATATATTGCAGAGCAATGCACTGCAATGGATTTTATGCGATTTTATAGAATATGCAGTATTTATTAATTGTAATATTTTTAATAAATTATGAAACTTAATTTTTTTTTTTTTTCCAAAATGTAATAATCAGGAAACTTATAGTAAATGAAGCTAAAAGATATTTGATGGTTTTTAATAAACTTTTTTTAAACATTTGTAGTTGTTTCTTATCCCACTTGGTAGAGACTTACATAAGTCCAAGAACCCGTGTGATCTTATGGAAGGAGGAAAAGGGGGGGGAATAGCTTCTGTTGTGATGGAGCACCCGTAGATAGAAATCTGACTTCGCTCCGTGACGTTGACTTTTATTTACCGGGCAGGGTTGTCAACCCTACTCCCAACGCTCTACAATCATGATAGACGTCTTACGGTGTAAAGTGGATTTCGAACCACTACAAACTTCCATTGATCCCCCTGCACTTGAATCCGAAACCTATGGCACCGAGAGCCGTGCACTCGATCATCAGGTTAAATGTTAACATGTGAAATACATGTTAACATGTTGACATGTTAAATCTTTAAGCGAGCCTGATCGCCGAGTGATTAATGCTGTGGAGCTCAGTGCCACAGGGTTCGAGTCACAGATGTTTGTAGTAGTTCGGGCTACAGTGTAGGGCTAACAACCCTACCCCGTAAAAAGAAAGCATCTCATGTTTCGAAATCTGTCAGTAAGTAGGCAGACGGCCTTGGCCCACGATTAGGCTATTAGGCCAAATAAGAAGATTATTCCCAATCATTGTATTTAATTTTCAAATAAAATTTTAATTAATTTTTAATGTGGAACTTTAAGAAACATATATAAAAATTACGGCATCTTAAAGTAATTTTGAAAACTCTACATTTAATTAAATTAATTAATTAATGTAGAGTCAAAACTAAATCAAACACAGTATTTATATAATTTTATTTTACGTAGTCATATGTAATCAAATTATTTTCCTTTTACATGCTTTTATTTAAAAAAAATATAACACTTGCACATTTTTTACAATCAATAAAGCTCATATAAACAAAGAACTAATCAACACACACAGTTGCTTAAATATTAAACACATTTAAAAATTCTGCAAAAAAAATTGTAATCACAAATAAATTAAAATTACATCTAAAAACAATTGGCAATTCCATAATAAGTAAATATTTTAAAGATTAATACATTAACTTTTTAGCTAATAAATAATAAATACTTATATTAAATCTATAATAAGCATATAAAAATATTAAATAGGCAAACAAATAAAATTTGTAGGCAACATTTGAATTTGTCGTTTAGTAAATAATAAAATTTAGTAATTCAAATTAAAGAGCATTTAAATCTAATTATTAAAATTTATTTATCATAACAATAAAAATTATCACTGCAAAATATTTCAGTTAATAACAAAGTAATAAATATAAAACTCTTAAAAGTAAAAAGGAAACGATTTGTTGAAAATAACGTTTGTTTGACTAGAATAAAATCTTAAAACATTAATAAATCTAAAAGTGAATCATTTAAAATACTTGTCATTCATTTTCAAAAATATTATGCCATAAAAAAATTATGTATGTCATGTCCATAAATTAAGGATAATGAAGTTCAGGCAAAGAAAGAGACAGAAGCAAAACAAATTTGACTTATTTGTAAAGTCTATTTATTACACAAAAGGTAAAGAGCAAAAAAGATGCTATATGTTTGACATAATTAATAAAAATTGCGATTTTTACTCCCTGGAGCAAATTTCAAAAAAGAACCTATTTACAAAAAACAGTATAACATGGTTAGTATGATGGTTAATGTGGAGTATGCCTCCCGGACGATGCAATACAGGCCTTACAACGCCTAGGCATGCTGAGTATCAAATTATCAATCTGATCTTTGGGAATATTACACCACTCATCAAGCAATGCCCTCCGAAGTTTCGGTTGACAGGTGGGAGGGAGTTGACGGGCTGCAATTCGTCGGCCAAGCATATCCCACACATGCTCTATTGGATTCAAGTTCGGTGAGTATGCTGGTTTGTATGAGGTGAGTATGCATTCGTCTACAATGTTTGCACGGTGAGGACGGGCGTTGTGATCCATAAACAGAAATTCAGCACCCATGGCGCCCCGAAACAAACGTACATGTTGTTCCAGAATGACATCCCGATAGATGTGGCCTGTCATCGTTACACTCTGAACATGCAGATCAGTTCTGGAACCAAGAATAATTCCTCCCCAAACGAGCCATCCTGCACCACCGTAACGGTGTCGTTCAATGGTGTTCTCTTGGTGGTAACGGGTACCTGGCGCTCTCCATATGAAAGTCCGTCGAGAATCAGACTGCAAACTAAACCTGGACTCGTCGGAAAACATCACACAAGACCACTGTTGCGGTGTCCACAATGCTCTCTACTCCAGGTTAATCGCAGGCGACAGTGAGTTGCGGTAAGTGGCACACATCTGACAGGCCTACGAGCATATAGACCAATGTGCCCTAAGCGTCTGTACATGGTCTGCCTTGAAACTGTCGTACCGGTAGCTGAAGAGAGCTGACGAGACAGGTCTGATGCTGTGCTCCGTCTGTTTCTTTTGGCAGTAACTGCTAAATACCGGTCCTCATTCAGCGTTGTAACTCGGGGGCGACCTGTGCTGTAGCATCTACTCACATTACCATCATCTTGGAATCGTTGCCAAAGCTGGAGATGACACTCTGGGCGATACCAAGTTCCTCGGATACTTCCAGCTGGGTACATCCACATTCCAGTCGTCCGATAATTCTACCACGTAAAAAATCATCCAAATGCTTCCTTTGTGCCATAACTATGCGGTTATTGCACTGAAACGCTTTTAAAGCACTTGTGAACAAGTTTACTTCTTTGGCACCATTCCTTATATACACCTCTCTTACACTCTCGTCATTGTGGCGTACTATCCGCGCCATCTGGTGGTTTCCTGTAATTTGCATATTCTTCTTCAAGATGTGTGTGGTAAATCTACAGGTGAAATTTTTATTTTAGAGTTCAATTTCTGTGTGATTCTGAATTTCCTTAATTTATGGACATGAGTGTATTACTCAATGCAAATTTTCAATTGATTGTTCTTCATGCTATTCACCTTACAATATTGTAGTGTGCACGTACGGGAGCCAAATTGTAGTGTTGTCGACTGGACTGTAACTGAGGTTGGGTTGAGACTTGAGACAGAGGTTTGAGAACTCATTGCTTTATTGACACACGCATCGACATCACACACATACCATTAGAGACATACAATATTTAACACATTTAAAGGCATATTATAGATTCGGGAAGGATTCCACTTCTAAGTCGAAAATAAAACTCAGGTACGCATTGGATGCGCGAAATATACTTCCTCTCCGGTTGAGAGTCTGTAGACCAACTTAAACGCAGGTTGCGTTGATTATATTTTCTCTCGGGATGAGCGATTACAAACTAAATGTTTCTCAACAGAAACGCGGGATTGCGTTGTACTAAACGTTTCTCAGCGGCAGCGCCTGTTTCGCCTTACGTCCTCTCGGTGAGAGTCTCGAGGCTTCCGGTCCCTCCTCCTGAACGCCACAGAGGGCGCACAATAACAATATTAAATATTCTGTCAGAACAAAACAACAATTTGTCAAAATATTTTAATTACTATAATAACCTCACTTTAATCCGAAATTCGACAATTCGACACATTCTCTTATACGGTACCGATTGAGACTTCGCTTTCTTATGGATTAATGCGTTTACTGATATTGACCGCCAGATAGCGATATAATGCTGCTACAGTTAGAGATGGAGAAAACTTTTAATTTTCGTTAATGGTGTTAACCGTTAATGATAATATAAACAGTTAATAGTTAACATTAACTCCTTAACTATTTATTGTGTGATTAAGTTATGCACATCAATACTACACCATGAACAGCATTAATTTTAATTGTAACACATAATATGTTTATCGATATAAAGAAAAGCTAAAATTATTTTAATTATTGCAAACGTCAATTGGTATAATACCAATAATTCTATGAAAACGTTTACATTCGCTGAAAATGCATTCGAAACTTCAAAGGTACTCAAAACAGCTGTTGGTCTAAAGTCACTGCATTTACTGGTCTCCTACATCATATACGAGACAATGAAGATAAAATATCTACCTACAGAACAGACTTCACAACTTAATGCTTCACTAGAAAGTTTTTCAGATGCATTTCGACCAGAGAAAAGAAGCAACCCTAAGATTCAACGCTACTTTAAAGCAGGAAGCAATCTTCTTGTATCATTGCCACCATATCTGTCACCTGCTAAAAAACAGAAACTTGTGACATTTGTGCTGTAACCATAGATACTTCTCACTTAGTCCAAGAGACATTCGAAATGTGCAGTTGAAAGATGAAAATCTTAAGATCACAGATTTTTTCGACGTGAAAAACGTGAAACAGGGAGAAACGTGAAAATTTTGCTAACTATGCTCTAAAAGTTTATCAGATGAACCAAGTTGTTTTGATCTCCAGATACCAAACCAGAAAATGCTCAACTATGGCAGTACAGAAACAAATTATAGGTCTCAAAGAACACTATGATGCCACAAAAACAGAACTATGGAATTGACGAAACATCTAACAGAATTGCAAAGGGTACTTTTGGATTGATATGCGAAGATTTATCAGTAAATATTACAAGTCCATATTCATGAAATAAATGAAAAAGCCTGTAGAAGATAAGTACAAGCATTATATTAATTTTCGGAGTGGTAATTTTTCCGAGCATTCGTTCCAAATTGCGGAAGGAAAATTGTAGGTGCAGTGTACGCTGTTGCTGAAACCTGCTACATAGCTTCCATTTTATCCATAGTGATCTCCGGTCAAAATGCTGAGCATATTCGCCTTTTTTGTGTTCATGTTTAATAAAATTTTAACAAATCACAGAATATATAATAAACCTCAATTTAATCAATTTTATTAACTTCAGTTGGATTTCTTTTCATTTAGCTCTCTTATTGCAATAAGCAAACAGCATTTCCGGCACAATTTAAACTCATGTTTGTGAAAATTGCAACACCATGAAGGACTTACGCGAGTGAGCTGAAATTTTCAGGAAATGCAAATTAGCGCATGATATGCAAATGATTAGAATTTCAAATCCGTAGCGCATGCGTATGCTGAGCAGCGCCCTCTGAACGCCGGATGGATCCGAATAAATAGACGGCTGTAGCGAGGCGTGTATGGTTATCGGTGGTTATCGGTGGTTATCGGTGGTTATCTGCTAGTGGTAAACGTTAGCTCAATCGTTACTTATGCCTCTTCGACGAAAGAGAGCGAGATTTGAACAACTTACAGAGTTTGAACGGGGGAAAATCATCGGCCTTCGTGAATCTGGATTGTCCTATCGTGCAGTAGCCGCTCGTGTGCAGCGTAACAGCAGCACAGTGATGCGTCTTTGGAAGCAGTGGACGGAGGAGTGTCGGACAACTGGGAAATCCGGAAGTGGACCCCGAAATGTGACGTCAGCTCGCGATGATAGACACCTGGTCCGCATGGCGCTGACGGACCGTACAGCTTCCTATAGACAATTGGCAGCACAGTGGTCAATAGCTATAGGTGTTTCATTGTGTGCTTCATCAATTCGTAGACGTCTGCTGTAGCAGGGATTGCGCGCAAGGACTCCTTTATACAGGATCCCCCTCACGCTAAACTATCGCCGCCTGTGGCTGCAATGGGCCGCTCAGCATAGAGACTGGCGTGTTGATTTACAGCATGTCATGTTTTCTGACGAATCCCGCTTTAATTTGTGGTACCATGATGGCCGCATTCGTGTCAGACGCTATGCCGGTGAACGCCACCTTCCGGAGTGCATTATCGAACGCCACAGTGGACGAACACCCGGAGTTATGGTCTGGGGTGTCATAGCATATCACGGACGATCTCAATAGCTAAGAATTGTGGGCAATCTGAACAGCAACCGGTACATCAGTGAAGTTCTACAGCCCCAAGCTGTTCCCTTCCTTCAAAGCTTGCCAGGCGCTGTATTTCAACAGGACAATGCCCGCCCTCATATCGCTAGGACTGTTCAATCCTTCTTTGCAACGCGGCAGGTACAGCTTCTTCCTTGGCCTGCGTATTCCCCGGATATGTCGCCGATTAAACATGTGTGGGATTTCGTTGGTCGGCGTCTCGCTCGTGATCCTCGTCCTGTTGCTTCTGCAGACGAACTTTGGGTGCGCATACAAACAATATGGAATGCTCTTCCTCAGGCAGACATTCAAAATTTGCTTGACTCTATTGCACGTCGTGTAGCTGCACTTATTGCGGCGCGTGGTGGCTACACAAAATACTGATTCCGATCTCTTGTTATTGTTTGTTTGCTTTGAACGTTTAATCATTTATTTGTACTACTACCAATCAACTGTGTATTAAATTTCATTCAATTATGACGATTGCTTCATGGTGTTGCAATTTTCACAAACATGAGTTTAGAACTATTTTCGTGTTAACGTATCACCATTCCAGATAAGATAAATAATCTATATGATAAGAAGTGAGCATTTTCAATTATTTTTTTAATTTCTTCCTTCAAAAGCTTAAAATATTAATTTTTTTAAAAAAATTTTTAATCTAAAATAATTGTTATTCTTTAATGAGTTTAAAGAGCAAAAATGATTTTGTCCTTTAAATTGTTGTTAAAGAAAAAAAAAAGTAACAAAAGAATATATATATATATTTACATAAACTAACTGAAATGTTAAATTTTATGAAATTTAATTTTTCAAATGAAAACTTGTGCATTCAAAGTATTCAATTCAGTTAAATATTAAAAAATATTAATATAATCAATATTTATTATATGAGGAAGAAATCTGCATATGTAAAAATACGGATACTGAGATAGCATATGATACATGTTTAATATTCCAAAATTAATTTTAACATGGTCAGAACTTATAGTACAGAAATTATTGACTCAAAGAATCCCTCCAAAATTAATTTTAGGATGGTCAGAATGGCTCTATAGAAAATTAACAGCCCTAAAAATGTATTATTTTTTGCCTTTCCGTTTTAAAAACAGGGCTTTATTTATTTCATTTTTTCACATACATTTTATACCTCACCTCATTTGAATTTCTGTGAACCCCTATATTTTATTATTTGAATACCCCAGTAATAAATGACAGTTTGCAGTTTAGTCTTTTTAAGCAAATCGTTTAGTTGAATAAATTATTTTGAATTGAATATATATATATATATTTTTTTTTAATTAACTACTCAATGAAATAATAAAGTGTAAAAAAAGTTAATTAGATTTAATAAATAAAATTATAATCAGAAATTTTTAAAAATGAGAAAAAAAATCATATTTGATTTAATGTGCGTAAAACTTTTGATAGTTTTTGTCAGCATCGCCATAAAAATATTATCAAAACTAAAATCGCAAAATTTATCAGCTAGCCTTTATCGACATGTAATAACATATTTTACTGTGTTCAGAGTATAACTAACAACTGACATATGAAGAAATAAAAGTAATTTTTAATAAAAATAAAAGTTTAGCCAATGAATAATTTAAATTGCATGCAATTATATAAAGTATTCATAAGGAATCTATTTGTTTCCCATATTTTTTATAATGGAAAACGCTATTGACAATCATTGCAATTTTCTTTGATTTGATCGGTATATTGCAAATTATGTCATCAGCAAATTTATTTGATCAGCATGTTGCAAATTCGCTAATATCATGGAATTTCAATTTATCGATTCTTTTAAATTCATAGTAATTTGATTCGAATGTTGCAAATTCACTAATTAAATGGAATTTGATTTTATCTATTCTTTTAAATTCACAGTAATTTGATTCGAATGTTGGAAATTAGCTACTTTCATGGAATTTGATTCCATCGATTTTTTTAAATTCATGGTATTTTGACTGTAATTCAGTAATTTGATTCGAATGTTGGAAATTAGCTACTTTCATGGAATTTGATTCCATCGATTTTTTTAAATTCATGGTATTTTGACTGTAATGTTTCAAATTCACTAATTAAATGGAATTTGATTTTATCTATTCTTTTAAATTCATAGTAGTTTGATTCTAATGCTGCAAAATCAAATATTTCATGCAATTTGATTTGATAAACTCTTTTGTTATTAGCTTAATTGTGTAACAGCAGATACAATTTGAAATAGATCCACGAAATAGAATTTGTTTCTGTGACATGAAACAACCCTTTATTTTAGCGTGTAAAAGTTATTCTAAGAATCATGAATTTTTACTTATTTCATCCCATCATAAAATTTCATCATTATCTATCCGTAAACAAAATCATTTTATCTTTTTTATTATTTCGCTCTGATAATGAAAAGGTACTATATAAAAAAGACACAATTTTGTTAATAAAAATATTAATCGGCATTGTTACTGTTAAAATTATCTCCATTTTTTTTATACACGTAACAAAAGATGAAAAGAAACATACAGATGACGTAATACACGAACTGATGCAAAGGAAGTGCAATCCACAATTGGTAAAAAAGAATCAGAAGGTACGCATGCGTAGAACAGTTTTGACTGAACGACGTGTCAGACAAAAGAGTGTTACAAACCAGCAAATAGAAAAGATAAAGGCCATATAAAATTAGATAATTTGGCTTTGTATTTGACAGTTTGTCAAGCGCTTAAAGTATTTGAACTCCGTCGAAAACACAGCATTGAATAAGTTTTTTTTTTTAATATTTTAGCCACAATATAAACTTTTCAAAGATGTTCGGATACGATATGTATACTTGGATATCAATATTCATTACAGTAGCACTAGCAGGATTTACTGCAATATATTTGTAAGTTTTATTTATTTAACTTATTTTTATTTTAATTAAAATTTTGTAAAATTATTATGCTTAATGGTTTTTTAATTTATTAAATTTTTTTGTTAAAAATGTGACTTGATTACTTTGTCATTATATGAATATTTAAATAATGTAAAATCAATATTGTGTTCAAGAATTATAAAAACAAAATCAATTGAGAAAAATGTTTCAGACATCACTTGAAATAAAAAAAAAAATTTTATAAAAAGTTTAACTAAAGTATTGTTAATATCCCCAATGTGAAAAAATCTTTACACTTTTTATGTTTTTATTGCTTTAACATATTCCTTTAATTACATTTAACTAAGTTAAGAGTTATGACTTTTATTTAATAAAATATTATTATAAATGTTCATAAAATCTTCATATTTAAACACAACAAATAGGCATAAATAAAATTCTTTTTACTTTCAGACATTTCGTCTAATTAGTTCTAGCATATTTTTTTTGACTTAGTTAAAAATTGCGTTTTTTATTTAAAAAAGAGTATAAATGATGCCCACAAACACTACTTATATTATTATTAATATTAATATTATTTACTGGATTATATATTATTATTTAGAATTTATTGGCATTTAAGAATAATCTTCGAGAAAGAAAGCATTTTTTCCATTCACTAGGAATTTTGCTTAATGGTTTAAAATTATTGATCTGAATTAATAATTATTAATGTTTGTTTTACTATTAATTTATTTAAAATAATAGTAAAACAAACATCAATAAACGTTTAATACGAGATTCCTTATTATAACTAACAAATTTTTGCAAAGGACATCACAATCAATAGATATCGTAACGCTGAAATGCTATCTATAAACTATCTTGTTTTGTTTTTAAAAGTCATTTCCTTTTTATTTATGCTTTACGGAAGTTTGACAGATGCCTTTGAGAACTTTCATTTGATTCTTAAATAAAACATTTGTTTTACATCACACAGACATAAGATGATATTCAATAACTCCTTATTGTGTTTCAAAAGCGCATTTGAACAAGTTGTAATAAATGTGTATTACAAAGCTTTGTTACAAGAATAAAAATAAAAGATTCTATGTAGATATAAGAAAATAAATGTTAAAACAAGTAACATACAAAAAAAAATATTAAGTCAATTCCTACTTTTTTTTTTACTCTATTGCAGAAAGTCCTTTCTGAATAATTTTCATTCATTTTTTTAAGTTTATCTGGCGCCATCTATTGGTATATATATGCAACTTGAATCTAAAAAAAAAAACTAAAATTAATTAATTAAATTTAATGAATGAATGAATATTTGAAAAAACTGTATTAACATCCAGTGTCATCTACTACAAGTTCAAAAAAAAGGTATTTGAACTTGAGTGGATGAATAAAAAGTATTTTATGAATTTAATGTATTGAATACGATTGAAAATTTGAACAAGATATATATAGGGAGAGTGTGAGCTAATAGAAGGAATTGAAAAATGAATTAACTTAATTTATTATATTATTTATTTATTATATTATTTATTTATTATATTATATTATTTATTTAATATTAATATTAGTCTTATAATATGTGGATATTATTTTCGGAGGTGAGGGGTATCAGCAATGTTTTGGACCATATCCAACGTTTCTTATTGGTTTATTTATTTCTTTTTGTAATTTCTTTCCCAAGCTATTCTTATTAGTTTATTTAAATTACTTTCACGTGCATTTTTAATAAATTTCTTTAGCGAGCTTTTTTTTTTATATAAAATCATTTGAAATTCCATAGTTTTTTTTACTTAGTTATTCATTTTTAAGTTTTTTACGTTCTTTTTTTAAAGCATCCTTTGGAATTCTATAGATTTTTTTTTTTTATTTAAGTTGTTTTCTTTTTGAACTGGTGAACATAACTGATTGCCTGGATAAGATTTGTTAATTTTTCTTCCTTTGTTTGTTTAAGATTGCTGTTATGGTTTTGTTCTTACATTAAATTCTAAATTTTATTACTTGCATATCGGCCCAGCTGATTACAATTTTTGTTTATTACTTTTTTTTCGGTGTAAAGAATCTCAACTTGTAGCACAGTGATTACGTTTGTAGGGTTTAGGTTCAAATCCGCTGACAGTGTTCATTCCTTACAGAAATGTGTTGGTGATCGTGGCAGTATACGTAAAGCATCTGGCGTGAATGTTAGACAGCCTGTTATAAATTTTCTGGTTATTTTTCAAACACTCAAATGAAGATTTTTACTCTTAAAAGTCTTCTAAAAAGCAATGTCTTCCCTCTATTTCCCCACGGCGGGTTGTTCATAGTATTCATAAGGTGAACACAAAGCCCACCAATATTTAACAACAAAAAAATGCTTGATAAATTTTATAAATCAAATTTAAAACTAATTATTTTAGAGAAAGAAAAAAATTTATTTAAAAAAAAAATGCTTATATTTTTAAAAAAATGCAGTTTAGTGGATGGTTTTTTATTTGTCGAAAAAAAAATAATTTCATATTGAGAATTCATTTATTATTTTTTCAAAGTAATTTTATTATTTTTTGTTAATATTATTCAGTCAAATTAGGAATGAAACCAATGATTGAGTTGGAAAAAAATGAGGCAGATAACGTGAGTAGCTATCATGCAGGAGGCTCATTTACAATAGGCTGCCAACATCCATTACAATCATTAATTAATCGGCCATAACAGCATATGTAAAGCGTCTCTCTTTGATAATCGGACTGCCTGTTGGGAATTGTCCGAGTTTTCCTCTATTTGACATGCAATTGATAGCGGATTTATCCATACAAATCCATCTGGAAGGCAATGTCCTTCCATCATCACCCATCGGTGGGCTGCTTGTGGAATACATAAATAGAACCCGAGGTCCACCGAGGCTCTACAACAACAGAATTACCAAAATAAAGTATTCAATTTAGAAATCACTCCACACCTAACCCTTCTAAAAATTTTATGCTCAGTAAAATTTCTTTATTAAAAAAATAAGATATAATGAAATGTTTTTAAATATCCACATAATCAAAAATATTATTATTATTTATTTATTTTTTTGGAATTTCAGATACTGTACAAAGAATGACAACTACTGGAAGAAAAGGGGTGTACCATACGTACCACGAAACAATATCATCAAAATTATACGCTTATTGAATTCGAAGGTGATATTTAAGTTTTATTTATTTTTCAGCCAACGAAATTTTTAAATCAAATTTTTAAATTCCATATTGCCGGCAATTATTTTTTTTTTTAATTTCCCGAAACATGTAAATTTTATTGTGAATTTGGCAGTGTTCAAATGTTATAAATTGCAACAAATTTAAACTTACCTTCTTACTCAGGCAATGATGATCAAATGAATACATAATTTTGTAACCATGTTAGTTATACATTAAATCATGCATTTTTTTTTTAATTATATGTTTACTAAAGATAAATATAATAAAATATTATTTTGTGTGTATTTTAGTAAAACATTAAATAACACAAATATAATATACATAAATGACTATTTTATATTTTAATCATTTTGGAGGGAAAATATTCTACAAGAAAATTTATTAATGGAAATTTAGAAAAATTAAATTTACAATTATTTGCAGCTAAAAGAAAATGAACCATTTCTTTTGAAAATCTTTGTATGATAGTAGACCTTCCAATGCGCAATCGGCATAAAGTAGTAATAACCAATAGCAAAAATTGTGGCCAAAAATTTATCATCGCATTTGTTAAGTTACAAAGTAAATGTCATATGAGGAGTATGTTTACCTCCAATTTGCAATCATGATGTACTCTATTACTCTATGTACTCTATTACAGGGGTCTCCAAACTTTCCAGCCTTCGGGCCATACTGCTTACTCCATTAAGTACCAAGGGCCAAAACCGTTTTAATTTTTCTGCCATTATCTATATAATTACATAAATCTCATTAGTATTTTTTTTACAAGTAGATACCCCGCTGTTTCATTCGCGTTAATTTAGCGTTTCCGTTCCTGGGAGATTTTCAGGTTAAAAATCATATGTTTGATTCAGGACATATACATTCCAAACATCGATATACATACATATGCGATACTCTTTACCCCTACATAACTACAGAGGGTAACCGAAGGGATGTTCACTAGTTTATAATGTTGGTGGGATTCATTTCAATTATGTGTTAGTTGTTATGCTTAAGTTAAATTTTATGCGTATTATGCTTATCATTAAGCTTTACCTAGCAAGTCAATAAAACCGAGTTATTATCATTCTGTGTTTTTTTATCCAACTTACTACAACAACAATAAGCTATTTGCTGTCGCGGGCTGGATTGATGACACTGGCGGGTCGGATTTGGCCCCGCGGGCCGTAGTTTGGAGACCCCTGCTCTATTACATTACCATTTTTATGATCAGTATGAATATACCGGTTCTCGTTAGATCACCGAAGTTAAGCATCATTGGGCGCGGTCAGTACTTGGGTGGGTGACCACCTGGGAACACTGCGTGCCGTTGGCAAATTTGGGACCTGAATGGCCGAGTATCTAGCGCTCTGGCGCTCTGTGCCACAGGTTTCGGGTTCGAATCCCGGCGGTGCCATGGATGTTTGTAGTGGTTCGGAATCCACTTTAAGCCGTAGGTCCCGGTCTTCTATGACTGTAAGAGCGTCACGGAGCCAAAGTCAGGCTTCTACCTACGGGTGCTCCATCACAACAGAAGCTACTTCCTTCCCCTTCAATCATGAGTCCATATGGGCTCGTGGGCTTGGCCAGCCAAGTGGGATAAGAAACAACAACAAACATGATCAGTATGTCCTTCCTTTGACCTTGAGGAGGAACACTCCAGATGCCCCACTTGGGGATTCTCACTAAACATTGTGGTTGAACAATACGGATGCAGTTTAACAGGCCCTCAATGGTGCATCCTGGGTAAGGTTGAATCTGCACCATAATTGCTGTTTTACTGGCAATTAAACTCAGATGAAAATTCTACACATTTGAAAATCACAAAAACATAATATCAGCGTTACGAAATGATAATCTAATTTATAAAAACACTATTCATTTATTTTTTCCTGCATTATGTTTGTTCATTTTTGTTTAGCCTATCAATGAAATTATGAAGCAAGATATCGGGAAGTATGAAAGAGCTATTGGGTAAGCAGATATTTTAATGTTTATAATGGCTGTTAAATTATTGTTAAAAATTTGAATGTGATGTTTTATTGCCTAATTATGCATTATTAGTTTTATACAAAAACAAATTATACATACTATACATTTCAGCCAAAGATAATAAATAAATGAAAAGTATTAAATTATATAAAATGAAAATTGATAAATTAAATATAAAAGTGATCTAATATAAAGTTTCATAAAATACACCACGAATTCAATCAGAAAAAAAAATCTAGATTTGCTTTCAAGGATCTTAATAAATTAACTTCCAGAAAAAAAAAACCTTTAATTCAACATTTGGTTAAGCAATAATAGTCATATCTTGATTAAAAGTAATGATGAAATCCGAATGAAATAGCCGTCAAATTAAAAACAAGTAATAAAAAAAATTTTAAGTCAATTCCTATTTTTTTTTTCACTCTATTGCAAAAAGTCCTTTATAAATAATTTTCATTCATTTTTTTAAGTTTATCTGGCGCTATCTATTGGTAAATATATGCAACTTAAATCTAAAAAAAAACGAAAATGAATTAATTAAATTTAATGAATTAATATTTGAAAAAACTGTATTGACATCCAGTGTCATCCACCGCAAGTTTCAAAAAATGTATTTCAACTTGAGTGGAGGACTAAAAAGTATTTTATTAACGATTGAAAATTTGAACAAGATATATATATGGAGAATGTGAGCTAATGGGAGGAATTGAAAAAAGGTTAAATTCTTTCGCTATTAATTTTACGTTTCCACGAAGCTAATATTTGGATAAGTAATAATAACAATGCTTTTATTAAAAGTAATGATGAAATCCGAATGAAATAGCCATCAAATTAAAAAAAGGTTAAATTCTTTCGCTATTTATTTTACGTTTCCGTGAAGCTAATATTTGGATAGTAATAATAACAATGCATTTATTAAAAATAACGACGAGGCTTGAATAGAGTAGCTAACAATTTTTAAAAAAAAATCTTTTTAAAAAATCTTTCGCTATTTATTTTTTTGTTGTAATGCAAATATAAAGTAATAATAGCAATATAATGATTAGAAGCAATGATTAATCTTGAAAGAATTTTTCTTTTACATAACCCAAATTAATTCATTCCATTGATTTTTTTAATAATGCTAAACATATTAAAAATTCTAAAAAAAGAATTTCGCTATAAAAAAAAATGAACAAATCCCTATTAAATACCAAAATAATTCCAATACAAAATAAACAAAAACGAGATGCATTTTTTAGAAGAAAAAACCGTAATCCCGTCGAATCAAAGAATTTTATAACAATTTAACATTAATTTTTAAAATTAAATTAATTTTTTATTATTAAATTGTAATCCAAACGTCGATATACCCATGAATTCGATAATAACTTTTTAACAAATGAAAGAATATACCTTTATAATAGATGAAAGTATAATTCAATTCTTGATCTGCAGTCATCTCATATCAAACCTGAAGCATTAATTTTAATTCTTTTAACATAAGTATAAACGAGTAATATTAAAAAATAATTTTTAAAGTCAATTCCTACTTTGTTTTCACTATATTAAAGAAAGTCCTTTATAAATAATTTTCATTCATTTTTTTTAAGTTTATCTGACGCCCTCTATTGGTAGATATATGCAACTTAAATCTAAAAAATATATATATAATTAATTAATTAAATTTAATTGATGAATTAATATTTGAAAAAACTGTATTAACATCCAGTGTCACCCACTACAAGTTCAAGAAAATGCATTTGAACTTGAGTGGTTGAACAAAAAGTATTTTATGAACGATTGAAAATTTGAACAAGATATATATAGGGAGAGTGTGAGCTAATAGAAGGAATTGAAAAAAAAGACGACAATTTTCAACGTCCTCTCGCTGTAGTACGATGACGTTATTTCAAATCTTCGTTTTAAGCTGAAGGTGTGTAATGAATTTGAATGAAATTCATAATAAGAAATAAACCAAGTAAGATGACGATTGTAAATTCAGTGGAGAAATTTGTTGAAACTGATGCTACAATGGACAGGCGTGTTAAGTCTAAAGTGAAGGAAACGGATTGCAGTGATATTTAAATAACGTTTGCTCGAGAACAGGAATTTATTTATTTGTAAAATCTTGCTCACAGAAAATGTGATGGGACTGAAAATTAAGATAATGCCGTGTCGATATACTTAAATTTATACATGCCAAGACATTTGTTGCTTGCCACTGGAGAAAACAAAATTCTTCCGACAATCCGGATAGTTCAGTTCAAATACAGCTTTTCCAAAATAAATTAGATAATTCATAAAATACTAAATCATCCGTCTGTCTGAAGGGTTTAACAAAAAAGAAAAGCTCAATTCTACAGCCGACCTTACTTTTCTTTCAAATATTTATTTTTATCATTTATCATTTTTTTTTTATCTTATACGTTTTCTTCGCTTTTAATAAATTCTTCAATTTATTTTAAGTTCTTTTGAATTCACTACACCAAGTTTTGTGCTGACTGAACCAGATCTTCTAAGGGATGTCTTAGTAAAAGATTTCCACAAGTTTCATGACAGAAGGGTACGTGAATTTTTTCATTAATACAGTTTACATCAAGGAATGTTTTTACTGTTAATGCCTCATATAGAAATTTTTTATATCATTCATAATCATAATGTAATACTTTGTATACAATATATTATACAACCAAGACAAAATAATGACTTGCAAAGAATTTATTCAAACGGAACGAAAATCAATAGATATGATGTATACGCAAAGAAAAGGAAATGAACATATTTTCGGAAGAATTGAAGGGGTTTTGTAAGAAGATACAACTACAAATAGAGATGCAATCAAAAAGATATTGCCCTACTTTTGGCAGTTCTGCAAGCTGTTATCTGTCGTGTGATTAATTCATGCGTCACTTTGAAATGCAGATTCTTCCCGGAGGTATGATGCATAAATGTGGAACTTCAGGAAGGTACTAGCCATGTTTGGTACTAAATAATTAAACAAAAAATAGAGCCAATTTGAACTACATAGAAAAAAAAATGTAATTCGAGCAAAAATATTTGAATAAGAAAAAAGCTCAAAATAAAAAAAGACAGGTAGCTTACCCTTACTCTTTTTAAAAATACAGGTAGCTTACCCGATTTGAAAAAATAATGTTAAAAAAAGAGGAACTACTGTACTTCCTTTAAAGCAATTGGACAAGCGAAAAAGAAACAATCTCACTTACTTCCCGTTACTTTCGAAAACTCGTGGGGTTGGAAATGGAATGTTGAAATGGAAGCTCATATGGTTCACCATACAGGCATATACTTAGTTACGAAAGGCAAAGCAAATGGATACAGAATATCGTCGACGTGCAGACGTATATATGGATATCATGGATAACAACAAACTCCTGATTGTGTGGTAGGCAATAATAACGTTAATTCTAAACGTTTCCAAGCATGACTTCGCTAGTCGTTGGGACTCGGGCGTTGGCAGAAAATTGTTCTATTGCAATAAGTGTAATTTCACATTGAACGAGTCTAAAAGAAATACGAACGAGTTTGTCGTTGTAGATAGTCAGTGCAATGGGCAATGTTAGTTCATAATTTTGAGTCATATATTAATGGTTCTTCTATCAATGGTGTTCAATTTTACCAAGAGGTCTGTTGATTGATAACTGATATTTTTAAAAATCTTATCAGATGGCTTATTTCGTAACTTTCAATATGAAGCAAACCGCCATTACCGCTCAAATAATGAGTTCATCTCTTTGCGCACATCCAACATTTATCAACCATAACTCCATTGTATAAAGCATTTTATTGCCCATTTCTTGACAGCCAGTGACGGCAGCTCCGTTTATGGTTACATGAATTTTCTTCCGCGCAAACAAATTCGCTGAAGGTCATACATATTTTAAATTTACTGTCTATGTGCTATGAGAGACTTTTTTGACGACTACTTTGTCTTCATGCATCTGCCATCACTTAATAGTCGACCACTGTGTTTTGCCTTTCTTTTAACCATTCTTACCTACTTCGTCTAATGGTGGCATCGCTTCTATCTAAACGTCGATTGATCCTTCGATTTTACCATCCTGCTTCCAGCTTTAACTCAGTTGCATCTCCTCTCACAAATGGTGCCATATGCTCGTATTGTGCGTGATTGGTGTCAAAGTGGAATAAAATTCAAACATAAATGCCATAGAATTTGGATTTCTCTTTTACACCCTATCACAATATTCAGTTATAATGCTCTGGGCATCAAGCTACTAATTTAATGGCCGCCAGACTCGAAATTTTTCTACACTGTATCCAATAAAATTTGCAAACTAAATTTCGTTACACTCGTATAACTTCTTCTTAGCATGTCATTTCTTTTATTTTAGAGTATATATGGCAAATAACTTCTACAGTGTATTTTTGGTACTAATTTTTCTAGGATGTCAATCTGGGAAATGGAGATTCGATATTACTTCACATGGTTACCAATCTCAAAGGAGAAGACTGGAAGCGAGTTCGAACCATCATAACTCCTGCTTTTACTTCCAAAAGAATGAGAACGGTAAGTTTTTTCTCCAATTTTTTTTTTATAAAGGAGGAATAAATGAATTGACAGATGGATACAAAACAAAAAAGATTCATTCTATTTGTAATAATTTGTAATCCCCGCTTTGAACAGGCAAACAGACTCGAGAGGGAGATTTAGAATCTTATCTAAAGAGTCGATCTGCTTGGTGGGTTGGGTTTTCTCATCTATTTCTCTTAATAGGAACGGCTCTAGCGTTTTACCGCCATAGGAAAAACCCAAAAATCCCGCTTTACATTTACATTTCAAAAATCTACAGCTGTTACATTTAATTTTAGTTTCTGAATAATTTTTTTGTAAATTTATAAAAATCATAATTTGAATTTGAATGAAAAAGAGATCATTCCTTCTTTCTATAGAAAAAGGTTTTAAATTTACAAAATGTGATTATTTTTTTCACAGATGGGATCCATCATTAATGAATGTTCGAAATCCGTGACAGATGTTTTGGAAAAAACTGCCAAAGAAGACAAACCTATCGAGTGCAAAGGGTAATTGAATTACATTTAAATAAGTAATATTTAAAAAAAAAACATTTAAGTCAATTCCTACTTTTTTTTTCACTCTATTGCAGAAAGTCCTTTATAAATTATTTTCATTCCTATTTTAAGCTTATCTGGCGTCATCTATTGGTAGATGCATGCAACTTAAATCTAAAAAAAAACTAAAATGAATTAATTAAATCTAATTACTGAATTAATATTTGAAAAAACTGTATTAACATCAAGTGTCATCCACTACAAATTCAAAAAAAACATTATTTGAACTTGAGTGGATGCATAAAAAGTATTTTATGAACGATTGAAAATTTGAACAAGATATATAAATATATATAGGAAGAGTGAGAACTAATAAAAGAAATTGAAAAAAAATAAACACAATTTATTAAAAAAATATCTTCAAAGGAAATTTTATTTCTATCAATACAAATAATACTATAATTTGCATTAAATTTATAAATTTCTTAATTCTGAATTCTTTTAAATTTTTTAGAACTTAGCACGAAAATCATATTACGAAAAGTCTGATTTATGACTAAACAGAAATTTCTCTCCATGCTTTTCTCATTTAATTATTACAGCAACTGCTTATTTACAGTTTATTCGGTGCCTTCGCCATGGATGTGATTGCGAGAGCTGCGTTTGGAACACAAATCGATTCCCACAACGATTCTGAGAATATTTTTGTGAAGTATGCCAAAGAAAATTTCATTTCGCCATCAATGATAAAATTATTATTGTTTAGTAAGTAGCAACTAAATGGAAACGTACTTTTTATTTGTAATAACAAACATTTCATTATATTTTTAAAAAACACAACAAAAAAAATTAGATTATAATAAATATATTTCATTATTTTAAAAGTTAATTGTGAACGTATAAAATTTTACATTATTTATAATGCTAGGGATTTAAAATGGTAAAATTTGCATAGCCTTTTGCTAATATCGCTAGCACCTACTACGAATCTACCTTTACACGTATGATAGACACACACACATATATATATAATGATGTAGAAAAAATTATCCCACATATGCATTAAAAGAAATAATAATATATTCGTATTTTATAGCTTTATAAAAATAAGTCATTATTAATATGTTGTTGTGCTAATGCAGCTGACAGTACAGAGTCAGTTAATCTTTATGCCATAAGCAAGGGTTGCACCACTGTTACTCGTTAGGCACTACCCAGGAGGTACGTGTAGTTTGGAAATATGCTACGGACGTGAGTAACACTACTCACACAACGCTCTTATTAGACCGGGACCTACGGTTTAAAGTGGATTCCGAAACATTATACACACCCATGGCACCGCCGCGATTTGAACCCGAAACCTGTTAAACCAAGCGCTATCCACTCGGCCATCAGGCCCCATTATTATTAATATTTATTTCATTTAAAAAACAGTTATAAATTTTTGAGGAAACAGTTACAGTATGTTACATGAGAAGCTTATAATATGACAAATATGTGATTCAAATATAAATATATATATATATTATATTTTAGTTTATAAATAATATATAACGATATAATCTATCACGTACAGATTTCTTATGCCCAGCTCGTGGCAATGAACGCCGCTGGTGAGAGTTAGGGCTGAGGTTCAATCCGCAGGCGGCTTTGTTGTGGACACTGTTTGAAAACATGATGAGACTCGATATTCGTTTGTGATGTTCAGCATCTTGCCTCGTGAGTCGAACTATCTGGTGGGAGTTTTCTACTTTTCATCCATACGATGCGCAAATGAGGGGTAGTTCCCCCTAAAAGTTCTCTCGGAAGGCACTGCCCTCCTTCTTCAGCAACTCGGAGCCAAGTCCGACTTCTACCTACCTGTGCTCCATCACAACAGAAGCTGCCCTTTTCCGTCCATCCAGGAGTAGACTACTCATGGGGTGTCCGTCCTGCACTGCAGGACACTGAGGATTAGACTAAACATAGATAACATATTACTTAAAAATTTCTCTTCTTATTAATTACTTATATGGAATGTTATAAAATATTATAATAATTTATTTATCTTAAGTATTAAATATTAGTTTGAAAAAGTGAAAAAAAAAACAATAAACTTTTTTGGTGAACAAAAATTTAAATTCCTTTCAACAACACTAGATGGTGAAATAATAGATAAATAATTCTTATAAGAAAAATAATTGTAATTTAAAAGTATATATATTCAACTATCTTAATTTTATTGAATTTTTAAAATTTCTTTATTTAAAATTTAATATTTAAATTAAACATTCTGAAATTATTAGGCATTATAAATGAGTTCCCTTTTCTAGTGATTTTCCCAGTCAAGATGCTGGTAAAATTGAAGCTGATTAAAATTGGTGGAGAAGACTTTTTTAAGAATGTTATCACGCAAGTTGTTAAGAAAAGAAAAGAAACTGGAAAAGTGAGTGGTTGTTATAAAATTTTTTACTGAAACAGATTAGTTTATTTAATAATTTTTTTCCAATGAATTAAAATTTACTTTTAATTGTTTTTATCATCATTTAAAATAGAATTTCCTAGAGGTCTGAAGCGACCTGGTGGATAATGCAATGGGTTTCCAACCCATTGGCTTTAAATCCTATAATCCAGCAGATCCCAGTCTATGATTAAGGGTACGTGAAAAGTAACATTGGGACTTGATGCCTGAGTGACTATCCCTCAGGCGTTCGGTGCTACAGGGTTCGAGTGCCGGTGGTGCCATGGATGTTTGTAGTGGTCCGGAATCCCCTTTAAACCGTAAGTCCCGTTCTAACGCGACTATAGAGCGTTGGATGTGGGACTTACAACCTTATCCCGTAAAAAAAAATCTACTGCCTAGAAGACTGCCAGCAGGAAGACAATCTTGGCCCACCACGGAGTCGTTGGCCCAATGAAGAAGAAAGTAATATTAGCAACACTGGAAAACACCAAAAGAAAATAAAGTAAATGGCATAAACCCAGTTACTGATTGATTATTGGTTGTCACTAGCTACACCGACTTCCAATCATTAAGCGCGATTATGTATATGCCTTCCCCTCTCTTTTGTTGTTGTTTTCGTTTTTAGTAATTCTTTCGAAATATCCCGAGTCGTCTCATTGCTTTTTGCATCGATACTTTTATATAAAACATGATTAAAAGCAGGACGTCCCTTAAGTGTCCGATTGGGCACCAATTGTGTAAAGTATATTAATAAACCTAGTCCTTTTCCTTTTTATGAGTGTTTAATTTACAATAAATGGAATAAATTATAAAATGTGAAAGGCTATAAACTCTGGCTCTCGATGTCACAGGTATCCGGTTAGAGCCCCGGTGGTACCACTGATGTTTGTAGTGGTTCGGAATCCAAAACCCAGGCATAAACCCAATTTAAATATAATTAATATAACCCAATTTAAATTAATATATAGGCATTTAAATTGTAGATCCCTGTCTAATATGACTTTTGGCTGACAACCCTATCTCATAAAAAGAAAAATCACATGCTTCAAAATCTGCCAGTAGGCAGACGGCCTTCGCCCACCATGGGGCTGTTGCGCCATTGAAGAAGAAAAAGCTATAAGTGTCATCAATTTGAACTCTTTTTATTTTCTAGATAACTTTGGAGCATTACTACCTAACATAGGTAAACATTTTGTATGTAGAGATATGCGTGAGGGGCTCTATGAAGAAGGGTGGGTAAGGAAATAGGTTGGGACACATTTCTATAAACGAAGCCGAATTGGAGTTTTAGGCTTTTATGAACTGAAGCCAATTAAGTTGCCAAAGTTATTTATTAAATCCATAGGCATAGTCTTTAGTCCAAATAACGTTGACACTAACAATTCTTCCGGTTGAGGCAATGGCAATATTTCTTTCATGATGTCTGACTACAGGTGGAAATGACATCATCATAAATAGATGATGCTTTGTTATTTTTTATTACCATTATTTATACCATCCAAAAATAACTTAACTGAGCTTATTTCGATGAGTAAAGTACAGTTTTGACAGTGCGAGCTCTACTTGTTATGTGTTCTATGGTCAAGAGTACCCACGTGAAATGAATTCGGATGTGCTGTCTGAGTTGGTCACTAGTATTTCGATCTTATGATTTATTACTGGTGATTTATTAAGCCATCGATCATAATGTCTTTAACCTTTGTGACTTTAAAGACTGATTTTCATAATGATCTAAGCGAATAATAATGATTAAGCACCTCAAATTCTCTAGTAAAGTAGATGTTTATCTTGAACTGAAAACTTCTCAGCAGAGTGGTAGTAAACTGTTTTAAGGATGATAGAAGCCATCAAAATGAACAATATTTATTGTGGGTCATATATATCATTCTGATAGTCAAAAGGGCAAAAAAGTATGCATCCATTTTGAATTTTTAATAGTGTAATTAATAAGATAATTTTAATAAGATAATTTACCCAATTATAAGTGAGCAATCCCATTTATTTAAATCAGATAAAATTGTGACCACAGGTGTCATCGCCGCAAGTCGAACTGACTCACTCTTTGGAAAATTCTTGATACTGTATTTATTCTATCAGCTGCAAAAACGATTCTACCATGCAATTCACAGGAGTTTTATATATTAATGATAATATCCTATGGTAATAATTTGAAACATTGATGACGCAACTCTTTTAGTTTTGTTCTACTGAACCTTAATAAGCCAATCAGATGCAACTGTTAATAGCACCTTTTTCAATGGAAATTAAAATACGATATAAATTTGATGGAGACATTACGGAGATGTTTTTCTTCTTGGGAATGAAATAAATTACGTCAGAATTGAAGCTTGTAAGATGTTGTGAAGTTAGTTTTGTCTAACGTTCGGAGGAGAATGTGACCCTGGGTCCCATGGTAAATATTGTTCATCTTAATGTATATTAACACTTCGTTTATTTCGTTAAAACAGTTTATGAATATACTGTATAATCGCCATATAGTTTTTAAAGAGTTTAAAATAATGCTTTTATATTTTAGCGATACAATGACATATTGCAAGTTTTGATGGATGTCTGTGATGAAAACGAGCACTTACTAAATTCAGAAATCGCTGAAGATGAAACGGATCGTTATGGAAGCATCATGGATAGCAAAGATAAGAAGACACCTTCTTCATTAAAATACAAAAGTAAGTCTATTATAATATTCCAGTTTGTAATTTTTTTTTCTTTTTTATCAGAACACAATTTTTTAAGTAAACAATAACATCATGTAAAAGAAACAAATGAATATTCCAGTTACTTCTAACATGTAAAATATAACAATTTTTAGGAACAAGAATTGTTTTATCATTTAAAATAGCGTTTTCTAACCTTAGTATACACAACAGACTTATTGGGAATGCGAGAAAATAATATCAACAATGGCTGAAGCAAAAAAGAGAAAATGAAACACTAGCCGGAAACCTAGAAAGAGTTCCTTGTTCTCACTAATACTGTAAGTTATTTAACATATTTGGAGAGTACGTGTCGTTACAAACCTAAGTTCCTTCAAAGAGAACTTCATACACAGGATGCAATATCTTGTATACGGGAAAGGTCAGCACATTGAAAATATTGCACGTGACTCTGGGGACACTAATGTGGATTAATAAAAGATTATTTTCCGTAAGTTTCATACTGTTGTTATTCATTTCTGCATGTACATATGTTTATTATTCGAGCATTACACTGAAGTGACAAAAGTCATGGGATACCTCTTAATATCGTTTCGGCCCTCCTTTCGCCCGGCGAAGTGCAGCAACTCGACGTGGCATGGACACAACAAGTCGTTGGAAGTCTTCTGCAGGAATATTGAGCCATGCTGTCTCGATAGACGTCCATAATTGTGAAAGCTTTGATGGTGCAGGATTTTGGGCACGAACAGACCTCTCGATGATGTCCCATAAATGCTCGATGGGATTCATGTCGGGCGATCTAGGTGGCCAGATCATTCGTTGGAATTGTCCAGAATGTTCTTCAAACCAATCGTGAACAGTTGTGGCCCGGTGACATGGCGCATTGTCATCCATAAAAATCAAATCGTTGTTTGGGTACATGAAGTCCATGAATGGCTACAAGTGATCTCCAAGTAGCTGAACATAATCATTTCCGGTCAATGTTCGGTCCAGTCGCACCAGAGGACCAAGTCGATGCCATGAAAAAACAGCCCACACCATTACAGAGATACCACCAGCTTGAACAGTGCCTTGCTGACAGTTTGGGTCCATGGCTTCGTGGGTCTGCGCCACACTCGAACCCTACCATCAGCTCTTCCTAACTGAAATCGTGACTCATCGGACCAGGCCACGGTTTTCCGTTCATCTAGGGACCAACCGATATGCTCACGTGCCCACGAGAGTCGCTGCAAGCGATGTCGTTCTGTCAGTAAAGGCACTCGAGTCGGTCTTCTGCTGGAATAGCCCAAGAAAGCCAAATTTCTCCGCACAGTTCTAACAGACAAGTCCCTTGTACGTCCCACATTGATTTCTGAGGTTATTTGACGCAGTGTTGCTTGTCTGTTAGAATTTACGACTCTTTGCAGACGTCGCCGGTCTTGGTCGTTAAGTGCAGGCGGTCGACCACTGCGCTGTCCATGGTGGGATGTTATGCCTGAAATTTCATACTCTCGGCACACTCTTGACACAGTGGATCTGGGAATGTTGAATTCCCTAACGATTTCCGAAATGGCATGACCCATGCGTCTAGCTCCAACTAACATTCCGCGTTCAAAGTCTGTTAATTCCCGTCGTGCGGTCATCATCACGTCAAAACCTCTTCACATGAATAACTTGAACAGAAATGAAAGCTCTGCGAAAGCACTGCGCATTTATACCTGTTCTACGCGATGCTACTGCCATCTGAAAATTTGCATATTGCTATCCCATGACTTTTGTCACTTCAGTGTATAATGAAATTGACATAATTCATTTTTTGTGCATTCATTATAATTATTGACTTCCAACAGTTCCAAATTCAAATATAAACTGGGAAGTTTTAAAAATGTACCTGGATTACGAATATTTCATAGTGTGTACGTGACAGCAGTGCGAAACTCTCCTCCTATTAGCGGCTTCTAGTATATTTTTTACTGAAATTATCTCCCCATGTCTTCCACATTCTGCATATGAAATTTGGTTTCATTCCGTTAATTAGTTTTAGCTGCAGAGGCCTCCAAACAAAGAAAGTTGTTTTATGACCGCCCTGTACAAGGGCAAGAGAGGCAAGCAAGCGAACCACTACAAAAGTAAAAAAAAAATAACGAATGACGAATACTTCTCATAGGATTTTCAATAACTGGAAACGAATGCTTTCCAAAACCACTATTTGTGGACAGATTTTGGTGAAAGGTGCTATGAGGCCATCATAACCATCTGCGCCATTTAAAGACAAGACATCCAATTTATAAACATAAAGGCGTTACTTGTTTTCGGCGAGTATCAAATGGTCCTAATCTAACGTATTTAGCATTATTAATGTATTAGCACGTATTTAACATTTAGCAAACAAAATTAATGTTGAAGAATCGTACAGAATATTTTATCGTATTGCTCATAAACGTTTTACCCAGTGATATGGAAAAGTAAAAGATTTCAAAACAGTGATTTAAAATTTTACAATTAAATTAACTTTAAATTGCTTTAAAAATATATATCAATTAAAAATTTTAAAAAATGCACTAACATACTATTTATTTATAATGAATAACATGCATATTAAATAAAAAAAAAATTCCCTCTTTTATTTTCAGAATTATCAGAGATCGAGTTGTTGGCCCAGTGTGTACTGTTCTTTGTTGTGGGCTACGAAACCACTGCTTCCACTCTTGCTTTCATGGCGTATGCATTAGCGATGAATCCAGAATGGCAAGAGAAACTGATTGAAGAAGTTGACAAAGCGTTTGAAAAACATGTAAGTTTTCACTTTGATGAAGCTTAACTCTATCTGTAATTCAAGTCAAGCTGCATTTGTACCATAAACTAAAGCCTCAAAACTAACAGCCCCAACCGATAAAAAAAAATATGTTCTTCAGTCTTAATTGTTCGATTCCTAGCACACAATCAGTTTATCCAATTTCTTAGGCAAAACCAACAAAGTTGTCTCTTTAAAAGTGGTTTTCTATCAGTTACTGAACTATTTCTTCGCAGAACACCCGACACTGGAAAGCCTGAATGGGCAGAAGATCGGGTTTCTGACTGTCTGGCGGTTTACGACATGAGATTTTAGTATCCAGTGGAAACCAACATTAACTCAAAACAGTGAACTTCATAATACACTAGGCATAAATTTTAATTTGAGATGAGAACAATGTCGCGGAAGTATCAATTTGTCCTGATTTAGTTTTGAGACTTTATTCAAATACTTTTTTATGCATATCACATACGTGATTCTATGTTTATATATCCTGTGTCTTCTATGTAATATTCCATCCCGACTCTTGGCAAAGTGAGCCACTCGTAAGCATTAGGGCTGAGGTTCAATCCGCTGGCAGCATGCTGTAGACGTTGTTTCAAAGGCAAGGAAATTCGATAGCGTTTGTGATGTTCAGCATCTTGCCTCGTTATTCAGACTGCCTGGTGGGAGTTTTCCGGGTTGCGAGGCAGTTCCCCTAAAAAGTTCTCCCGGCAGGCACTACCCTAATTCTTCAGCTACTCGAAGCTAAGTCAGATTTCTACCAACTAATGCTACATCACAACAGAAGTTGCCTCCTTTCCCTCCATCCATGAATAAACTACTCATAGGGTGTCGACCCCGCGCTGCGGGACACTGAGGATTAGACACAACAACAACAATGTAATATCCCGAGCTCTATACATGGGTGAAAATATCTACACATATTAATAATTATGATTTATCTATACTGATAAAAAAAAAGGATAAATGCATGTGTATATTTCAGCATAACTTAAAAACTGTAAATACTAAGCACCATTTTTTTATTTATTTTTTTTTTTTTATTCAATTCACTACTCTTTTGTTTAGTGTGTAGACGAAAGCCTCAAGTTACCACTGTTTCTTTCTTTATTTTTTTTCGAAATTAAAATGATCAAAGTAAAGAATAAATTCAGATTACTTTCTTTTTATAGAATTTTAGAAAAATATATAAAAGCACATTGTAATTCATCATTTATTCTAAAAGATAATTTTCTCTCTTGTATGGATTATAATATTTTATTAATTGGTACAAAATATGTTAGGAGTAAGCAAATTATTTTTATCGTTTTTTTTTTTTTTTTCTCCAATTTCATGAATCTTTTGATGACACTAGGACAATAATTAGTTCACATTTGGCAAAAAAATTTAAAAGCCAATAATTTATGCGTATATTTTAAATAGATCTTTCTATTAAAAAAAAAGCTATTTCCTATCCTTGTCACGATTAAGAAAGGTAACAGAATTACAAATAAATTTTAAACATTACTAATTTTGTTTTTAATTTTTTTTTTTCTTCAAATTAGTGAATTAGTTTTATGAAAAAAAATTTTAACATATAAATATTGTTCTTTTAAATATACAATTTATTGAATAATACATTATATTTATTCAATGCATATGACTACTACTACTAACCACATCACTATGTCTAGAGTTGAGTTGCCCCTTTACAGTTTGGGAATGATGTAGGTGACAGAGAAGTCTGATTGGGCTCCGTGACGCTCTACGGTCCTATGAGACCGGGACCTACGGCTTAAAGCGGATTCCGAACCACTACAAACACCCATGGCACCGCCGGGATTCGAACCTGAAACCTGTGTACGAGCGCCAGAGCGCAAACCACTCGGCCATCAGGCCCATTAATGAATATGACTGTATGCCACAATAATATAATTGCAAATACTGTATGTGATAATATATTTTGGTTAATTATTGTTTAAAAATTCTAGGGTGAAATGAGCCATGATACTGTAAGAGAGATGAAAGTGTTAGAAGCTGTGGTTTCAGAAACTCTGCGCATGTATCCAGTAGCTATAGTGTGAGTTAACGTTTAAACTATTGATATTTAGTAGATTCTTAATATTTAGTCGATTTATTTATATTTAGTAGATTCTTAATATTTAGTAGATTTTTAATTTATATATATACACTGGTATCCAAAAGTTAAGCATAATTGATAATTATGGGAATAAAGAAGGAACTGTAACTCAGAATGGCGGGAAACGCGATATGCGAGTGTAAAATGGTTATAAAATAAGAAAGCAAATCAAAAGAACGATAATAATTAATTTTATTATCCAAAGTAGCAGTTTGAAAGAAAACTGAGCATAGCAAGGGTTCACACTTTAAAGAAAAAATGAAAGAAAACATTAAATAAAATAGTGATGCCGCAGTTTAATAAGGCATGTGGTCACCTCTGACAGCCAG
This sequence comes from Caerostris darwini, assembly GCA_021605075.1. NCBI lineage: Eukaryota > Metazoa > Arthropoda > Arachnida > Araneae > Araneidae > Caerostris > Caerostris darwini. The sequence goes on from BPLQ01003280.1 coordinate 219,316, forward strand.
GCACGCTGCACAGCGATTTACCATACTTGCTATGAGATGATGAATGAGTTGCGGGCTCAAACGGTTCCAAGCTTCTTGGAGAGCTCTCTTCAGTTCCGTAACGGAGCTTGGTGGGTGCGAAAGGGCTTAAATTTGTCTCCCGAGCATATCCCATGCATGCTCGATAGGATTTAAATCAGGGGAGTTCGCAGGCCACGACATGCGCTGGATGTTTTCCGATTCAAGGAAGTCATCAGCCAGCACCGATCGGTGACATGGCGCATTATCATCCATGAATATGAAGTCAGGACCGACAGCACCTCGAAACAAGCGAACATAAGGCTCAAGAACTTCGTCTCTGTATCTTTGACCAGTCAAAGACCTCGTGCCAAAGAAATGGAGGTCTAATGATGCCTGTCCATACCATTACTCCCCTTGATGGAAAATGATGTCTTTCCGTTATGTTTCTTGGTTCAAAACGTGTTCCACGTTCTTTCCATATCGTTACCCGACGAGAATCACTACTCAGACTAAACCGGGACTCGTCACTGAACATCACATTGGCCCACTCTCCCACACTCCAATGTTGATGTTTCAAACTCCAGTTCAAACGAGCGCGTTTATGCGCAGACGTGAAGGGAATGCAAACTGCTGGTCTTCTGGCATACAGGCCAGCATGATTGAGTCTCCTGTAAACAGTTTGTCTCGAAATTCTTATTCCTGTGGCGACTGTGAGCGCCGAACCCAGTGCTCTGGCAGTACTGCCCCTCTGACGTCGCGCACTTATTACCAGATATCGGTCTTGGCTAGGGGTTGTGACTTTTGGTTGTCGGGTAACATCTCCCGTTCTTTGAAACCTCTGCCACAGTCTTAAGATCACAGACTGGTCCACATTCAAAATTCGAGACACTTCGGTTTGTGATCGTCCGGTTTCCAGCATTCCAACGATTCTTCCTTTCGTAAACATGTCCGATTGGCGTCGTTGTGCCATCATTCACCTTGTTTGATGGTTAATAACGTTCCTTCGCACAACAGTTGCACGAAACTTGTCTGAACTGCCTATGCTGCGTGAATCGGTTTCTCTGCGTTCCGACATGCGCAGGTGTTTCGCGCAGGACGTAGTAGACTGAAAATTTTTGCATAAACCCAATGTTTCTTCTTCACCCAATTAATATCCGCAAGAAATTTGGAACAATTTTACGAATATTTACTCCGTGTTTTTCGCATTTTACGATTTATGCTTAACTTTTGGACACCAGTGTATATATATATATAAGGTATCTTTTTGTTTATATATTCACAATAATTGATTTCCTAAACATGATTATACACAATGAGAATTAATATGTTGTTGTGTATGAACATTAAGCACTTGAACCTGAAGTTATTCACCATTAGAACGGCAGAGATGTAAAATATCCAGCGTTGCAAAATGGGAGAGGCCTTGCTGCATTGCATTCACACTTTGCCTCCTCAATTTTAAACGAACACATCTAGAGATGGAGTCTGGGGGATATCTTCCTCTTGCTCTCCTTCTTGGGGCCAACATAAGTATCTTCAGACCTATGGATTTATCGTACATAGACAATTAAGTATTCGGATCAATATCACTATCTAAATTTCAAATCCGGTTCATTTAGTTTGAAACATCGAGACATTCCGTACCGTAACTAATAAATAAATTTGATGCTGAAAGACTCAAATTCGAATAATTGGTGGTGTCTGAGGCAGTCATTGCTTTTAAAAACGAGGAATCTTAATGGTGATTTCTACAATGTGAGCAAAGAGTCTCGCATTGTTAGCAGGTTGCCTGGAGAGAAGTTTCCCAGTTTTCTTCTGTCGTCTTCTACTTCATTAACTCAACAGCCCTATGATGTGTGCCAAGGCCGTCTGCCCACTGCCAGATTTCGAGATAGGAGATGTTTTCTTTCTACAGGTAGGGTTGACAGCATTACGCCCAACAATCGTATTAGACCTGAACCTACACCTTAAAGCAGATTCTGAATCACTACAAACATTCACAGCATCGCTGCGACTCGAGCCCAAAATCTGTTTCACAGAGCGTCAGAGCGCTAGTCACTTGGCCAAAGGCAAAGGTGGGAGGGGTTAGGGATTACCTGGGGAGAAAGTTCCCCTTACATCCATTTTTAAAATTAATAGAAAGAATATATCAGAATTGAATGATTTTACAAAAAATAAAAAACAGATAGAATTGATTAAGAGTCACAGGCTCTTTGAGAGATAAATAAAATCAAAATTAATGGAAAAAACAAATAGAAATTAATGGGGATACCGTTTACACGTTGCCGGCGAATAGAAGAGAGAGACGTCAAAAGTGGGTGGAGCTTGTTTATCAACAAGCGTTTAGCTGCGGTGTGGAGCTTTCATCCAGGTCCGCTTGAATGCATCAGATTCCGTTTTCTTCTTTACGACATGCAAATGAGAGGAAATTTCTGCTCAATGTCATCAACTTTATCTAGTGTGCAGCCCCCCCCAACCCCCCCACAGGGAAGGGACTTGCTATACTACACTCTATGGACCCCCATAATTTTGAATGGGCAACCCTTAAGTATGGTATCTGGGAATATTCATCACTTTTTCCTCCTCGAGCCCACTATGAAACGACATTCCGACTTACAGATTTCTAAAGCCCATTCCCAGCACAGACACGAAATGGTTCGACATCCAGTTTCGAAGCCTGTACAGGCAATCAAAGATGCTATTCACCAGACCGATCAGTCTCTTATTTTAACAAATATTTATTATGCATTTAATTGTAAGAAATAAAATTACATAAATAAATTAAATTTCACCTAATAAAAAATTATTTATTTGCTTAACCTAAGAATGATAAAAAAAATAATTTATTATTAATATTGTTGTTATTATCATTTTTTCAGTCTTGTAAGAACTGCCAATGAAGATTATGAACTGGGGAATACGGGAATAGTTATCGAAAAAGGGATGGCTGTTACTATTCCTGTCTACGGCATGCACTACGATCCAGAATTCTTCGAAGATCCGGAAACCTTTAATCCAAACAGGTAAATGACATCCTTGTACATCATTCATTTTAATTCAGTCTGCAATATTGCTTATTATCTGAAGGAACTCTACTTGTAGAAATTGATAGTTAACATTCGATTCAGAAGTCAATATCACTGATGACTAAATAATGACTAAAATTTTTATTAAAAATTCCCTTTTGAAAAATAAAGGATAAATAAATTCGAAAATTTTCATGAAAACTTGTTTTTTCAATTCCTTCTATTAGCTCACACTCTCCCTATATATATCTTGTTTAACTTTTCAATCGTTCATAAAATACTTTTTATTCGTCCACTCAAGTTCAAATACATTTTTTTTAAACTTGTAGTGGATGACATTTGATGTTAATATAGTTTTTTCAAATATTAACTCACTAATTAAATTTAATTAATTGATTTTAGCTTTTTTTTTAGATTTAAGTTGCATATATCTACCAATAGATGGCGCCAGATGAACTTACAAAAATAAATGAAAATTATTTATGAAGGACTTTCTGCAATATAGTGTGAAAAAAGTAGGAATTAACTTTAAAAAAAAATTTATATTACTTGCTTTATAATTCTATTTATTTCATAAATAAATTCATAAATCAATTTTATTGATGACTAAATGATGATAGTCATTATTAGAAATATCTTTCGGAAAACATTTATAGAGAAATTGAGAATTTGCATGAAAATTTGATTCATAAATCAATTTTACCGATGATTAAATAATGAATAAATGAATTAAATTATTATTAGAAATTATCTTCTGGAAAAGACTATTTGCAGTTCTATCGATAATAAAATGACTAAAAATCATTATTAGAAATTCGCTTCTGGAACAAATCGAGTTTTCATGCAAAAAAATCCTCTCCAGAGATTCATAGACAAATATTACCAATTACTGAAAATTATTGTTTGAAAGTTCAAATTGAAAAAAATTCAAAGAGAAAAAAAAGATTTGCATGACAATTCAATTCACGACTCAATATTACCAATTATTAAAAATTAACCTTAAGTTATTCTCTACTTGTACAAAGTAATGGAGAAATCGAAAATTTGTCTGAAAATTCGATTCATCAACTTTACACTACTGATGGCTAAATGATGAATTAAATTATTATTAGAAATAATTTTTTATAAAAAATTTTTGGAGAAATCTAGGCTTTTCATGAAATCTCGATTCATGATTCGATATTACCGTTTACTAATTGAGAACTAAAATTATTATTAATTCTCTTCTTTAACAAATTTAGTGGAGAAAATCGGCATGAGACAATTGGTATAATATTGATTTATGAATATTATCCCAATTTTAATCGGTGGTACTATTGATTTATGAATCAATAGTACCAACGACTAAAATTATTATTAAAAACTATCTATTGCAATAAATTGATTGAAAATTAAAAAAACAATTTATGAATGGTTTTTTTTTCAAAAGGAAATTTTAATAGTGCGCAAAAAAGATTTCTGATCAAGACTTAATTTTTGGAAGAAAAAAAAGAGACGTAGAAATGAAAAGCAACAAGAAAGATAATATCTACTATTACTACTAAGATAATATCAAAACTACTCAAATGTTGTATTACGTTTAAATGTATTAAATTTTATTGCTTTATTTTTTGGGTATACGTACTCATTAAACCTAAAATATACCCCTTCATTATCCATTCAGTTATTTGATTTATCTTTTATAGTAAATATTGTTAAATCTCCACAGGTTTATGGACCCTTCCGAGATGAAGCACCCCCAGTACGCCTACCTGCCATTCGGTGCAGGACCTAGAAACTGCCTCGGTATGCGATTCGCACTGCTGGAGATGAAAGTGTGCATGGCCAACATATTGAGACACTTCCGCTTTCGACGACATCCCAAAACACAGGTAGTTATTTCTAAATATTATAAATTATTATTTTTATTTCTAATTGTTGTAATAAATTGCGCAAAATACACACTTGTTATTGTGGGGTGAGTGAAACACAAATAAAATAAATAAATAATTGTATTTATGATTCAAGATTTGAAATCGTTCTTCCTTATCGCTGTTTGACAAGTGTCATTTAAAAATATTGAGAAATTTGAAACAGCTATAATTTTTTTTTTAATTATTAAAGATATTACAATAAATGTGGTGTTAGTAGACAGAAAACTGTTCAAAGAAGTCTTAAAGTATCATTCGACTATCAATTATGTGTAAATTTAGCAAACGGTATGGGGCCTAGTATGTAGACAGGGTGGCGTAATAAGGGAGAAAGATATTTTCGGGAACGTTTTAATTGCAATAAAAATAATTTTAATTTTTAACATTTAAAGTTTTTAAATAACATAATATGAAAACAAAAATTATAAGAAAAAAATTCCACAATAGCTAGTAAACCTCTTTCTTTTATAACTATTTTGCCCCCATTTATATCTGAATAACCAGGTGTTCTCCAAACCTGCACTCGTCCTATTATGGGAAAAATGATTCGTGTGACCCTATAACGGGTTTCCATTTATCAGTCGACCAGGTTTTGTGGTTATAATAAAACATCTCGCATCGATAGTAAGGCTAACAGGTAAGTATTTAAGTATGTAATTTTTCTCCAATACAAACGGCAAGTGTGGAACAGTTGCCCCTAAACGTCCTCCCAGAAGATATCCTCCGTCAGTGAGTTGATTGTGGCGTACGTAAGTAGGACACGACGTTCACCAATGTTCGATAAAAAAATATACAATAATAAGTGGCAGATATTTCATTTGAAATACATGAAGGTCGAAATGCTTTAAACCAGCTTAAAAAAATATTAAAAAAATAAAAAAGAAAAAAAAAGAAGAAGAATACACATTGTAATATATTGAATAGGACAAATAAACTATTGAGAAAAATATTACATAGTGTAATATTTTTGTGGTAGCATGTTGTGGAAAATATTACACTCTGTAATGCAACATATAGTGGAGAAAAAAGTAGTATGTAACATATCGTGGAAAAATATTATACTCCGTAATATTTTTCAAAGTCTTTTTCCACCCGTATGTTGTTGTTTTTTCTCAATGCTCATTCATAAATTCCCAATTCGTGGTCGAGTGCAGAAATGGTTAAGGCTCAAATCCGCTGGCAGCGTCCGTTGCGGACACTTCTTTCAGAAACGAGAAGACTCAGTGGCAATGTGTGTAAAGAAAGCGTCGATAATCCGGCTATCTGGTTGAATTTTTCAGAGTTTTCTACCATACGATAAGCGATTGTGGAACAGTTATCCCTAAAAGTCTTCCTAGATAGCAATGCAAGGACATCAATAAGCACAAGATTGGTGAAATATAAAAGACCCATACCTAATGTCATAAAATATTTTTCTAACACTGTGAACACGATATCCAACGAAGTTCAACAACAACCAAAAAAAAACACCTCCAAATATTTAGAAAACCGAGCAAATCACAATAATTAATGTACTCATTTTATTCCAGTCTTTTATTTGCTTTCTTTTCGCAGGTACCTTTAAAATATAAATTAAGATCTGCACTTTTGTCAACGGATGGCATGCATTTGGCTGTAGAGAAAAGAACTGACGTGAAGTAGATTTCCACATTTGATGGAAGTGCCATGAAGAACTAGTTTTTAATTTTATAAAATGTTATAATACTGTGAATAAATGCTTTTGTGATGTAATAAAATGTCCTTTTTTTTTTTTCAATGTTATTTAATTAAAACTGCGACTTTTTTATTAATTAGAATATCACTTCAGCTGTCCTACATAGAGCATTCTTAAAGATAAAAGTATCTGAATAAATTCTGCTATGCAAATTCTATAAAATTATAAACAGTATTAAAAAAAATATATTGAAACTGGAATATATTAGCAAAATAAAGGAAAAATAAATAAAAATGCCATTATAAAAGACAGCTACAGATTATAGAATTTGTTGTCTACATCAGAGGTCTCCAAACTTTCCAGCCTTAGGGCCATACTATTTACTCCAATAAGTACCAAGGGCCAAAACCGTTTTAGTTTTTCTGCCATTATCTATAATTTCTAGACCAGTCGCCGAGTACGCGCTCTGAGCGAGCGTATACTTGCTAATTACAAAGTATTGTCAGTGAAAAATCACAATTACACAAATCTCATTAGTATTTTTTTTACAAGTGGATTCACGTTAATTTAGCTTTTCCGTTCCTGAGAATTTTCAGGATAAAAATTATATGATCGATTCAGGATATATACATCACAAACATCGATATGCTTACATGTGCGATACACTTTGCCTCAACATAACTACCGAGGGATGTTCATTAGTTTATAATGTTAGTGGGATTCATTTCAATTACTTGTTATGCTTAAGTTAAATTTTCCGCATATTATGCTTGTCATTATGCTTTACCTAGCAAGTCAATAAAACCGAGTTATTATCATTTTTTTTTTTTTTTTTTTTTTTTAATCCAACTTATTACAGCAACAATAAACTATTCGCTGATGCGGGCCGGATGGATGACACTGGCGGGCCGTAGTTTGGAGACCCCTGGTCTACAGAATCTGTAAGCGATAGTTTTTCGGGAAGGGAATTGATAATTTTTAATTATTGAGTGCACTAATGATTAAAATCTTTTTTCTTCCATCAGAGAAGATGAGAAGCAAACAATATCATAAGTTGTAATTTTTTTTTTTTTTTTTTTTTTTGACACTTATAGTAAGTTGTTTCATAACTACTGAGTGAATTTTCTCTTTTCATTCTTCTGTAAAAAATCCGATTTAATTATTTCTGCTACAGTATCTGCAATATTTTTCCTCTACTTGATGCAATTTGGAAGCTACCTTGATTGACAATAAGTTATATCATCAAGCATGGTCCCACTCATGTACTGTGGAATGAATAAGTAGGATATATTTAGTGTAGGATCTTTCCCTTTAAATTGCTTATTGTACTTTTATAAAATACAACCAATTTAAAAAGAGGATTGCTTTTAATATAAGTATACAATAAATCATTTTTATTATCACAAATATTTATTGACATTATAATTATTATACATGGATTCATGGCAATGGTAGGTTTACATGTAAATGGACTAGATAGGCTTAAAGCTTCCAATTTCATAATTTCCTTTAAAAATACATATAAAATAACAACAGTACAATCACCATTCCATATTTTTACATTACGGAGTAATATATGCAAAATTTTCATTAATTATCAACATTTCTGTTTATTAATAAGTGTACTAGTCTCCTGAGTTTCAGTGCAACTTACAAAGCATTACATTGATTCAGCCATTTTTTTAAGGAATTAATTAATTTTATTTCCTTATTCAAGACTGTCCAAGGTTAAAACATCCGAATATAGTTCATGAACAACTGTACTCGCGTTTAGATTTACTTTTAAAGTTTGTAATATGCAATCTAGTGCCTGTAAATGGTGCAAAGAGAAGGTACGCTACAATGGCTCAACCCTCCTGCATGCTAGAAGCGCACGTTGCCACTGGGCTACAGGTTGAGCTACTATTGAATTTGAACTGTTTTTATAAATTGCTTTTACAAACATATTTAGTTGGAACTGACGCGAATTTCACATACGACTTGTTATCAAATGCCTCGTTCACATTTGAATGCGTGAGCTGCGAGCATCATTCACAAACGATATCTAACCAATATGCTTTAGAATACACGAAAAACGTACTGAATGTGAAAACGCGTGCCAGCTCTCGAGGAAGCAAAATTTCCAGATAGAACTGGTTTCTGATCTTCCTTCCTGAAATCTTTCAGGCTTCAATGAAAGGGCAGAGTATGTGATATATTAAGGCTTTTATCCAATAAAAAACCTTTAATTATGAATACGATATACATATAAAATTTTAAAAAAAGAACGTTTGATACTTTTAAATAAGTTAATCCATAATCTAGATTAAGAATAACATTCTTATAGAAGAAATTTATTTTTTTCTGTATTTCTTAATATGTTACAAAGAGAGATGAGCTCAGTTTTAGTAAACATACTTAATTTGACAAGTTTCAATAATAAAAGTTTTTTTAATAAAACTTGATTAATAGTGATACATAAATAATACTGTGTCCAAAAAATAAGACCAACTTTCAATTTAAAATTCTTGAAGCTCATGGAATTTCAATTTTTTTTCCCCTTCTTTTTTTAGGTTGCTGGCACTGTCCTTGGCATGTGTGTGAAATTTCACGTCAAAATATTCTTTAGTGTTTGAGTTACGCTTGGTTTTGTGAGACGCTAAAACTGATTCCGGCGATTTTTGAAATGTCTGAATTAATTGAGCAAGAACTTGCATTAAATTTTGTTTGTGGAAACGTATAGAATGTTGCAGAAGGCATTCGGTGAGCATTCCTATATCGGAAAGAAATGTTAAGAAGTGGTATAAACAGTTCAAAGAAGGCAGAGAACGCGTTGAAGACGAAGAGCCCTCTGGTCGACCATCCACCTTAACCGACGAAGCTCACGTCCAAAAAATTAAAGATTTGGTTAGCAATTAGAGACCTTGCTGACGATGTTGGAATTTCAAAAGGATCGGTCAATTCCATTTTGGGCCTCAAACGTGTCAAATCTCGGTTGGTACCGAAAACACTGAATGCGCCAGCTCACACTGCATTGATATTTCGTGACTTTTTTGCCAAAAAATTAAACCCATATCGTTCCACAACCACTGTATTCACCCCGTGCGACTTCTGGCTATTCCCTAAACTCAAAATGCCACTCCGGGAACACCGTTTTGAATCAATTGAAGAGATTCAACGTGAATCGCCGCGTGCTTTAAAGGCTATCCCTACCGATGACTTTTTAGCATGTATTGAGGATTGGGAAAAAAAAGTTGACATGAGTGCATTGTGTCCGGAGGAGATTACTTTGAAGGCGATGAAATAAATTTGGAAGAATAAATAAAGGGTTTTTAGAAGAAAAAAAATAATTGTCTTACTTTTTGGTTACAGTTGTATATCTACTTATATAATATATCGTATTATACAATATCATCGTAATCTATCAAATTTTTTACTTGATTAAAGCAATCTCAATAGCAAAATATTGATTGTAATATATATCTATAATTTAATCATGCAAAAACTATTAAAAAATAACAAAACATCTAAAGAAGTTAAAGAAGACATAAAGAAGTCTAAACAATAAATAAAAAAATAACTCAAGCTATAGAAATGTTCAATAAAAATGCTTATTTTTAAAATACTTATAAAGATTTAAATATGTTAAATTTAAATGGAGTTAAAAAAATAACACAGCCACGAGTGCCAGAATTGAATTTAACTGAAGTATAATTTAATGCAACTCTGGGTGAAAAAACTAAATAACCTTCCCTTGTCGAAAGAATTTAATTTTTTAATAGACATTAAAATCAACTGCTAATATCAAACTCTTATTATCCGAAGAATTAAAATAACCGGAATTAAACTCCACTTAGTGCCAAGGCTGAGAGTACTGCTAAATAACTGCTGAAATCAACTGCTAAAAAATCTTCCCAATCCAAAGTATTGTGGTCTACTCCTAACACCATCTCGCATCGACGTCGAGTACCACTACTAGAAATAACTGTTACTTTTTTGTTTCTTCAAATGGAATTGATCACTAATTCTCGTCAACATACTTAAGTTAACAGTTGCGTTAGCATTTGCACAAGCCTAGCTACAGTGTCTTTGTATTTCACTTGCATTTTGATAAACTGCGATAAAGCAGAATTAGCAGGCATAGTAAAATTCAATATCAGTTCAATTTGTTATATACTAAAAATATTATTTGAAAGATAAAACGACAGAAAAAAATGCCCTTTGAAACAATATTGTGTTACACAATTCAAATGCTACCAAATGTTGCAATTAAAAATGAGGATAAATAAGAAGAACTGAATTAAAAACAGTAACTGAGTATACATATATAGCAGTATGCAGTATATAGTATATATGCAGTATGCATATAACAGAGTATGTATTGTAATTATATTTTGTGGTATAATTTATGTAATACTTAATTACATTACATACTTCTTATTATAATGCAGTACTTATTTCAATCCAAAATGCCATAATACCATAACCTGCAATATTTAATATTACTTTAGACTTTGTTTGGTTTGTTGATCTATGGTCATTTTTTACACATAAAGGGAATTAGCCAGTACTTATGGGTTAAAGTGGATTTCACACCACTACAAACATCTATGGCATGGCCAAGGTTTGAGCCTGGAGTACCAAGCTCCAGAATGCTAGCCACTCAAGATCAGACATTATATTACTTAAGAATACATTACTACATTAACACAACACATCTGAACACATAACATATAACACTTAGATTTCAGACAATCATTTAAAAAAGGAGAAAGTTTATTACAAATGTATTGCTAAATGCATATATATAATTAGAATGCATTCTATATACCTACCGAAAAAGTAGATAATTTTTTTTATATCTGATCACAGTTTCCCCCCCAGATGGAGGACATTTTTCTACATCATTTAATTATTTTTTAACTGTGTTGCAACAGAGTCATACTGTGATTTCTTCTCGCTGACATTAATTATTTCATAAAATAAAAATATTTCTAATATTTAAAAAAAATGTATTAATTAATTTTTTAAAAACTGATGTTTCAGGCTAAAATATCTATTTGCCAAAATCAAAACTTGGTTTGTTACTCTACGGTCATTTTTTTTTTTTTTTTTTTTTTTTTTTTGTTCATGGGGACTAATTAGACTCAGTCCTACAGTTTAAAGTGAATTCCAAACTATTAACACACATCTATGCTACTGCCAGGATTTAAACCTGGAGCTCATGGTACCAAAAGCCAGAACAGTAGCCATTTATATATATTTAATTATGCTTTAGCAGGGTGCAATTAGGCTGCTTTGCAAAAAGTATAATATACATAACAAATGCATATGTAACATAAATAGAGAAATAATAAAAGAATGTAAGCAAATGCAATTGTTAATGCAGAACCAATGAGAAAACAGCAAATCTAAAGGAAATCTAACTTGCTAACATAAATAAAAATAGAGGACATTAGCTACTCTATTGCAACTAAACATAATAGTAACCCCCCATCAAATAAATTAATACATTCATTTAGTCTAAGCAGAAAATATTTTACTATATCAACTTTGCATCAAATGTCACAAAAAAACGAAATATTTTTCTAAGTATAAATATATATATAAATAAAATATAAATTAAAAATTTTTTAAATAAATATTTTGCTAAGTAAAAGTTGATTTATCCTTCATTGATTCAAACTTCATTAATTATTAGAACAGTTTCTTTTCGTGTTTAAACATATCTAAGGCTTTTATGTGACTTATGATGATTTTACATCTAAGGTGTTAGTTAAAAAGTATGAGAAACATTACTGAACATTTAAAATGATTAATAAAATGACTAGATAAGTGGTTAATCTAATTTTGTTCAGGCAGTGGGAGCAATTGTATAACTTCCGGCCATTCATCTAAAGGCCACTGACCGTTTTCTAAAACATTTGGTGGACTGTTTTTCCAATCCCACACTTTAACTGGTTCAAACCATTTAGATCCATAATTGGCTTTTATGTACTCTTCTGTCTGGCAAGGTACCCTCACTTTCAATTCTAAAAATTCAGTCCAACATAACTGGAATTTTGGAAACACATATCTGTAAGCACAAAAATAATTCATTACTTGTACAAATATAATTGAAATTATGATTTGCATAAATTAAGTTTACATATTTTTTTAAAAATAAATCATGAAAAAGTTTTATATATATTTAAATTAAAACATGGATCAATAAGTCCTCGGATTAACTATAAAACAACAAATGTTTAGTAAAATTTTTCTTTATTCATCAATATAGCCTTCTACGCACTGGTCATGTAGTACGATTTATCTTTGGCCTCAAACTAGGGGTTAGTTTCAGCAATCACTTCTTTATTGGAGGCAAATCTCTGTCTGTGGATTTTTTTTTTAAGCCTGTGAACAACCAATAGTATAGTGGTGGATCCGTGTTTCATCCATTGTCACATATCCTGCTTATTTTCTGCAAACAATTCCAAACAGCACTATGGATCATCGATGTGTTGTTGTTGGTCCATAGTGAGTGAACATAGCACCCATTTGGGAAAAAAAGCTTATTCATGCCCAAATAATCATGGAAAATACTGTAAACACTAACAAATGATATATTTAGGATGGTAACCAGTTACGCAATTTTACTTTGAGATTGTCCATGACGATTATAAGGGGTTTTTTTTTTTTTTAATATTTTGGAGTAACAACTTTCCTTTGACGACCAGAGCGTTCAGCATTATTTGTTTCTAAGACAGCATTTGAAATCAGCATACCACTGACAAATTGTCATTTCTGACACAGCAGAATTTGGATAACACTTTTCAAGAAATTGCTAAACTTGAACAGTATTTTTACCATTAAAAAGCAATATTTTATCAACACAAAACTAATTTTTTAAATTGTTTTAAAAAACAAAGAGGTAGTGTCACTTAAAAGTACTGTACAAGTGATTGAAATGTCATGAAATTTTGATATATGTCATTTTGAAGGTTGTACTAACCAAAGATGGTATGAATAAGTAATTAAAGTTAACAACAGTTGTTTATTTTTGGGAATTATTGATCTATGTATTATATTAACAAAAAATGTAACACATATCTTAATTTAATAATAATAGAAGAAAATACATTAAATATATAAAGAATGTTTTAAAGAAAAACATTTATTTTTATTTTTTTTTTTTTAAATTTGGACATGAAAATTATTCAGATTTAGAGGAAACTAGATATAAAATATGTGAAATTGTTAAGGAAATAGATGAAAAATTCCAACCACTATTAGAACATACAAAAAAATACATTTTCTTTTAACTTACTTGAACTTTTTGCCAGTTCTGGCTTGAGTTCCTCCATTCCATACATATGTTCCTTCTTCATAGAAGAAAAAAACATCCAATTTAAGATCACTGTCTATGAATGATAATTCAAAACTATCTTCAACCTGTAAAAAAAGATGTATAAAATATCAACTGAACTTCAATTAGAATAAAATAAATTAAATCTTAAAAAATTTTAAAATGTAGAACTATCAATCAAACTTATGTTTTATATTTTAATGACACAAACAATTAAATAAACAATTTTATTTGATTAAAAAAATCAAACAATATATATATATATATATATATTATTTTCTTTTTTTCTGATTAAATAAAAAAATTATATAATTTACATAAATTATATAATTAAAAAAATGAGTTGTTCAGAAATAATATGACTCACCTTACCAAATGAATGAGTTAAAGGCAAATCATATGTTGAAAAGGTTGATATTATTTCTGGTTTATAATCTTTAATCCAAATACCAATATCAACATCCTTACTATGTGAAATAAAACCACATTCTCTGAAAAAACCTGCAGAAAAATATACGAAAAAATGATATCAAAAATCAACATATAATTAAAAGTAAAATTTAATAAATGTCTAATTAGAAAACTTCAATACCTAAACATCATTGATTTTTTAATGAAAATTATTTTAAAGAATTATTGGCATTCTTTATTTCTTAATAAATATTACTCATTATAAGTTTAATGGAAATTGCCATTAATAGATATACTTTCATTTTATATTAAAATAAAAAAGTTAATAAAATTAATATGTTGATTACATACAAAAGTTTAAAACAATTAAAACTTGCAGATGTATAATGATATTGGCAATATAAAATTTAATTTAAAAACTGCCTCCAAATAAAATTTAAAATGTCTTTTTTTTTATTGTGACTAAAAATAAAAAATTAAAGAAATATATTGTGTATCAAAAATATATTATTAATATCTAAATAAAAATTTATGGACTCAATTTTAAAATTTTATCAAACATAAAACTTGTTATTCATCATAGATTGTTTTGGAAACAATAGATAAATATATAAAAAATAACCTATTAACTATAAAATGACAATGTATTGAGAAAAAATTGAAAGCATTATTTAAAAATATAATGCAGAAGCAATTATTTATTCTAAAATAAGAACAATTATACATAATATTCTATAAAAAAAATGCATATCAATGTTTACTACCTAAACATGTACCACTGCTTAACCAAAATGGAACTTTCAAGCGATCTAATAAAGTCTTGGCTTTAGATAGCAACTTATGTGCTTTTGAACGAAATATTTCAGCTTCATCACTCTCATCTCTTCCATATTTTTCATGGAAATATCTAGCTTGAGTGTAATTACATTCAATAAAATCAGTATTTTTTGGATAATTTTGAAATATTTCTTGTTGCACGGGCACAAATATTTTCACTTTGTCAATGGCTGCAGAGTGAATTTCAACTCTGTAAAAGACAATGAAATAAAATTCAAAAGCAGAATAATAGTGATGCTGATCATAATATATAAATGATAAATTTGTATATAGCTTTCATCTAAAAATTAATATAAATAAATGTTTATGTTTTTATATAGGAGTAAGAGATTTTTAAGGGACAAGATGCCATGAATGTTTTATATTTATATTAAATATTCACTAAAAAATCTTTTGCATCGGCTAATAAACAACAAAAAATTAAACAAAATTAAAAGACAAAAATTTTCTAAAGTTACTTTTAACAAAAAGAAAGGAACAAAAATAATTTAAATTATAAAACATGTACTTGTCAAATGCAGCAGGTTTGCTAATAAGACGAATGTCATCATTCCTTATTCCCAGTTCATACAATTCATGCAACTCTTTATCATTGGGAAAATAACCACCAGTCCACCAGAACTTTGCTGGCCTTTCATAAAACACAGAAATATGAATAGTGGTAAGCACATCATAAACAATGAAATGAAGTGGAATTGGAGAATTCAAACCATGCTGTAAAAGAACGGGGTCAGAACCAGAAAACTGCTGCAATTTGAATCCCTCTCCTTCTACAGCTTCAATAAAAGCAAGCTAAAAAAAAAATAGTTAAAAGAATTTGTAGAAATATTTCTAATATATTTATTAAAGGAAATATTTATTTATAATTTAATAAAATATATAGTAGATTACAATAATAGTAATATCATTTTATACTATATCATTCTTAACAGTATATTTCATCAAATCAACATAAATTTGAATAATGATCACTTGAATAATGCTCATTTCGCTAAACAATTAAATTTAAGAATATGCGATTTCAATCTGTCTATTACACATTATAAAACACAGAGAAAAAAATGATATAAATATTAATCATTAAAATTATTAAATTTGTGAAATTTCTCTTCAAAAATTCTGATTGTATTGAAATAACTGAACAGCGATTTGAATTCCATTCAGGTTTATAATTTAAAGAAATAACTTCTGGTATTCAATAAAATTGATATCACAGTAGTTTATTTAAAAAAGTAATAGATAGTCTACATTAGAATTCAAATGTAATTAATACAATTTATTCTTTTCTTTCAAGGAATACTCTGGTTATGAAAAAATTCAAATATGCTCAGTATCTGTGAAAAACAACAAAAATTTCTCATTTTTTCAAATAAGATTATACAATTTACAATACTTATAATGAGAGTAATTTTTTAATATTCATATAAAATTTCATAAGTTCTTATTGATGCAAAGATGTTCGGATACGCTTAGAATCCAATTCTTTATAAGAAACATATGCTCGTTGATTCATTTTACTTGCATTTGTTAACATGCACTTTTATGAATTTTGCACATCTAACAAACTGTTCTGCACTCTCTTTTATGAACTGTTTTCCAGATAATTCTAATAAAAAGCTGGCTTTTATTTGACTACCAGAAGGCTCATGGTGGATATGGCCTCCGTCCTGATGTCGAAAAAAAAAAAGCTGATTCATATAGGACCATTAATTAATGCTATTTTAAATCATTTGTTTGAAAACAGACAGAAGCTAAATAATTTATCATAGAAATAAAAAAATGAAAATAAACTACTAATATTTCAATTATATGCTAATATAATTATATAATTTAAGTTTAAAAAAAATTATTTATTTCAATAGAATATTTATTAATTATCTCTTTTTGAATATTAGAAATTAAAAAGTAATTGTTATCAGCAAGGTTAGAAATTTGATTATTTATAGTATAAGATTTGTAAGTCTTAAATACAAATTATCAGGTAAAAAAAATAATAAAATTTAATAATATTGTTTTCATGTCTGTTTATAACATTGGTTCAAACATATCTGAATTGTGACAAAAGCACAGAGGTTGCTGCTACAGAAGATACCAAAATACATAAATATTTTTAACTATGATAATTAAAATTTTAAAAAAATGAGAATTTAAAAAAATACCTTTTGCATCTGTGTAGATAAAGGACCAATAGTAGCAAGATGAAGGACTTTTTCTGAAGGACAAAGAAAATGACAATTCTTTAATTCCTCTTCACTGCCATAGTGAATACGTTTAAAGACTTTTGGATCAATAAGAAACAATGGAACATTATGCTTAAAAGATAGATTCAATACTTTAGATATGAATACCTACAAAAAAAAACATGTTCATTTAAAAAAAAGGAAAAATTAAATCATTATCCATTTTTTAAAATCCAATTCAATGAGAATTTTAGAAATTACATAAAAAATAACTTACATGAGCAAAATCAACTTCTTTTTCTTTTTGTTCCTATGTAAAACAAAAACAAAAGCAAAAAAATTATAACCAGTTTATCAGAAATTTTTTTAACAATTAGTTACAATAAAACAAAAAAAAGTTTAAACCTATACAATCAATTTCAGTTTTTCGACTTAAAAAAACAATATTGTAAAATATGAACAATTTTTATTTTAAGAACGATAATATAACAGGAATAGTAAAAATAATATCATAATTATATGATTAATGAAAGTATAATGAATGATAATTATATGAAAGTATAAAATGAACTGATAAAATATGAATGCATATTTAACAGTTTAGAAGTTTTGGAAGAGAGATAAAGATATTATCTTGATTAGTTGGGTTTGGTTTATAGCTCTATTGGTCATTCATGCACTCTTTGGGCTAATTAGACATGGACCTATAGTTTAACATGGATTACGAACCACTGACAAACATCCATGTCAACGCCAGGATTCGAACCTGAAGCCTGTGCAACCAAAGGCCAGAGTACTAGCCAAATGGCCATCAGGTTGCATTTTTATCTTGAATACAAAAAAATTTATTTTTCTTTTTAAATTTCTAATAATAACTATTAAAATATAGGATTATAGAAAAAGAACCAAAATACGCATGTAAACAATGATTTTAATTCCAGTTTTACTATTGAAAAAAATTCTGAAATATAATAGTTTGCAGATCTAAATCTATATAATTTATTTAATAAGTGGTTTTTGTTAAAATCTATGATATATTATTCAAATGTGAATCATAGGTAAGTATATAGTTCTTGGACATCTGTCTAAATATATTTCAAAATTAAGCAGCAAGAATAACTGTTAATTAAAAAAAGTTTTAAAACTTTGTTTAATATTTAATAATGAAATTTAAAAAATCAATTTAACGAATGCACTAGATGTAATTTTGAAATCATCAAATTTGGTAAAACGTGATTATGTATAAGCCAAGTTTCTTTTCATTTCTGAATATCTAGAAGTATTACAACTAGTGCATTACCTCCCAGTAAGAACTTAAGTGGGTTTTTTGCTGTTGACTAAACTGAATTTTTAAAAAAAATAATGGGATAGTAGAAATTACCTTTTGTAAAAGCTTTCTTAAAATTATTATCTGTACAGCAAGAACACAAATGCTGAAGCAGCAGGCTATTGAAAAAAGTTTTTTTTTCTTCATGATATTCAATTTTCATAATCTATAATCAAAGTAAAGTGTGTAAGTGTTTTGAAATAGCCTGTACTTTGATAAAAACTTTCAACTTTAAGTCTTGCATATTCCTATAAAAAGAAAATTTTAATTTAAAATTTAAAACAAAACATTTTAGTATTCAAAGACCAACCAAAATTCCTTATGAAATTTTCTCTTTATATTACATTAATAAATAAATCTATGCATCATAAACTAGTTATTTTAATGAGTTATTTTTAATTATTAAAAACTAGTTATCTTTTATAAACTGTATAACTTCAGCAGTTATTATATATCATAAAGGTCTGTAGACTTTATTTGGGAGAGGTTCTTATAATAACAGATAAATCATTGATATTACTGTAAGATCCTTATGAATATTAACATTTATTTAAAATAATAAGCTAATAAAAATTTAATTGAGTCACCAATTATTTAATACACTTTTTACATTAAAATAAATGCTTATTACTTTAAAAAAAAATGTATTTACTCAGTAGAAGTTGAAAATAAAAATGTAAATAAATACCCTATTGATGTAAATAATAATACGAAGAGAGATCTTAAATGAATAAAATTAGAATATTTACAATAACTTATAGAATAACCTAATAATTTAAAATACAGATTCAAATTATAAGTATTAAGTTGGGATCATTACAAAAATGTTAATATTTTACAATCGAAATATTGTAAAACTTTTTAATTAACACATCAAAATTAATAAAAAATAAAAATAAATATCTCTTTTTAATTGTTCTTTAGTGAATAATAATACATTTTATACGAAATTAAAAATTTATTCACTATTTTTTTAAATAGGAATTTAAAATGTAATATTCAATAGCAAATTTGTTATTTCTTTTTAGATAAAAAATAAGGAAGGAACAAATTTCCGTACTAAGAACGATAAGGAAATATTTATGTTTACTTCCTGAAAATAAATAAATGAAAATTGTTTGTGAATTTAACCATGAGTGAAATTGAAGGAAGAAATCGAAACTTCGCCTAGGATTAATATTTTATTTACAAATAAACGCGGCTTACTGTTCGATAACGAAACTAATTTCTTAATCAATATCAAAATTTTAATGAAATGAAGATGACTTTTAAAAACCTCAAATATTTTTACGAACTTATCAAATATTTAGTAGCATGTGTTAAATTTCACTTTATTTGACATAGAACAGCCAAAGTACATCTCAACTCAAACTTAAAGTTTCATCTGGTACGAAACGGTCTTTTAAAATATGGTAGCTGCGCTACCCGTTGCTGACGTGTGATGCGTCGATTAATATTTAATATTAATAATAATTTAAACATTTTTATCTATAAAAATTTTAACCTAAAAAATTCTTGTAATTCTCCTCTTTATTATATGTTTGATTTAGTTAGTTAAAATGTATTAAATTCTCAAAAACAATCATGGCAACTGATTCCCAAGCGAGGGAAATTTTGTATGTTGTCTTGTTATGTTTTGTTTGGTATGGAGTAAGCTCTGGAAATGGTGTAATACTCAAAACAGTTTTAAATGATTTTCCATATCCAATAACTGTTACTATGGTACAGCTGCTTACTGCCACATTGTTGTCAGGACCTCTGTTTAGCCTTTGGGGTATTCGGACTACTGTTGACATCAATAGGACATATTATTGGAAATTAATTGTGCCTTTGGCTTTTGGCAAATTTTTTGCATCTGTATCATCTCACGTCAGCATATGGAAAGTGCCTGTATCCTATGCACATACTGGTATGTAAAATTACTATGCTGAAGCTCTCATATTTGTTTTTCATCTTTCTAAATCTGTCACTTCAATCATCTGTTTTTTTATATGTCAGACTTATGATAATTTTAGTGCATAAATTTAAATTTGATTTTTTGTATGACATCATTGATTCTTGAATGAATGTGTTATTTATAAATTTAAAAAAAAAAAATTTTATCCTTAAAGTTTGTCATTTGCATATATACACGCAATATTTTTTATATTACGAAATAGGTACTAATAATTATTTTCACAATAAAATAACATAAAAATTTATTATTAAAATTATTGTTATTGTTTTTTAATTAAATATGTATTGTAGGGAGAGATGCCATATTTTTGAGAATTGGTTTTCAATTGGAATAATTTCAGTTTATATCCGAACTTAAAAATCTGTTCTATCTTTGCAAATATATTTTAAATAGTTATTTTGAATAAAACTGAGTTAGCTGTTAAAATGATAAACATATTAATTTCACATAGATGTTTTCATTTTATGAATGAAAGTTCTTTATTTTATAAATACATTCTGTTATTGTAATTTCAAATTTTCAATGAATTGTATTCAAATGGCAAATGATTAGAAAAAAATTATTAATGAACATAAAATATATTACACTGAGAATTTGTCAGCACATGGAGCATATTTTTTTTTTACATATGATACAATTTCA
Organism: Caerostris darwini; assembly: GCA_021605075.1. Classification (NCBI taxonomy): domain Eukaryota; kingdom Metazoa; phylum Arthropoda; class Arachnida; order Araneae; family Araneidae; genus Caerostris; species Caerostris darwini. Next base: position 240,584 of record BPLQ01003280.1, read on the forward strand.
GTCCATAATTAACAGCATTCAGGATTTTCCCAAGTTTTTTTAAGTGGTTTAATCTTTCAAGTTTCTTTTATTAGGCACTTTTCTTTGCTTTTTTTATTTATATTGTTTAAGCAGCGTTCTCGATGGCCAATAATATTATTTGTAAAATGATCACTTAATTTAAATATTAATCAAAGAACATTTCATAAAATTCTTTATAACTATCAATCTGTTTTTGTTCATATAAATTATAGGTACACAATACCCATATCTACTTAGTAAACAAAGTAGCACTAGTTATTAATTGGAATTTTTTTAAATAACCCATTCAATGGCCTGAACAAGTTGTAAACAATCACTGTTCTGGGCTTAATACAGTTACATAAGCACATTGACAGTCAGGGAAATTACTTGCACTTTCTTTTCTTACTAAAAAACAGCTTAACATTCATTAACTTGACTGGAAGCAATGTGGGTGACCTGCAATGAAAGTAACTACATATTTTTCATTTCTAGACAACTTCATATGTCAATTTTCAGTGCCGCCTGACTCGGGTAGCAAAACAAACACCTCTGACACATTTAAGGAGCACACAGGGAAAAGAATTTCATCAATTAAAGGGCTAACTATTTCAGTGGTGTAATTGGATAATTTTATGACTCTAATTAGGTTAATAGGATCTTTTTTTTAATCTTATTATATTTAAAATATAATTACTTTCTCATTATACTGTGCTTGAATATGTTGGGCATTTTGAATTTTGTAGAAAAAAAGTTGCACATCCCTCTGTATGTCATTTTCAGTGTATTGCTCTTTTGCTGTGTCTCTTAATATGAGCAGATATAGAACATTTCAAAAACATTTTTCAAATTTTATAAGATAAAAGCTAATTATCAGCAGTTACTTGCTTTCAGATAAAAGCAAGTTCTTATTTAAAAAGAGTTCTTAAATACATAATTTTACAATGAAAAAATACTGTTCTTATTTAGTAATTTTTTCATGATTTTTGTCTATGTACCAGATAGAAAATAAAAACTGAGCTTCTAAATGTTAGTTTTTAAAATAAACTGTGAAGGAGAAATTTTTCAGAAATAAATTCACATAGAGAAATATCTTGCTATTATGTAGAGAAAAATTGTACTGATTTATTTTTAATAAAAAATTTTAATGGTTTTTTGTGTTAATTATGAAATAGTTATTTCTTCGGGTTTTTACTTTTGAATATTTCAAGTGTTTTTTTCTTTGCAGTTAAAGCTACCATGCCTCTCTTTACTGTTATACTTTCTAGAATTATTTTACAAGAAAAGCAGACATTTAAGGTAACTTTTAGTTGGATATATATATCAGAATAAAATATATTTTAAATATCTTTTTTTTTTATTTCCTTGAAATATTAAATGATATTTTTTAAAAATTTGTAAATATTTTTGGTCATTTTATTTTTTCTCTATTGTTTATAAAATTTGATTCATGAAAACATTTTATTTCACTTATAAATTTTGTTATTTCAATATGAAAACAAGGATTATTATATTTTAATTGCTTATTTATATTTTTCCTACAGATTTTGTTGATATTTTTAGTTATTCTATTAAGAATATTTTATAAAATGTATAGATAATTGCTAAGTTTTCTTTTAATTATTTCATATATTATGTTTTTTTTTTTCAGGTATATTTCTCACTTATACCTATTGTTATAGGAGTTTTAATAGCTACAGCTTCAGAAATATCTTTTAATATGATTGGGTTAATAAGTGCTTTGTTAGCTACAATGGGATTTTCTCTACAACATACTTTCTCTAAAAAGGTAAAATTTAGTAATTCTATTGGCATTCTTTCATTAAAAATATTTTATATCCGTGTTCAGTCATAAAATCTAATTTACTTATTTTTATTAGCAATCCTCTGTGAAATATATGGTCATCTTTATATATGTTTAAGTGACGGCATATTTTTTTTATAATTATGTAATAAATTTATGCTTTCTTGAAGCTCACTTGTTTGTATTTCCGCGAAATCTAACAATTCAAAAAAAAATTTTTTTTTCTTCTCCTTGAAATTTTTTTTCTGTATATATATTTTTTTTACTATATCACTTATTAGACTTTCTTTTTCTTTTTTAATATTTCAGCTTTGAAAAAACACGAAATTTAAGGTAAATTAATTAATGTTATATGACTTAAAAAATTAATGTTAAATCACTTTAAGATCTTGGACAGGAAAATACTAAAAAAATAAAATTTTATTTGAAGAAGATATTCTTATGTGAAAATAACACACACAAATTGTCAGTCATTTATGTCAGATTATTTTATTTTTACTTTTAAAATTTGACTCAGTTTTAGAAATTGCTTTTTTTTTTCTCTCACTTAGGTTCTATGTGAAACAAATATTCATCATCTTCGTCTTCTGCATGTACTGGCTAGGCTAGCTTTCATGTTTTTCTTGCCTGTATGGTTTATTTATGACTTCAGAAAAATCTTACATGATGATGATTTGGTAGGTTTATTTTTTAAAATTTATTTTAATCAGTATATTGGAAATTTTATGTACTATTACTATGGACACAAATATTTGCAATTTCTTTTATATTCAATGAATTAATCAACTCATACTAATACAGATTATTATTTTAGAATCTTTAGTCATTAAATTAAATTTAGCCTGGATAAATTAATTTTTTTCATTTGATAAAATCATTCTTATTAATGAATGAATCAATAAATGAATTGATGGATGATTTATCCCATGGTCTGTTTATTTTTCTTTACTTCTGCTTATTAATAACATTCAAATTTTTTTTAAAACCTGAGAAAAAAGCAATATATTCTGATTTGCATCTTAGTTCGGTAAAAAAAAAAAAAAAAAAAAATCCTTTCTTTTATTATCTTATATAATATATTATGTGAAGTTTTCCTTATTTTAACATTTCTTTTGCTCTTTTACAGTTTCAGCAAAAGGACAGCTTTACCATTTTGTTCCTACTATTCACAGACGGCCTTTGCAATTTCGCACAAAATATTGTTGCATTCAGTTTAATATCTCTGGTATCACCTCTCACTTATTCAGTGTGTAACACTGCTAAAAGGATATCAGTAATAGCAGTTTCACTCATACTGCTTGGAAACCCAGTGACAGCAACGAACTTCTTTGGAATGATGCTAGCAATATTCGGTGTACTTTTATACAATAAAGTAAGTATGAACAAAAAGTATCATAATTTTTTTATGAGAATGTGCTTAAAAAATTAGAATTTTAAGTTTTTTTTCAGTGAGGGAAAATAGGCCAAAAATTCAAACTTCGGAGTTTTACTTGTATACTAACTCTTTTACATAGTATGTTTTTTATAATGATTTAAAAAAATTTGTAAAATAAATTCAATGACTTTTTTAACTTGTGGATCCATAAAACAGTACATCTATCCTATAAAAATAACATTGCATAGAATAGTGTTAGACAAGCAAGATAAATTGTATATTTTAAGCACAAAGAGTATATAATTGTAATAAATTGAAATTTATTTTTTTTCTTAATAATAGAATAGTTTCTATAAGATCTTCATTATTGATTTAAATTAGTTTTTAAGTTTCAATTGAAAGTCTTATTGAAATTTATTTTACTGTAGAATTCTGGTTATCTAAATATCACTGTATAATTAATGTAATATAATCACTGTAATCTGTATAATTTGTGGCATCTTATTTGTTTCATTGTTATTGCAACGATAGTTTATTTAAAAAAAAAAAAAACTACTGTACTATTTAATTTTATAAAGTATAATATAAGATTTAAATTAGCAATATGTTAATATGAACTAAATATTTAGTAGCAAGGAAAATCTTAAAATGTATATGATGTCTAAAATGCATCTGAAATAATCCCTAACATCTATTTACATTAATTACTGCTGTATTAACACTTAAAAGGTATCTAAAAAAAATCACTTTAACTGTATCATAGATGTAATATCACTCCAGTAAATGGATTTCATTTTATAAATTTAATAAAGACATATAAATGATTAGGTACAATAATTGTATATTTCAAGTAAATTATAAAAAAAAACAAAAAAAACTTATAGTTATTGCAAATGATATTGCAGTGCTTTTTACAATTGAAATTGGTACATATTGTAGTATATTTTCTATCTTATTTCATGTACAACATCATCCATGTTAGATGTGGATGGTGGTATTGGCATTGTTTCTTCAATTTTTTTCATCAAATATTTCTAAATTATTTTTCTCAGTTGATGGGACAAATCCAGCCAGACTATTCCAGACTAAAGTTACCAGACTATTCATTTAACCACATATTATTTAACTTAGCTTTTTACAAATTGGGATATATTGAGGAAAGTCATTCTCATCTAAACTGGAAATTATTGCACCAACTCTTTTACGATTTCTAGAATGATTGATAGGCTTTTCTTCAGTTAAAATTTCATCACTTTCTCCCATTGTATTATCAATTAAGTCTACATAATCATTCTCCACTTCATCTTTTGCATTGTCTTCATTATCGCTTATATTATCCTCATAATTGCTAAAATGATCTGTTTCTAGCTTATTTTTTTTTTTATTGCCATATTATTAAAATTATCTTCACAGCAATAAAATAAAATGAAATTAAGAAAGAAACTTCTGAAATAATTGCATCCTTACCTCTTAGCTTATAATTGTCTTACTAGGGGAAAAAATTATAACAGCTGTACTTCACACCAAATTATATCTTCACGAAGTAATTTTTATAAACTTACTCTTATGGCATAATATGTGAAATATCACCACAGATGAGGTTTTTGTGTGTGTGTGTGCAGGACAGAGTTTTTATTTTTGACATAGGAAATAACTTACAGGAAAAATCAGTTTTACCAGCAATTCAGTTTTTAATAATATGAAAAGAAAAAATTTACATGAAGTGATTTTTTCACCCATGATACCTTTTAAGTGTTAAATTAAAATCGCAATATGAACAGGGACCAGCAAGTAAGAAGGAGGATCCAACCTCTGGATTTTAATTTTGGATTAGAATTGTCTCATTTGTCAAAATATGATCAAATAATATAGAAATGAAACAAAAACAATGGTAGTATGTTAATTTATCATTGAAGTGATTTATTTTGAGGTCTTTTGTTTTATTTTTATTTTATAGTTGAGTTGTACTATATGTGCAGAATGATTGTACAATTAAGTAACAAAGTTTTGCATCACAACATTTAATTAGGATAAATTAATATTCACAAATAATATATAATTGAAATTATATAAAAAATAAATTATTGTAGTGATAAAATTAAAACATATAAGCTGCCGCAAGTTAACATTCAAGAAGTGAATACATAAACTGGATAGTGAAGTTCCACAATAATCAGCTTAGTTGCAGTACAGAAAATAATCAAGAACATGTCCAACAGACATGAGGATTGTGATACCATGCTCGTATTCTTAACAATCGCATAAATATGGAGTTTTTTTAATATATTCATTTCTCTGAAAATATATTTTTTTGTTGCAGGCAAAATATGATGCAAATCAAGAAAAACAAAAAGCAGCAGCTTTACCCTTTATTGCTCATAAAAATGATGCAAACTTGTTACTAAAATATGAAGATGATCATCATAACACTGTGATAGGCAAACTGTATCCAGCATCAGTGCCAAAGAAAAATGGATATGTTCGCTTACATCAAATGATGAATGGTTCTCCAAATTTACAGAATGTATAGGTTGTATTATATTTTAGTTTTATTTATTTATTGTATAAATTATTTATTTGCATCAAAATTAGGTTCATGGATAAAAATCACACAGAGTAAATCGCCTGGAATAGGTATATATAAGATTTTAGGACAATCATCAAGATCCATCTATTTTTTTGCATGAATATTAAAATGAGTGTACTTAATCTTTTACAATGGATTGTTTTTATGGAATTTCATATATTTCTTTTCTTTTTTTTTTTTCTATTTAATTGAGAAATATTTATTTAGTTTGGGCTGCCCTGGTTCATTTTAATTTTTCCACTAAGTATTTTTTTTAATTCATTTACTTTTCATTTTGCTTTTATTTAAATTTAAATCGCTGAAATGCTGGGCCTACATTTTCATGGATAATTTTATTTATATGGGAAGAATTTTTTAACTAAATTTTATCTTTCATGAATTTATAATTTGTTATTCATATCGATGTTTTATATTTTATTAAAACAGCATGTTTAAAAGTTAATCATCTTCTGTTATGTGGAGTATTCAATGAATTTTCATGTATTATAGATGTTTAACAATCTTGTTGAATATGCAGATAGAAGTTCTAAAGATATATTTCAGTATTCTTTAAAATATTATTATAAAAGTTTCTTTTTTTATATTTTGTAAATAATTTATAAATTTCATTCTCAACAAATGCATTTTTATTGAAATCAGGTTTACTAACATTTAGCAATAAAGCCAACTAATCCTCTCTGATTGTAAAAAGTTTTCTGATAAATAATTTTATTACTTAAAAATGATGTAGTTACTTAGAATATATTTTTCAGTAGTTATTTACAGTTTTTCAGATTTATCTGTGCTAAAAATATTTTGGTGCTGTTAAAAATTATTTTGAATGAGAAAAAAATTTTTAAATTTTAGTTGTATATTTTTTTTGCTTATATTATAAATAATTAATATTTCATATTGAAAATATATATATTATATGCATTTTCTAATTGAAAATAAAAGTTTTATGTTTTCGAATAAAAGCATTTGATTCATGTATAATTTTTAATACAAAAATGAAAAAATGTAAGCTACAATCTTATTAAAATGTAAAAAATAGATTAGATTATACATGATACAAATTATCTTTTTTAAGGCATTCATAATATATAACAATATTTATTATTATGACATTTCATCTTTGGCTTTAAAACCACAATGAGAAAAAAAAAAAAAACAGAATTATTTCATGATAAAACTATGCATTTAATGTTATATGTACAAATCGTTAAATTTGTATATGTTTTATGAATGTTATTTATTTGTATATAAATTATTTTTCTGTGATTTTACAAAAGTGTTAATTAAAAATAGCATAAATTTACCAAACGAATATTTTATGGTAGTGAATGTTAGTATTCTTTTTTTAATATTTTGCTCAATTAGTTAATAGATTGTTGTTGTTTAAAATTGTTTCTCTAATATGCTTCTTATGATCATGGAATTTTATTTAGAAATTTCCTTCTATCAAAAGTTAAATATTAGATTTTTTTTTAATTTAGTTTACCTTAAATTCCTGCATATAAACCATGGACAATTATTGCCTATCCATTTGCTTTCTTTGGCATTTTCCAAATTTTGAAAGGTATTTTTGATGCCAAAATAATAAAATTAATGCATATTAAAGTTAAAAATCATGAAGAAAATGCAACTATGAAAGCACCATAAATAAACCAAAACTACAGATTATATGCAGAAGGAAATCCTAACACTTTTAATTGTTTAATGCATGGTATTACAATATTTGAAATTTAGTAAATAGTATATAATCACAAAATACCTACCTAATTTAATATTTATTGACCATTTATCTACAGTGTTTTTGGTTTGTTGAATGTGGTAAAAATTTTAGGCATTTCTGTTGCACATAAAAGAGCATACTGGACAAATGATTTGCATTTGTTACTTCGGTGAGTAATATATAGAACTGATTAGAATTTTTAAAGAATATTATGTTTTTATATATTTGGATTCTTAAATATATTTCTTGCATTTATTAAAATCAAGATTCTTATTTTAGATTTTTAAAATATTAAATAAAGAGTAAATTATGACTTGTTTCTTTTTTGTCACTTCATTTATTGTTTTACATGGTTGTGGTATTTTTATACTTCAAATAATCATTCATTAAAGGTCCCTTTATATGTGTGTGCATAATTTATAAAGCTAGTAAATTGCAATAGAATTGTCCCATCTTTGTATAAAAGTATTATTCAAAATTTTTAATAGCAAAATTGTCTTGATTGTTATTACCAAATGTTTTTTTTATTTTATTAGTCAAAATTTTATCACCCTAAATTTTAATTTTTTTTTTTTTTTTTTTTTTTTAATATTTTATAAGCTTCACTTTTAAAAGCAATACTTTTAACTTTTTTAAGAAAATCTTCCTTAAACTAAATTTCACTTTTTTAGATAAATGTTTTTTATAGACACTCAAACATATACACTCAAACATTTATATAATGGTTGTTGTTTAATGTCATCCCGCTTATGTAAATTTTTTCAAACATCATTGGGATGCCATGTTTAAATTCGAAAATAAGCTTATAAGGTCGTCTTTTAAAACTTTTTTTTTTTCAGTTCCATAAAAGAAAGATAGTTTGTCTTCCTTTTCTTTCAGAATGGGTTTTTACTTACTCTGAAGAAAGGCTGGATAGTAATTTTTGTAACAGAAATCCCTTTTAAACTAAATATGTGTTGTTGTTGTTGTTGTTTCTTATCCCACTTGGCTGGCCAAGCCCACAAGCCCATATGGACTCATGATTGAAGGGGAAGGAAGCAGCTTCTGTTGTGATGGAGCACCCGTAGGTAGAAGCCTGACTTTTGCTCCGTGACGCTCTTACAGTCATAGAAGACCGGGACCTACGGCTTAAAGTGGATTCCGAACCACTACAAACATCCATGGCACCGCCGGGATTCGAACCCGAAACCTGTGGCACCGAGCGCCAGAGCGCTAGACACTCGGCCATTCAGGTCCCAAATTTGCCACGGCACGCAGTGTTCCCAGGTGGTCACCCACCCAAGTACTGACCGCGCCCAGTGATGCTTAACTTCGGCGATCTAACGAGAACCGGTATATTCAGCATGGTACGGCCGTTGGCTACTAAATATGTAGTTTATATTAGCAAGTTTAAGCATTGTAAAAGATTTCTGCATTTGTTGCTGCCATTTCCCTTGAAATAAAATTGTCAAGGATTTTCAATACATCAGTTTTGACCCATATCTAGTTTAAAAGGTATTTCTATTCCAAAGGTATTCAATATCCACTCCTTTCCAACAGAAGACTTTTATTTGGAAAAAAATGTGGCACTTCTAGAACATAATCAAATCTTATTTTAGTAACATGGGCAATGAATGTAGAATAGTTGAATGAAAATGAAAATATCAATGGGTTCCACCATTTGAAAAAGTTAATGGAACACTTCTAATATGAGTATTTCTAATGCAGTAAAATCTTTGAAAACTGAACCTTAAATTGATGTAGAAAAATTGTTTAAACTCCCAAATATTTAATTAGGCATTAATATATTTGACTGTTGTATTAATCTCCTACTTATATATTACTTTGAATAAACTAAATATTTTTGTATGGACTCTCCAAAAGTGGATTCTTACTATTGAGACAGTTTGACTTACTTGTCATTGAATCGCCACTCATACAATAAATTTTGTTTCCAAAAGTGATGTTCTTGCAAGATTTTAATGTATTTAAGTAGGAGTATAGAAATGGGCGATGAATTTTGTGTTAAGTAACACCAATTGTTCATATATTTATTTTTATGAACATCCAAACATTGCAGTTTCGCAGCCATATCATTCACATACATATTTGCATGACAATTCAAACTATTAAAAAGCTTGCAAATAAAGGCTGATGAATTATTCCTTATTAAGCGTTTAACCAAACCTGCAGCTTTGGTATAGAAAAAGTTATGAAAGAGCTACAATGTTCTTTTTAAACATTTCAAGCTCGCTCGATGTCTTATCAGCCCTGACTGCAATTATAGGTGTCGTTGAAAAACTCAAGGTTTCTTTCTTTGAACTGCCATTGCGTTTTAAAGAATACTTAACTGGTGGTAGAGAAGATTCTTTGCATGGTATAAGTGGCAGTATGTTCACAGATTCATGATCCATTTCAGGTTGCTTATTTCTTTTTAAATGAACCGATTTAATTGAAGAACCAGATAAAATATTGTCCACAGAGTCAATTGAATGTGCAGCTCGAATATTGTGACTTGATGAATTATTTGAATCTCTTATTTTGATCCGAAATGCGGATATACCTCTATTACCCTGCTTTAGAAGACATTTCCTATGAAAAGTATTCACATTTTGATGTTGCACGTTAGTAATTTCTATCGGCATGAGAGGTTGCAGTCCTTTCTGCGACGCAGTTTTAAGTTGCACTGGTACTGCTGGCCATTCATCTGGTTTTGTTGTTGCTTCTTCGATTGGTAACTTAATCTCCTGGTTCTCATTTTTGTCTTCATTTGTGCCTGGGGGGGTTTTGCGATGCTCTACCGAGATCACCTGAGTTGATTTGGTCATTTGCAATCCGAATGGATGAGTATAGTTCGAAATTGGAAGATCGCCCACGCTGCATTCCAAGACGCTCAAGCTTGAATAGTCAATTAGATCAAAGTCGTCAAGTTCAACTGTCATAGTCCCCGTGGTTCTTCTATCGCCACTTTTAACCCGGTGTTTCTTCTTCAGAGCCGTGTATAAAGAATGTGATGTTTGTTGCAGGTGTGCGTTTATATCTGTCGGTGTGGGCTCTCTGTCCAAATCTTTAGGGTCGGGGAACTCGTCAATGGCACTTGGAAAAAACTGACCTTCCCTCGTCAAAAGTCTAGCGCACGAGTCATGCCTGTTACGTGCTGCCAAGTGCAGAGCAGTGAAGCCATCGTTATTTCGCTTATGCAGCTGGAGGCTCTTGATGTTATTGCGAAAGACGGATAGGAACACCGCAATGACTTCATGATGACCATGGGAGGCCGCATACATCAATGCAGTGTTTCCGTTTGGATCTGTTAAGCATGGATTAGTCCACACCTAAAAGAAATAATCATTTTAATCTTATTGTCTCGTTTAAAAAATTCAATTCTTTAAAAATTGTTATATGTATATATAAAATGTCTTCCTTTTAAAGTATTGCTCATTTTTGAAGTTCAATTTGTAAACATTAACACTACATATACAGTTATACGTGTATTTTCTCCATTCTTAAGATTACCGTTTTAATAAAATTGATTTTTAAGGATGCAGAAATTCCAGCATTTTCATATCTGATTCAACGTTATATATATAATAAAATGCCTGGCATTATCGAACATTTATTATTTGTAACAGGTACAGCCTGATGCCCAATTGGTAGCGCTCTGGCCTTTGGTACCACAGGCTTCAGGTTTGAATCCTGGCTATTTCACGGATGTTTGGTTAGTTCGAATCCACGATAAAGTGTAGGTCCCGGTCAAATTAGTCCAAAGTGTTCACAAAATGACTGTTGAGCGACAAACCAAACTGTGCAACAGGTTTACAAACTTCTTGTAAGAGTAAAGCACAGCTAGACGAATATGAATCGCATAGCAATATAGGCTCGGAAATGCTTTTCTAATACGTAAAACATCAAAAATAAAAGGACGCCACATAAGTGAATATGTGGTTTGTTAATTAGTATGCATCTACAAAGGTGAACTATTTAATAGGTCATTGAAAATGTTCGCATTTTTTTTCCACAAGTTATGATGCTCATCTTGGCTCTCCGGCGCATGGAATTCCGAATATTCTAAACTATTCTTGCTCGGTAACCTTTGCGATGCGTACAAGATAATTCCTGGGAATTTTCACACACTAGTGTTTTGATATGCCCTCAGAAGAAGTAATCAAGCCATGAAAGATCCGTCAATCTAGATGACCAAACCATTGTTAGTCATATGTGATGTTGAAATGGGCAAGGACGTACAAAGAATTTATAATTTGGAATATGCTTTATAGAATACGTTCCTTGTAAAGGAGATATACGAGCCCATTCATTGAGCTCCGAGGCCCTGTATGCTCGATGTATATCGTCTAAATCTAATTTGTATAATCATACATCCGATTGCCAGTGTGTTAATATGTCAGGTGGAAAGTTTTTGGATGCACGTCCATCTATGGCATCAGAAAAGCATTTGCAGCTCAATTACTATGCGATTATGAGTCGTCTGGTGTAAACTATTCTTCCTAGAAATTTGTAAACCAAATTCTCATCAATGCTCTGCATACAATTTTATAAATTATCCATGGCGGGAGTGATTAATTCACAGTTACTTGTAGTACTATGCATTATGGAAAGAGAGTTATTACGCTATACTGGCAAGATGGAGTCTTAATTGGTTTACTTCTATGTTACGTGTGGTAAATCCTATACAATCAACTCTATGACAGAGCAAAACATTTCACCAAAGTGCATACCGATTAACCATTTTAAGTGAACCTAGCTAAGAACATATAATTTTTTTTTTTTCCTTCCCCTAAAGAACCATGACCTAATTCATGCCAATATTCCAACCACCATGCCATGTTTGAGTTCAAAATATGCATTAACAGAAAAAAAAGGTTCATTTTCTTTTATTAAAGTGATACAGCAACCTAATCATTTCTCATGACATCCTGCTTATTTAATCTTTTCTTCTACTTCGGTGATAGTGAAAATACAATGAATAATTCTATCGCACTCTTATCACGATAGTGTACCACAATTTTGTAACACGCAGTGCGTGATTCTTTCGCTAGTGGGGCTCGCTTTTTCTTTCAAGGACATTCGGAATTGGTTTCAACGGGCTATTCCTTTAAACATTATAGATATTTACTGCATTGATTTCGATTATTTAACCCGTACAAGAAAAAGAATATATATAATATATATGTGTGTTATATTATGTGTATTTCTATTATGTATATACTATATGTATGTGTTTATATATACACTATGTGGAAGAAAGTGACGGGACACGACACTATAACGACATAAACCCATATTTATTAAAATTAATAGGAGGTAGGGCTTCCTTTGGCTGCAATCACAGCTGCAACCCTTCTGGGCATGCTTTCCACTAAATTAGCCATAGTGGCAAGAGGAAATTTCTTCCAAATGTTTAACAGGAAGTTCCATAGTTCATGCTTGCTTTTGGGGAGTGGGGTGCAGGCCCTCAACCGACGGTCCAATTCGTCCCAGCGATGTTCAATTGGGTTAAGATCAGGGCTCTGCGCCGGCCACTCCATGCGTTTAACGTTGTTGTTCACATACCAGTCAAGAGTCCTCCTTGCAACATGGCATGTTCGTTGTCGTTTTGATACCAGCAATCATCCATACCGTACGTTGCCCACAAGGTAGGAAGGACATGATTGTCGAGAATATCACAGTATCTATCGGCATTCATCAACCTTCACCAGTGGGCCAGCCGCATACCAGGAGAAACAGGCCCATACCATCAATCCTCCTCCACACAAACTTTACAGTTGGGACGACACACTCGGGCAAAAGGCGTTCTCCTGGTAAACGCCATACCCAAACACGTCCATCGGAACGGAAAAGGGTAAATCGTGACTCATCAATCCAAAGGACGCGTTTCCAGTCATCCAGAGTCCAAGAACGGTGGTCTTTGGCCCATCGAAGGCGCGCTTTCTTGTTGGTTTTCGTAATCAAAGGCTTATGGGCCGCCGAACGTCCAGTGTAACCTAACTTATGGGCCTCGATACGAAGAATCTTGGTCGAAACGGCCCCCACCTGTGGCTTGTCTGAACTCACTAGCGATGTTATCCATGGATGTTTGACGGTTATTTCGAATCTCTCTGCCGAGCACCCGCCGGTCCCTGCTGGTGAGAACTGTAGGTCGTCCACTTCGGGGTTTGTTCTGACAGGGTCCCTCAGTCTTGTAGCGACACACAACACGTGCTATAGTTGATTTTGAGCAGTTACGGAGACGGGATATCTCCCTAATTGACACCTTGGCAAGATGCAATCCAACCAACACACCTTTCTCGAACTCAGACAACTCTTCCCGTGGCGGCATCTTGACAAAAAACAACTCTAGTCGACTCCACAGAGTATTTATAGGATATGGCTGACACGTGATACCTATTATTGCGCATGTGTCAGCTGTATTGTCTACTTTTCGAGGGGGTGTCCCGTCACTTCCAGATAGTGTATATATAAATATATACGCCTGACTTGTGGCTCAGTGACAACACGCGCCGCTGGTGAGCATTAGGGCGAAAGTTCCATCCGCTGGCGGCCCTGCAGACATTGTTTCCAAAAACGAGGAGCCTCGATGGCGTTTGGGATATTCAGCAGTCTTGCCTCGTTAGTCGGACTACCTTTTGGGATTTTTCCGGGTTTTCTCCCACACGATACGCAAATGCGGGTTAGTCCCCCTAAAAGTATTTCTTCAGTGACATGGAGCACAAGTCAAGACTTCTATCTATGGGTGCTCTATTCCAACAGAACTTCCCTCCTTGTATGAGGGATACGACAAAAAAACATATATATATATATACATATATACACTGAAGTGACAAAAGTCATGGGATAGCAATATGCAAATTTTCAGATGGCAGTAGCATCGCGTAGAACAGGTATAAATGCGCAGTGCTTTCGCAGAGCTTTCATTTCTGTTCAAGTTATTCATGTGAAGAGGTTTTGACGTGATGACCGCACGACGGGAATTAACAGACTTTGAACGCGGAATGTTAGTTGGAGCTAGACGCATGGGTCATGCCATTTCGGAAATCGTTAGGGAATTCAACATTCCCAGATCCACTGTGTCAAGAGTGTGCCGAGAGTATGAAATTTCAGGCATAACATCCCACCATGGACAGCGCAGTGGTCGACCGCCTGCACTTAACGACCGAGACCGGCGACGTCTGCAAAGAGTCGTAAATTCTAACAGACAAGCAACACTGCGTCAAATAACCGCAGAAATCAATGTGGGACGTACAAGGGACTTGTCTGTTAGAACTGTGCGGAGAAATTTGGCTTTCTTGGGCTATTCCAGCAGAAGACCGACTCGAGTGCCTTTACTGACAGAACGACATCGCTTGCAGCGACTCTCGTGGGCACGTGAGCATATCGGTTGGTCCCTAGATGAATGGAAAACCGTGGCCTGGTCCGATGAGTCACGATTTCAGTTGGTAAGAGCTGATGGTAGGGTTCGAGTGTGGCGCAGACCCCACGAAGCCATGGACCCAAACTGTCAGCAAGGCACTGTTCAAGCTAGTGGTGGCTCCGTAATGGTGTGGGCTGTTTTATCATGGCATGGACTTGGTCCTCTGGTGCGACTGAACCGAACATTGACTGGAAATGCTTATGTTCAGCTACTTGGAGATCACTTGCAGCCATTCATGGACTTCATGTACCCAAGCAACGATGGGATTTTTATGGATGACAATGCGCCATGTCACCGGGCCACAACTGTTCGCGATTGGTTTGAAGAACATTCTGGACAATTCCAACGAATGATCTGGCCACCTAGATCGCCCGACATGAATCCCATCGAGCATTTATGGGACATCATCGAGAGGTCTGTTCGTGCCCAAAATCCTGCACCATCAACGCTTTCACAATTATGGACGTCTATCGAGACAGCATGGCTCAATATTCCTGCAGAAGACTTCCAACGACTTGTTGAGTCCATGCCACGTCGAATTGCTGCACTTCGCCGGGCGAAAGGAGGGCTGACACGATATTAAGAGGTATCCCATGACTTTTGTCACTTCAGTGTATAATTAGAAAGGGTCGACCAGATAGTGTTGTTGTTTTTTTTATATATATCATTTCTTTTTGCGTGTAACGTCGGTGGTCTCACGTACCAAATAAATATCCCACAAACGGTGATGAGGGGAAGACTTTTAGGCCTAACTGCCCTACATTCGAGTGTCGTATGACAGGAAACTTATAAAACTGCCACTAAGTAGTCTGTTGGAGGGATGATGTGTGTTTGTGCGAGACGCTAATGACAGACATTGTCACAATAATCATCGTCATGATTGGAAATGGACACAACACTCGGTCATCAGACTTCCTCAGTGACATCTTACCATCAGTTTTTTTTTTTTTTTTTTTTTTTTTTTTTTTTAAATATAAAATCCATTTGGTTTCGCCTTGAAAAAAAGAAAAAATCTAGCTTCACTTGAATCTCATATCTTGAGATCAACCAGAGTCTTGCAAAATGATTTTGTAAGCTTCTAAAAAAATGATGATAATCTGTTGGAACAAAGTTAGGAGAATAATAAAACAGAAAACATCAAATAAAATATTTTTTAATACTTAAATGTTTACTTTTTATATTAAATTAGAGCTGGATTATATTACTTATTTCACTCCTTGAAAATCATTCAAGAAATATCAATTATATAAGTAAAATGGGCGTACGATTGTATAGGCGGTGAACCGTGCATCTCCTGTTCTATACCAAAGTTGTTTTACGCGTCAAAAAATGAATCCGTCAAAAATAAATTAAATAATATTAATATCTCCAACATGCCACACGACATTCATTATATACCGCCCATTAGCTGAAAATGGGCTAGTGAAGCACTAGGGAACCAGCGTGGTTTTTGTGGAACACTTCCGGGTATCATTTCCATCCGATGCCATACATTTCCAATCAAGCGAATGGACGGGCCTGCTTATGTAGGCCATTTGGTTGGCGATGAAGAAGCCCCGTGTTTACCGTTTGGCCCCACGCCGACTTCGTGATCAGTAACGCTTTTAACGAAATGAAAGGTCGATTTGAGAATGTGTACGGAAGGTTGTGGTTGCTATCGGTTATTTTTTTTTAATTTTAGCATATGAGTGATTCATTTTTTCTTGTTGGTTTCCATCGCAGATATGGGATACCGGAAATAATTGATCGTTAGGTGAGTGGCGGTGTGAAAGTTTGGAAATGTGTGAATACTCTCTGCAATTAAGGGATTGTCTCATTGATTTTTTTTGAAGCCATAGCCGATATACAGCGTTATTGTACGTTTTCATTTAAATAATTACATTATTGCACATTTGGGGATTTACATTTATGCAAATACTATAATAATCATGCAAGTATGTAGAATTTTATTTTAATAAAACAATTCTACTTTTCTCAATTCCTTCTATTAGCTCACTCTCTCCCTATATATCTTGTTCAATTTTCAATCGTTCATAAAACACTTTTAATTTATACACTCGAGTTCGAATATTTTTTTTTTTTGAACTTGTTGTGGATGACACTGGATGTTAATGCAGTTTTTTCAAATATTAATTCAGTAATTAAATTCAATTAATTAATTTTAGCTTTTTTTAGATTTAAGTTGCATATATCTACCAATAGAGGGCGCCAGATAATTGGTTTTATGTTCACCTAATTTCACGAGTTATGCCATGTATTATGCTTAGGATATTGCTTTCCGGGGTGACCTTTAGTTGTAACTGCCCAGCATTTGCGTGTCGTATGGCAAAAGTTATCAGTATACCAGGATAACTAGCTATGGTTGTCAGAAACTTTGCACACATTGTTACATATACCATTAAATCATCTCGTCTTTGAAAACAGTGACGTATACCAGGTATTGTGCTCGTGTTATGCCACGGACAACTCACCGATGAGCGAAGAGGAGAGGATATTGCCTTACAGGGAGACCTTTAGGGATAACTACCCAGCATTCTCATGTCGCATGGCAGAAAACCCGGATAACTAGCTATCAATGTGAGAAACTTTACTCACATTGTAGCATTCGCCATTAAGTCATCTCATTTTTTAAAGCTGTGACTACAACGGACACCACAAACGAATTCAAAACGAACGTCTTCAAACTGAACCTCCTTCACGCAAACTGTACACGTTACCATTGGACAAGCAGTTAGAATATAAAGCAGTTCAGCTATCGATAATGTTTTCATTTTTTTTGCTCATGTTTTTAATAAAAAAAAATATATGCGTACCGTAAAAGAATAACCTACATAAAATCTCTTAAGAACTGTTTTTATTATTTATTATTTGTTTTATTATATAGAGCTGTGAAAGGGGGAAATAGAATTCATTATGATGGACCCGCTCTATAACACTTATTTATTGTATTTTAAGTTATATTAGGACAAACATCAAATGTTAATTACAAAATTATTTTTACACAATTATTTTTTATACCAAAGGAGCGGTCACACGGCCTTTTTTATAAAGTTTACTTCATGTGAAAGTCTTTTCAGTAGATATATTTAAATAGTTTTTTTAATCAATCAAAATTAAATTTTTATAAATATACAAACAACAAATGGTTTATTAATTTTTCATTGATTCCAACATTCTGTTTTCCAAATTTTCTCATTTTATTGTGAAAAAAAAAATATGTATCTTTTCATACATATATTTAATTAGAAATCAAGTTCAATTACATACCCACAAAAAAGGGACACTTTTTTAATACTACAGGTTAAGAGAATCTCTGTGAATTCACCACAAGTTGAGAATCTCTGTTAATAACAAGTTGCCTGTATCAATTGTACGATCTTAGCTATTCCACAGTAATAGCCATAATGATATGCAAGCATTGTATATTAAGTGGGTAAAAAAAGTATTGGCAATTGCCTTAATTTATTCATATTGACAAATAAATAAAATGTTATGCAATTTTAGCTGTCGTAATTAAATACAAGATATCTTAGATATATAAAAATAGTAAAAATTTTATTTTAATTTGCATTTTCTACGATTTTTTCTTTCAAAAACGAAAATTTGCATGTCAAAAAAGTATTGGCAAAGTTTTAACTGCTATGCAAATTTTGTTACATTGAAGTCACGCGTTTCGACTGATAAGAAACTCTACCGGTATAAAGTCTGCAAAACTACTCCAAAAGTGTCTATGCATTATTTTGCGATTACTGCAGTAAAATGACTTCGAAATCGAGGGAGTTGGACGTTAGTGTTAAAAACATGATTATTAGGCTCAGAAATGAAGGTTTAACTTATCGTGCTATATGAGTGCAGTTCAATATAAGTTTATTTACTGTGTTGTAAAAAAGTTCAAGGAAACAGGATCAATGGAAAATAAGACTAGAAGTGGACGACCTTGAATATTTTCTACAAGAGAGGAACGTGTCATTATTAACAAGGTTAAGAAAAACCCTAAAATAAGTGCACCCCAGATAGCTAGAGATGTTGCTTTCACTTCGCAAAAGACTTTCAGCGTACAGACTGTACGGAATGTTTTACACGAGAGAAGTTATTATGGAAGGGCAGCTAGAAAGAAACCATTCATCTCGGAAACAAATAGGAGAAAGAGGTTAGATTTCGCAAAATCCCACGTTCATTTAACTGAAGAGTTTTGGAACACAGCTATTTCTTCCGACGAATCAAAGTTCAACATTTTCGGCAGTGATGGACGGCGATATGTGTGGAGGAGGCCAAATACTAAATTGGAAAAGCAACATTTAACTGCTACTGTAAAACATGGTGGAGGCAGCGTCTTAGTTTGGGGCTGTATGGCAGCTAATGGAATTGGCAACCTGCATTTTATTGATGGTATTATGACAGCACTTACATACATTGACATTTTGCGCCATAATTTAAAAATCAGTGCCCAAAATCTTGGCTTGGGAACATCATTCGTTTTTCAACAAGACAATGACCCCAAGCATACAGCGAATCTCACCCGTGAATGGCTACTCTACAATGCTCCTCGCCAATTAAAAACCCCACCTCAATCGCATGACATCAATCCAATTGAAAATTTAAGGCACATGCTGGATCTAGAAATGAAGAAACATAAAATTTCAAGTAAAGACGGCCTTAAACGTTTACTCTTTCAAGAGTGGCACAAAATTCCCAACAGTACAACAAAGACCTTAGTTTCCTCTATGAAAAATAGATTACAAGCTGTTATAGATGCAGAAGGCATGCATACAAAGTACTAAACATATACTGATTTTGTTTTCGCTCATAATTTTCATAATTTTGCCAATACTTTTTTTATCATGTAAATTTTGGATCTTCTCGTAGATTTTGACTAAAAAAATATTTAAATGAAAATATCGTTATATTTGTTTGCCTTTTCTCCTTCTGTAATCGCTATGTTAAAATAAAATTTGTAAACATACTTTGTTAGCAAATATGATCATTTATAGGCAATTGCCAATACTTTTTTTATCCACTGTATAACGTCAGACGAACGCTGATCAAAAAGTTGCCATTTTATAGCAAGGTTATAAATTTCTATTTATTTCTGCAGTATTTAGAAAAACAAGTAAAAAAAAAAAAAAAAAAATTTTTAAGTCAATTCCTATTTCCTTTCACTACATTGCAGAAAGTCCTTTACAACTAATTTTCATTCATTTTTTTTAAGTTAGAAAAAATTCTCGCTCTCTCTCACACACTTTCCATCTCTTTCTCATCTATTCGCATGTTTCATTTTCCATTTTTGTTCCCTCCTTGACTCAGACTAGAACCCACAATGAAAAAAGAATCTGAAAAATTAACTTTGTTTTTTTTTCCAGCGTTCTACACGCTTCGCCACTGACGGTATTTATTCCTAAATTTATGTCCTGCTAAATCTCTGGCGTTCGGTACCACAGGTATCGGGTTCAAATCCCGGCATTGCCCATGGGTGTTGTAGTGGTTCGGAATCCACTTTAAGCCGTAGGTCCCGGTCCTAATAGGATCGTAGAGCTCTGCGGGGGCATTGTTACTCCGCGTCCGTGGCTTACCATCAAGTTACACGCTCCCAATGGGTAATGCAAAGTGAGTAACATCGGTGCAGCCCTTATGGCAAAGATCACGGTCTATTTGCCAGCTGCATTAGAAGAAAAAAAAATGTCCTGCTAAATATCTTATATACAGAAAATTTTGTCTCCCATATAAAATTAAAATGAATTAATTAGTTAATATTTGAAAAAAACTGTATTAACATCCAGTGTCATCCACTACAAGTTCAAAAAAAATGTATTTGAACTTGAGTGGATGAATAAAAAGTATTTTATGAACGACTGAAAATTTGAACAAGATATATATATAGGAAGAGTGTGAGCTAATAGTAGGAATTGAATAAAGAATGCGAAATTAAATGTACACTTGTTTAACATTAAGTATATTTTTGTTGCATGAAATACAGTTTTTAAATGAAAAATAATAGAGAGTTTTTGCATACCGTACGTTAGTTACCGTAGGACGTCCGTTAGCTTTTTCTCCCTAGCGCGCATGCTCAGTTTCCTATGAGCATGCGCGCTGAGTTAGGAGTCATTAAAAAAAGCTGTTAACTGGGTGGTTTTTTTCCACGAACTGTGACTCTTGCACTTGTAGAAAAAAAAAACTCTCTAATGTGGTTAAAATTTCCATGCTCTCAGTATAATGAACCCGCACATCACGTGAAAGTAAAGTACGTATTTCTTTTATCACTCAGGTGCTTTCATTTTAAATAAGAAAAAAATGTAATGGGACGAATTTAATCTTATTTTTAAGTTCTGAAGAATTAAAAATATAATAATTTATCACCAAAAAATTGCTGTAAAAAAATTTATCAAGGTTATAAAATAAGAAGAATGTGAAATAATGTGGGAATATGCATAAGGATCATTATCAATGAATTGATATTCTTGTTTATCTTCTCTTTTCATGCACGTTGTAATGGATGGCTTTTTGTTAGAAAAAAAATAATAAGATTATTTAATATTGAGAATTTATTTCTTATTTGAGCCAATAATTTTATTTCATTATTATTATCCTTATCATTTCATCATTATTATTATTATTTCTCATTTGAATGAAACAAACTATGGATGTGGGAAAAAGGAAGCCCAATATGTTATTTGTCTTATTTGAAGTCCATTCATAATTCGCCGAGGTTCAAATCCGCTGACAGCATCCATTGCATTCAAAAACGAGGAGCCTCGATGATGATTATGACAACATTTGTAAAACGTCTCGCATTCATAATCGGACTTCCGGATGTCAGTCTTTTTAGTTTCCCATACCAAAAATACAGAGCAATTTGAATACAGAAGATTTGTTGTTGTGACTAATCTTCAGTGTCCGGTAGCGCGGGACGGACACCCCATACGTAATATATTCATTGATGGAAGGAAAGAAGACTTCTGTTGTGATGGAAGCACCCTTAAGCAGAAGTCTGACTTGGCTCCGTGTCATTGAAAAAGGAGGACAATGCCGCCAGTGGATTGAAACTCAACCCTAATGCTCAACAGCGGTGCACGTTGCTACTGGGCCATGAATCGGACAGTCTCTTCATTTCTGAAAGCAGTGACTGCAATTGACACTGCCAGCCTTATTCATTTTTTTTTTTCCACTGGCGACAATTAACCACTTTCAGAAACCAGGAGATACAGTGGCGTTTGTGACAGTGTATGTAAAGCGCCTCGCATCGTCAGTCAGGAGTTTCTGGATCGACTCTTTACGACACGCCCAGTCCAATTTCCCTATTGAACTTATTCTGGAAAGCAATGTCCTTCACACATCAGTGAAGAGTTCGTGGTATACCCAAGTAGGTTTGGTTTGGTTTGTCGCTCTACGGTCATCTTGTGCACACTTTAGGCTAAATAGACCGGGACCTACGGTTTAAAGTGGATTCCGAACCACTACAGACATCCATGGCACCGCCGGAACTCGAACCCGAAACCTGTGGTACCGAGCGTCGGCCATTCAGGCCCCTAACCAAGTAGGATACAAAAGCCATCATTATAAATAGAAAAAAAAATATTTTGTAAATTTATATCATAAATCAAATAATCTTAAGTATTAAAATACGTACAACATCAGTTTTAATTCGGTGGGCCTGAATGGCCGAGTGGCTAGCGCTCTTCCTCTCGGTACTACATGTTTCGGGTTCGAGTCCCGGATGTTTGTAGTGGTTCGGAATCCACTTTAAACCGTAGGTCCCGGTCTCATATGATCGTAGAGCGTTGCGGGGGCATTGTCACTCCGCATCCGTGGCTAATTTTCAAGTTGCACGCGCCCCCTGGGTAATGCAAAGTGAGTAACGTCTGTGCAGCGCTTGCCTTAAGGCATCCAAGACCAAGTTGTCTAAGTGTTTGCCAGCTGCATTAGACCAAAAAAAAAAAGTTTTAATTCGGTAAATCGAATTCAGAATTCAAAAAAAAAAAAGTAAATCGAGTTCAACTGGCAAAATCATTAAATCCTATAAGCATGACCGAAATGAAAAATATCTCCTGAAAAATCTCACATTAGGAGCTGCAAATACAATATTGATATAATTAATATTCCTAAAGTATAAATAAAAAAGTAAAAAAACATATCCATGAATTCACTAAAACAAATGAAATATTAAAATGGATTCCAATTTTATCATCTAAAAATGAACGATCATTAATTATTCCGAAATTATATATATTCACATGATTTTAATTCAAACTTTTCTATTTCTGATTAATACCAAAAGAGAATTGGGAGAAAGGTGACTACGCCCAATCCTTTTTGAATACAGAACATCATTTTTCACTTATTTTAAGGATTCCTATCATTTTTACTGTTAAATATCACTTGATAATTCCATTTTTGCAATCCTATTCGCAGCCCTTGAAACGTAAAAGATTACACTCAAATCCAACTCCATTGTAAAGTGCAATAAAAAAGTGATTTACGAATGTGAAATATCATTAACCACTACTGCATAAAGATTATACGCATATTACAAAAGGGGACAAAAATATTTTTGTGCGATTCTCCGTCAACGAATTGTCACTTTTCCAGTTATTTATCTTATTAGGTCGAGGGCACGGCAGTTCACTTTTATCGCAATATTGTCATGATCAGGGATTCTGAGTGATGATTATATTTGAAATATTTTTTTTTTTTATTATTTATTTTTTTTTTTTTTGTACAAAAAAAAAATGTGTTTTGACATGTAGAACTTTTTTTACTTTGACGATTACGTCATTATTGGAGGATTGTACTTTGGAAACCTTGAGATGCTTTCATCAAACAAAACATTTAAACCATTTTAATATAGAATGAGAAAGCTGGTAACTATTTTTCAATTCCTTCTATCAGCTCACACTCTCCCTATATATATCTTGTTCAATTTTTCAATCGTTCATAAAATACATTTTATTCATCCACTCAAGTTCAAATACATTTTTTTTTTGAACTTGTAGTGGATGACGCTTGATGATAATACAGTTTTTTCAAATATTAATTCAGTAATTAAATTTAATTAATTAATTTTAGTTGTTGTTTTTTTTTAGATTTAAGTTGCATATATCTACCAATAGATGGCGCCAGATAAACTCAAAAAATGAATGAAAATTATTTATAAAGGACTTTCTGCATTATAGTGAAAAAAAGTAGGAATGGAAAGTAGGAAATTTTATATTACTTGTTGTTCATTAATTAATCTTTAATCAGGCTGGTGAATAGCGCAATTGCCTTCTAATAAAAAGATAAACGAACAATACTGAATCAATCTCGGCCCTTCGTCTGCCGAGGTTGACCTTAAATGAATCAGTTGGTCAAAATGTAATTCACGGGATTCGAGGAGGAAAGGACGGGGCAAACTCTCAGGTACCATCATCGGGACTCCGCTTCAAATTGCCCAATTGACTAGTGCTCTGGTCGTTAGTACCACAGGCTTCAGATTCGAATCCTGGCGATGGCATGGGTGTTTGTTAGTGGTTCGGAATCCACGTTAAACTGTACTACTGTGCTCAAAAAGTAAGACCAATTTTTTTTTTTTTTCAAAAACTCTTTATTTATTCTTCCAAATTTATTTCATCGCCTTCAAAGTAATCCTCTCCGGTCACAATGCACTTATGTAAACTTTTTCCCCAATCCTCAATGCATGATAAAAAAAAAAGTCATCGGCAGGGAGTGCCTTCAAAGCGCGCGCCGATTCACGTTGAATCGTTTCAATCGACTCAAAACGGCGCCCCCGTAGTGGGTTTTTTGAGTTTAGGGAATAGCCAGAAATCGCATGATGAGAATACGGTGGTTGTGGAACCATATGGGTTTCATTTTTGGCGAAAATGTCACGAAAAATCAATGCAGTGTGAGCTGGCGCATTCAGTGTTTTCGGTACCAATCGAGATGTGACGCGTTCGAGGCCCAAAATGGAATTGACCGATCCTTTTGAAATTCCAATATCGTCAGCTAATTGTAAATCGACGGTTTGCAAACACCAAATCTTTAATTTTTTGGACGTGAGCTTCGTCGGTTGAGGTAGGTAGTCGACCAGAGGCCTATTCGTCTTCAACACGTTCTCTGCCTTCTTTGAACTGTTTATGCCATTTCATTCCGATATAGGAATGCTCACCGAATGTCTTCTGCAACATTCTATACGTTTCCGCAAACAAAATTTAATGCAAGTTCTTTGCTCAATAATTCAGACATTTCAAAAATCGCCGGAATCAGTTTTAGCGTCTCACAAAGCCAAGCGTAACTCAAACATTAATGAATATTTTGACGTCAAATTTCACACAGATGTCAAGGACAGTGGCAGCAATTTAAAAAAATAAAAAATATTCCATAAGCCCCGGGAATTTTAAATTGAAAAGTGATCTTTTTTTTTTTTTTTTTTTTTGACACAGTAGTAGGTCCCGGTGTAATTGGCCCAAAGTGTGCCAAAAAAAAATGACCGTAGGGCGACGAACAAAACCACTTTAAATTGCAGTGGGGCAGTACTCACTGGTTAGCAATTAATCTGCTCTATATTGTAGTGTCTCAGGTCGAAATTCCAAGCATTTCATATTTTTGGTTTGTCGCTCAGCGGTGATTTTCTGCACGCAATTAGGATAACTAGACTGGAATCTACAGTTTAACATGGATTCCGAACCACTCACAAACATCCACATCAAGCCTGAAGCAAGTTGTACCAATGGCCAGAGTGCTAGCCAATTGGCCGTCAGGTCGCTCAGCATTTGAAAACAAAAACATTATTTAACCAGATATCAAATTAAAAACGCGCATAAAATGCCAAATTGTACTATATTACAATTAGAGCTATGCCTTTCCAACAAAAATTATTAACTTCTAAAATTTCCTTTTCTTTTTAATTTTAATTTTTTATGTAAAGCTAATGTTTCTTTAAAATGGCGGGCCATTGTGCTGCCATATTTTTCAAGCAATAAAAACAAAACATATTCTGAGGGAAAAACCCAGACACAACAGAGGGGTTGAAGAGTAGAATAGAATAAAAAGCTTTCTAAAGGGTTTTCAAGGAGAATCGACGTTTCTCCCACTTGCGTGACTAAGATGATTACAAAGGACCTAACCAAGATTTCCTCTGTCCTAAGTATCTCGAAACAGGGTAAAGGCGACTAAGGTAAAGTGGTTATTGAGTCTTGTGTCACTAAAGATTAAATTCACGGTTATTCTTTCTGTGTCAGCAACTATTACGTTATTGAGGTCAAATAATTATATCAAACTTCAGCATCAAGGCGGTATTTTTTTTAGAAAAAAATTGTCAAAAGAGGTTGATTCCAGCATTATAAATATTCAAAACTCTTTGTTTTTATTTTGCAAATTTTTACAGAGCTCAGGTTTAAATCGCAGGAAGAATTAAATTGCAATCATTGATTTCAGAAATGAGGAGAGTCGACGACAACTATAACAACATATTCAAGCGTCTCGCATCTGCAGTCAAGCATCTTGGTGGGAGTTTGGGGGTTTTCTCCCAAACGATATGCAAATGAAGAGCGGTTATCTATAAAAGTTCTCCCGAAAGGTAATACTCTATCTTCATCATTCTTCTGTGAGCTGTTTGTAGCATACGTAAAAGTAACGCGAGATCCCCCTCCTTCAATATACCACACACGATAAATTTGCAATTCAGTTCTCTTTCAAATTCGAATCTCTTCCAATGTATGCAAAATTTTGATATCAGTTGATGTCATCTCACTGATAGCTGGCTTGTAAAAGACAATTCCGACAATTAAAGCAGCTTCCAGACGGAAGAGCATAAAAGGCGAGCGGTTTTTGTTCTGAGGTTTTCCATCTTACAGTGAATTACAACTCTGGCTGTGAATGACAGCTGCTCGTAAATGGGGTCTTTGAGAATCCTTTGATGAGCCGAAAAAATCTACTCTGGCAGGAACGCGGTCGAGACACATGATTTTCTGATAGGGTTCTGTCAAACCGGGTTTTAATGGGTTCAGTAACGGGACACTCTCCTGTCTGAACGCGGTTTTAGTCTTTGCTTTGAAAATTCAGCAATAGTATTTGTTATCATATCGATAATCAGATTGTCCTGTCGGAGTTTTTAGGATTTTTTTCAATGCAACACGCATATGGAAGTTATTTACTTGCGAAAATTCTCGTAAAAAGCACTACTTCTCGCACAACATTCTGGAAAATGATTTTTGTACACCGAAATCTTGTTTACCATTTTAAAAAGTCATCAATTTAGATAGTTCACAGGTTTTTTTTTCAACCTGACAGTCAAGTTTGAGGCAGTTACACATGCAAATCCTCCTATAAGTGCAATCTCGAACAGTCCTCTCAGCAAATCCTCCTTTCAATGCCCTATTCTAGCAAAAAGACATTGATACATTGAAACTGTGTTCCTCGTCATAAAGGTGCCTACAATTTAGATGATTCTCATACTTCTGTGCTGAAAGCCTTTTTAAAGCGATGATAATAAATATCGATTGATGGAAATAATATACTCCATAATTCAGAAATAAAAAAGGAGATTAATAACAATTGAACTCTTTTCCATTTTTTTCTACAAGACGTATTAGTATAACATGGAAGAAATAATTCTGTACAATCTACTACTACAAATAGTTTCACATAATAAATATTGAGTATTTAAATCCAGAGTTTTTTATTATGATACAATAGTTAATAATAATATTATTAGTTAAATTGCGTGGCTCAGAGGGAACGCGCGCCGCTGGTGAGCATTGGGACTGAGGTTCAGTCCACTGGCAGCTTCAAAAACGGGGAGATTCGATGGCGTTTGTGATGTTCAGCATCTTGCCTCATGAGTGGGACTATCTAGTGGGAGTTTTCCGGGTTTTCTCCCATACGATAAACAAATGCAGGGTAGTTTTGCCTAAAAAGTCCTTCCAAAAGGTGCTGCCCTCCTTCTTCAGCGACACAGAGCCAATACAAACTTCTACCTAGGGGTGCTCCATCAAAACAGTAGCAACCCTCTCCTTCCACGTGGGATATGACAACAACAACATTCCTTAAATTAAGAACATTTCTATCCAACATATTCTGTTCTGAACAGACCCTGCTGGAACTTTCAAAACTAACTGTCCGACATTTGACTGTCATGGATGGAAATAGATGCTCGCACGTGCTGTCAGAATTTCCGTCGAGTCTAACCGTTTCCTAAAACAGTAATTGCAACTCTCGACACCAGCAAGGAATCGAACCCTCTTCCATTATCAAGTTACACAGGTTATGAGCGAGACTTGATATTAAAGATACTTGGGAACTATTTCAATGATAGAATAGATTAATGTCAGAGAACATTTTCAACAATTATATGCAGCATTTAATAAAAATCGCTTTAATTCGCTAATATTCAATAATTAATGCACAGCATTTAATAAAATCGCATTTAATGTCATAAACGTCTTGCATAAAGGATACTTTGCAATACTTTTATCGATTAAATTAATTACGAATGTATTCGCCATTGTACTGTCAATCACTATCTATAAAAAGTTCTGGGAGAAATACATTTATTAATGGAACAACGGCATTTAATGAACCGGAATCAATAGCTTGGAATATTGAATGGAACAATAAGATGCTACTCACAGGCAAGGTCATCGACATCGCGTGCTTTTGTGTTGCTTTCCTTTGCTTGTATGTAAACAAAAACTTTCTCACCGATATCGACGAACCTATCGCACATTCAATCGATATGAATAGAGTATTTTTCAAGGCTTTTTATGCCTGGAATGAATGAAATGAAATGTGTCTATAGTGTATATAATTTACTACAGAGTAGTTTCGTGTCCAATAAATTGTGAAATACAAACTTTCTTGACAAAAAGAATAATTTTTTTTTTTCTTTTGAGAAGAAAATTTTAAAGAATGAAAACTTGTTGCTTTCAAATGCCAGGTTCTTGAACCATGATCACTCATAAATAAAAAGGCAAACATATGTAGCAAATTCATCTTTACTCAGTCTGGTCTGGTCCGTTGAACTGATCCCATATTGTGCCGTTTCAATTTGTAAATAACGCCATCAAGGACTGCATTAATGGTTCGCATTATTCAAATAGAACTCAATGCAAGGGCGACTTTCTATATGACAGTTTTATAGAGCTCATTTCTAGCGTAGACAAACATATAATTTGAGATACAAACTAGGGGAGGTCAATTTTTATTTAAAGACTAACCCCCAAAAAGAGATGGTGTGGTTTGTCGCTGTACGGTCATCTTTTGCACACTTTAGGCTAAACAGATCGGGATCTACAGTTTAACGTGGATTCCGAACCACTACAAACATCCATGGCATCGCCGGGAGTCGAACCCGAAACCTAGCCACTTGGCCATCAGGCCCCTAACAAAAAGATGGACAGTATAAAAGATTGTGTGTAATCCTCAGCGCAGTGGGGCATGGTCATCCCAAGATTAATCTATTCATGGATGGAGAGAAAGGGGGCAGCTTCTGTTGTGATGGAGTACCTGTAGGTAGAAGTCTGACCTGGATCCGGGTCACTGAAGAAGGAAGGCAGTGCCTTCCGGAAGAACTTTTAGGGGAACTACCGTGCATTTGCGTATTGTATGGGAAAAAATTCGGAGAACTCCAACCAGGTAATCCGACTCACGAGGAAAGATGCTGAACATCGCAAACGCCATCGAATTGAACCTCAGCCCTAATATTAAGGGCCAGATGGCCGAGTGGCTAGCGGTCTGGCGCTCGGTACCACAAGTTTCGGTTTCGAATCCCGGCTCTGCCATGGATGTTGGTAGTGGTTCGGAATTCACTTTAAACCGTAGGTCCCGGTTTCATAAGACCGTAGAGCGTTGCAGAGTCCAATCAGACTTCTCATCCCCATCATTCCCAAACTGTAAAAGAGCAACTCAGCTCTAGCCACAGTGATGTGGTATGATGTAGTAGTAGTAGTAGTAGTAGTAGTAGCCCTAATGCTCGCCAGCGGTTCACCTTGCACTTAGCCACGAGTCGGGCATAGTATAAAATTAAACATACAATGTTAGGGTAGCATACAATGCGATACAATGACGCATACAAAGTTACAGACATACAATGAGAAGAAGAGGACATACAATGTTTTATTTAAGCATCGTGTACATAAAATCTTTCAAACGAAATAATAAAATTTCTAAATAAAACTTTACATTAAAATTATAAGGAAATGGAGAAATTTAACAATGGACAAGACGATGAGAAGATAAAGTCGATTTCAAAAATAAAGTCATTTTAGAAAACGTATTTCGACACAATCCATTCTGAAGTCGAAATTCAGAACACAATGCAAACGTAAAATGAATAATTCGTTTTTCATACCGTCCTCTGAATGTTAAAGCTTAGGCAGAAAACAAGTTGCCTAACTTTCTTCCAAGGTTTTCCAAAGGTGAAATGAAAGATGTTTCTTTTAAAATTTTTCTATTCCTGTCGTTTTTAAGTGCAATTAAAAAATAAGCTGGAATTGTGTGAAGTATATAGAATTATTAACATAAAATTAGATGAAATTTGAGTTACGAACTTTTTTCTAACAATACAATTTTAATTTAATTAAGTGTATAAAATTTTAGATTAAATATTCAGCATTTAAAATCGTAGCTACATTATAAATCATCTGTATAGCTTAAATATGAGTAACTTTTCATACAAAAAGGATTTGAATTTATTGAATCAATTTTTTCGATAGGACATTGGTCACTTGGCATTATGAAGAACGATTTGTTTGAATGTAAAA
The DNA here is from genome assembly GCA_021605075.1 of Caerostris darwini. Taxonomy (NCBI): domain Eukaryota; kingdom Metazoa; phylum Arthropoda; class Arachnida; order Araneae; family Araneidae; genus Caerostris; species Caerostris darwini. The sequence goes on from BPLQ01003280.1 coordinate 271,203, forward strand.
AAAGTCTTATATAGAAACATTTTTTTTTTTTTTTTTTTTTGGTTGTAGGGAGTTTCAATAATTTTATGTATTAACTATTAAATTTAAGAAAAAAATAATTTTAGTATTTGTTTAGTATCCTTTTAGTAATAAACTCTGTATAGTTATTACTAACGGATGTGAGAACATTAGATCGAAGATTTATTTTATTAATGCATCAATTAATTTTTTTTTTCTTTTTGAGATTAAAAGCTATCGATATGAAGGTAAGGGTCATATTTAAGAGATATATTAACAGGGAAAGTGCAGTCTCACAGACAACTCAACATAGTCCTCCTATCACCCCTATGACATTCTTTGTCCAGTTGAATGGATTTTCCCTCTAGCTTCCTGTTTCGTGACCTTGAACTTAACACCTTATCACAATGTTTTAACAAATGCATCTGGTAGAAATTCCATCGCATTTTTCAAGAGCAGTCTGTGAGGCCTCACCTCCTTTTCAGTGTTGCAATTTTCGGCAGTGGTACACATTGACTCTGAAGTTAAGATAGAGGATTTTATCCATCTGATCCGCGATAGAGGATTTATCCATCTGATCTGCGATAGAGGATTTATCCATCTGATCCGCGATAGAGGATTTATCCATCTCCCGTTCAGTGTTGCAATTTTCGGCAGTGGTACACATTGTCTCTGAAGTTAAGATAGAGGATTTATCCATCTGATCTGCGTTATGCGGAACAGCTGCAAACTATTCTTGATGAAACTAGGAGACGAACTTCTTCATTCTTACGAAACTAGAGACTAACTAACTTTAATGAAGAAGATTTTGTCTGTGAAATTTCCCAGACCTTTCACAAATGTCCTTTCAAAAAGAGCCAAAGTACGCCAAGGCTGCTGTAAAAGAAAACTACAGAGTAAGTATTAGTCGCAAACCAAGTAAATAACTGATCATTGGTTGTCAAGGATCAATCAACTCATATACCATTCAATTGTATGTTTTTTTTGCATTCACTAACGTTAAAAATTCACCCGTCCATTCCATCGCCATTTTAAAGTGAAAATAATCAAATAAAGTAGTGCTCAGGGAGAATAATAGAAAATAATTGTGTTTTTCAATATGGAATTCTTCGATCAAATATGAAAATAATATTCTTTTTCTTCAACGGCGCGACAGCTCCATAATGGACCAAACCCTTCTGCTTGCTGGCAGATTCCGAAATATAAGATATTTTTCTTTTTTTACGGGATAAGGTTGTCAGCCCTGTCCCAACAGTCTGCAATCATATTAGATCTGGATCTATTGTTTAAAGTGGATTCCGAACCACCACAAGCATCCAATGCATCACCGGGGCTCAAACCCGAAATCTGCGGAACCCAACGTTAGAGCTCAAGTCACTCGGCCTTCAGGCCCCATCTAAATTTTATAATCAACATATTTTTAATTTGAAAAAGGATTTACTATCAATTTAGCAGTGACAAATTAGACTGCCTCAAAAAAAACTTAACTGTTTCACAATATCTTTCTATTTACAACATTTGGCGATATATTGCATCCAGAATTAAGCCAATGGTGTATCAAGGATAGAAAATCATGTAAGACTGCTATACAAAAATGCGTCCTTTATTGTTTTGTTTTTCCCCTATTACAAATCTTATTTTCGTGTACACTCAATCTGTTGGCCGTGTACCCCATGTTAGAAAACACTGAATTAATGTATTAAACAAGCAGCACACTTACGCATTCCAGCAATGGCTTTACAGTCTCAGCCTGCCCAAGAATCGAAGCGTGCATCAAGGTCGTCAACCCTTTCCAGTCCGCAGCGTTGGGATCTGCCCCGGCCTCCAAGAACAGCTTCACTAACTTGGTTCGACTCCTGCTGCAGTCGTCCACGGCCACCACGGTGTATATGAGGGGGGTCTGTCCTCTCTCGTTCCTGCAGTCCACGTCGATTCCTGCCTCGGCCAGCAACATGGCTTGTCGGTGTCTTTTGTAGCGTATGGCTTCGAACAGTCCATAGTGTCCCGACACAGCAGCCATCATCTTGACTTGCCGAGATAGATATAGTATTTGCTATTTTGTGCTCTCTGTTTATTTAATCTTTAAGGTCACATCTGATGGAGATAAAAGAGAACATGTTAAGAATTTATTCAAGTACTTATTTACATTTCAATTTATTTGTCAGTATTGAGATTTCAAATAATAATAATAGTACATTTAAACTAGGGGAAATTCATGAAGCTCTCTTAATTTTACTACTTTGAGAAAATCAAGAAAAATATTTTGTAGTTGTTCAACATCAATGGTTCTCGTATTTCATCTATGTATGACCCCGATTCGTTGCTCAGTGGCAACGTGTGTTGTTGGTGAACATTAGGGGTGAGGTTTAATCCTTCTGACGGTATTGTTATAAACACTGTTTCAAAACACGAGTAGACTCAATGGATTTTGTGATGTTCAGCATCTTGCCTCGTGAGTCAGACTACCTGGTGGGAGTTTACCGGGTTTTGTCCCATACGATACGCAAATGTTGGGTAGTTGCCCCTGAAACTCCTCCCGGAAGAAATTGCCCTCCTTCTTCAGCTACATGGAATCAAATCAAACTTCTACCTACCTGTGCTACATCACAACAGAAGTTTCTCCCTTTCCACCATAGATGAGTAGACAACACACGACATGCCCATCCCCTCGCTGTAAGACACTGAGGAGGAGTCATAACATTTATGTATGAAACGAAGAGTCAGCCGTTGTATCATTGTCTTCTAGAAAGACCCTTAGGTATTTTCCCCACATTTGTGTGTCGTACAAGAGTCCTTCTAGTCAGGCTGATTATCGATGCAAGACTCTTTGCAAGCATAAAATTTCTGCGTTTTTTTAAAGAGGGACTGCAACGGACACCTTTAGAGATGTCAAACATTTGCTCTCTCACACACTAACTGCACATTTACCATTGAATCCCAAGTAGGACACAGAAATGATTAATCACAGATGTATGTATATATATTTATGAACTTTAATGAATTTTGTGTTATTTTAGATCATGAATTAAAACACATGAACATGCTGAACGTTGATGAATGTTTCATTTTAGATGATGAAATGAAACACACGAACATGGATGAACATTCTGAACGTTGATGAATTTTGTGTTATTTTACATGATGAGCACTGATGGATTTTGTTATCATAAACAGTTCCCCGATGATTGATAAAAGGAGGAGTTTTTAGGGGTAATGTTTTTAAAAGGGGATAGGGTTTGGGAAGGCGGGGGGGCGTAACAGCCTCAGATTTGCATGTCAAATGGGAGAAAACCTGGATAAAACTTCCTCCAAGCAGCTTGAGTGTCGATGCAGATGGCCTTACATACTATGTCACAATCGCTATCAAATCGCTTCGTACTTAATAGTAGGGATTGTAGCGGGTGCTGCTAATGAATTCTAAATTTCCTTAACGCTAACTGCGTGTTATTACGAGATCTCGAGCAAGGAAAAATAAATTTTGTAAATGAAAATCCAAACAAGCCATAAGAATAGAGTTGAATTATGTTATTTCTTTGTAAAGTGACAATATTGCACTAAAAGTGGAATTTTACTAAAAAAAACCTATTAAATAGAAACTTAATTATTAAAAAGAGACATATCTATATAATTTCTTCGCATTATACAATTTACGATGTGTATTGATCTATATTTAGTTGAAATGTAATAATATATATAAGCATTTTGACCCTATCAAACCGTATATTGAGTGATAGTGATAAAAAAAAGGGTTTGTAAACAATTTGTTGAGCGCAAACATGATCAAATTTGTATGAGCATTACGACATCTGTTTTCATTCTGTAAATATTTTCATTCTGTTTTATTCTACATCTGTTTTCATTCTGCAAGATCTGTTTTCATTCATGACTGCAAAAAAAAAAAAAAAAATTCAAGATTTTGGGTTTTAAAAGGAAGATATAACAGCTGTTGTGTATATGAAAACTGAATTAAAATTCATTTGTGATACATCATTAGATTTATCATCTATTAAATTATAAAACACGTAATAAACTTTATATAACAAGAGAAAAATTAGAATTCATACCATGCATTGAACTGCTAACAGGAAGAAACACTTTCAGAGTTATCTATTTCTAATTCTCGAATTAAAAGGAAGAATATTCTGTGTCGGACAAAGAAATACTAATTCACAGTACCTTAAAAATAAATGTAAAAATAACATAACGTAAGTCTTTTAAATGAAGTGTCGTTGGCAAATGAGTCACGCCCTCGTTTTTCGATAAAACTTTACTGAGAAAAGCTGAATCATAAATAATTCATAGGTCTGTATATTTCCATCAGCAAAAAAAGTAATTTAATTACGTGCAAAACATGAATGCCAAAAATCGAAATTCATTTATTTGAATTATGCTCTCAGTTATATGATAAAATGCAGTGTGACTGTAATAAGAAAAAGAACGAATATTAATACTAGGAACGTTTAAAAACAAATTGAATATGTAGCTATTTTTTCCAATTTAATTTCATTCCAACAGGGAATTTTCCATAAAATAATGAAACATTTTAAAAAAAAAATTTCTTCTGAAAGAGGTTTTAAAATAACTTTATCGAGCAAATGTTCATTTTTTTTATATGCAAATGATATTTGTTGGAAAAAAATTTAATTTTTAGATTAATATGAAATAATGCATTGTAACCTTGCTTCCTCCTACCCACTGGCAAGAGTGCCCCCTGTGGCGTTCAAGAGAAAGAGTCAATAGGCCTCAATACTCGCACCTGAGAGCGCGTACATCCACGAATCTATAATTATCTGTCTTTAAATGTGCTAAATATTGTATTCTCAAATTGTATGTGTGTTTGTGATGTTTGTGCGTGTGTAAACAAAGTTGCCGGTTCTCCACCTGTGCCTCAAGTATTTCGGTTTGAAGTGGAGTCCCACGAATCCAGTTAATTATCTGTCTTGCCCAAATGTGCTAAATATTGTATTCTCAAATAATATTATGTTTTTGTGTAAACAAAGTTATATATCACCTGTGAAAGTATCTCATCCCAACCACACCCAGTTACAATTTGACCTAATGAACACACTATAATATTATTTTATAACCATCTGCCATTGGAAGTATATTATAACCATCTGCCATTACAGAAGTATATTATAACCATCTGCCATTACAGAAGTATATTATAACCATCTGCCATTTATACTGTTACATATATTGAAAAACCATTTAACTTCTTTTTTAAAAAACAGTACTGAAATTCCCCCCCCCCCCCCTTCCCCCAAAAAATAATAATAACGCAAAAGACTTTTAAAAAAAAATTGGTTTGAGCAATCGATACTTATACCTTACATACACTTTATATCCAATAAAAATACTTTTAATATTTGAAATTTTCCTCTCAATACTTTCACACAAAAAAATAAATGAATAAAATAAGAAATTCTGCTGAATTATTTGTGTCATTCAAACAAAAACTTAATGTTATTAATTAAACAAATATCAAATTAATATATGGTTCTAAAAATATTTATCGCAGCCAAATATTAAAAAAAAGTTGCATTTTATGAATCAGCACATATCAATTATGAACAGTAAATTGAACTTTTCCTTTATTAGACCTAACGATCTCTAAGCATAATACATTATTTATGGCCAAAGATAACAAATGCGTGAGACAATAATTATATGCCGAACTACTACACGATGATAATTCATTTTCCACCTAAAGCGCATCGACGTAATTGAATTTTCTCCGTTTCGGTTGCAGTGGGTCTTTGGGGAAGTCGTTCCAAAAGGCTTGACCAATAACGCTTCCGGGTTCTAGGGGGTTAATCACTGATATGCTCTGATAGCTGGGCAGGTTATTCTCGATCACAGGGAAATAGGGTCAGTGAGATGATACCAACTTTTATTGTTGCCATCATTTATGTAAGTGGTCTTGGAAATTTATGAAGCTCGGCTTTGAGTGAAAGTCGTTTGTTTTCATACAGATATCAAAAGTGAGGAAATGATTTGTATTTCAAGCCGTTAAGGGAATATTCGTATCCAATATTTATATTTTTTCCTGATACCACTCCGAGTTAACTGGTGCGAAAATTTATTTTTCATTCTGGAGGTAAATCCTTATTTTGTGGTATCTTTTTACTATTCTAAGGTAAACACGAGTTCATCACTTGTGATAAGCACGTATCATGCATTCGTAATTTCACGTTGTTTTTCAGACATTTGACTCGATGTCCTTCAATATTCAAAAGATGGGCAATGTGCTGTACATTATTTATTGCTTGTTATAGTTTGCATTTATTTTAAATTATTTATTTCAAAATTAGTAAAAGTGACGGCAATTTTAGTAATAATAGAAACGATGTATGCCAGTGATCCCAAGGGAATGCAAAAATATATTTGGTGTACACCAAAGATGTAGGCTCACGATCACTTGCGATTGTATGATCGTATATCGCCAGATAAAACCAGATATTTCCGATATTACTAGATTTTAAACCAGATTTCTCAGAACAAATATCACATTCTTCTTCTTCTTCTTCATTGGCCCCATGGTAGGCCAAGGCCATCTGCCTACTGACAAATTTCGAGACAGGACATGTTTTTTCTTTACGGGGTAGAGCTGTCAGGCCTACGTCCAACGCTCTACTATTATATTGGACCGGGACATACTATTTAAAGTGGATTCCGAACCACTACAAACTATCACACCACCGGGACTAGAACCTGAAACGCGCAGTACCAAACGTCGGAGTGCTAGTCACTCGGCCATCAGGTCCTACACAAGTACATTATATATATAAATTAATATATATATATATATACTAACAAAATACAACACTATACGGAGAAAACAGATAGACGGAATAAAAAATAATAATAAATAACAATAGAAAAATAACTACATTCAAATGAAAAGAAAAATAATAAAAGCTAACATACAAAAAAAAATTTTAGAGGGAAAAAATATTAGAAACATTAATCTGAAATAAAATAAATTATACAGCCATGTTAGTACAAAGGAAGAAATTACAGAGGTAAATGTACATTAATCATATTGACAGGAGTTCGAAAATTCAACAAAAGCTAAAAAGAATTCTTTCGTTCTTACGAATGACATTATGAGCAACAGGCAGAATTTGAAGAACGTTAGAATTCGAAGATTTTGCTTAGGAATATCTTTCTATTGTTTTCGGCAGAAGCAAAATTAAAAATTATATGTTGCACATTTTGCATCTCGCCAAATAGTACAAGACAAAGAGGGTGATGGTGTTAGATACGAAGTACCTGGTGAGAATTATCCCAGTTACAAAATTAAGTTTTAAAAATTTAAAAACATTTTTTTAATATTTTAAAAAATTTTAATTAAAAATTTTAAAAAACGTAAATTTAAATTAAAAAAATTAATGCAAAACTTACTAATTAATAAACTACTAATAAAAATTTAACTAATTAATACAAATTTTATTAATTAATATAAAATTTATACTTAAAAATTTTTTATACATTTTTAAATACTTTTCTTTTGCTTTTAATTGTTCTGATCATTCTGATATATATATTTAAAAAAAATTAATACATTCGTAATTTGTTATTAATATATTTTTACAATTTATGATTTATATTGCATTATGGTATTTATCGAAAAGAATTTAATACATAAATATTACCTTTCGAAGATGGTATTTATAACATAAAAATTTATACTTCTATAAATATTTAACTGGAATTTTAAATCTACTTCAACAAATATTTAATAACGAACAATATCATTTCCTTATTTGACGTATTTTACTGTTATAGTTCGGATAGTACAAATTTTAAGTACCTTAACATCGATTGAAAAATCTGATTTAAAAAAAAAGGAACCTCCCGTACCTTCTGCGTAGTATTAAAAAAAAAAAAAAGGAAATATTTATGTATATTGTATGGATTGAGATCCGATAAAGCTATAGATAACAATATTTATGTACATCTCAATAAACTTATAAACATTTAAAAATAAATATGCTGACATAGAACTTCAACAATGCGTACTACTGCAACAACTTTTGAGTGACAAGGTCACAGTACAATTTATATTAAAAAGTGGTTTTTACTTAGTACTTGCTCATTGCACATAAAGTTATATAAAATAATTTTTATGTTAATATTCTTTTAATTTAAAATTTTAATGTGCTTACATAGCATTTTGCTTCAAAAAAATAAAATTTTAGTAATTTTGCAATATATGAAAGCCAAGGGGTTAAATTTTTAATTTATTTATTAATATTTTCATTCCATTGCGTATGAAAAAAATTTTAAATTAAACCTCAGGTTTGAACTGATTCATTACTATAATAGTGATGCCAAAATAATTATAAGTGACAAAAATAATTGATAAAAAATAGCTCCATTTTTTTTATCTATTCCTCATTCTCATGTTCTTATGAACAGATTCAGAAAATAAAAAATAATAATAGCAATAGTAGCAACAATAAATAAATAACAAAATAGTAATAACAATAAAAGTAGCAATAGTAATAGAAAACAAGTAAATAAATAATTGATTAATAACTTTTCATTTTTAATAAAAATAACTTAGACAAATCAGTTTAGACATGAAAAGATGTAAAAGTAGAATATTGATGATAATAATAATATAAAGAAAATAAATAATATTTATAACTAATTTAAAAAATGTAAATCCAAATGAATAATAATAGGAAACTTTTCCCATGGAATGCAAACATTTTTAATATTTATTAAAATTCTAAAAATTGTAGGATATATTTAAATGCATTTTCTTACGAATAGATCATAATTATTGATAGAAACCATTACAATTTAAAATTTTCATAAATTTCCCGGAAAAAACAAAGAAATTAAATTTAATAAAACAAATTCATCTAAAACTTAAGAAAGATATATAACATTCATATTACATTAATAGATTAAATTAGATTAGATTTATTCAAAGTTCTTAAATAATTCTTTATAAATAATTTTTAATTCAATATTTTAACTGATTTTAATGTATTAAAATTAATTATTTTACAGAATAATTTGAATCTATTAAAAATTACACAAATAAATCTGAAATACGATAATTATCAAGAAACTTTATTTATTAATCAACCAAAAGCATTTTTTTTTAAGTTCCTATTTTAATGAAAATTTAAAATACTTTTTTTTTATAATAAAGGTATTTTTATGCAAACTCTTTTTATATAAAAAAAAAGTATACTTATTTTAAAAAATAGTCTATACATTAACCTTACCTGAAATATTAAAGCTCTTGCATAAAAGAGAATGTAAAGCTTGCCATTTTGCGGTGATGACAAAAAACCCACCAAAAAGGAATAAACGATTTTTAGTGGGGAAACTGTATTGTTCGCTTCACTGCCAGGCTCTGGAGCAAAAAGGAGAATACGAGGAAAACCGTCTTTTTACTAGATTGTTGTCGTTGTGACGTCATTGGATCGATGTCACGTGGAGGCCATCAGACTATGGCCGAGCTAAAACAGTCGTTTGTATTTTTTAATCACTTAAATCGTTTTATATATTAGATTCCTGTTTTAATTATGAAGATTAAATGTGTAATCTAAATTTGTTTGTATATTTTTAAATATTAATATGGGGTTATATTATCTGGATTTATTATGCAAAAATGAATTTAAAATAGTATTAATCTTTTATTTTGATATTAATCTTATTTTGTTTCATAATTCACTCATAATCTTGTTATACTCGTAAGTTTCTCCTTTTTTTGGAACTTACTGTAATGCATATTAAGTTTTACAATTCTATTGATAATTTTTATTTTTTAAAGAATTACAATGATTTCGTCATTGTTGTGGATTAAAAAAAATTAACGTTAATATTATTCCCTTATAACTAGATTTATATAATATAACTAAATTAAATATCAATCAATAAATTTTTTAACTAAAATATCAATAGCATTCTGATTAACTAACTCCTCCCTATGCTACCAATCTAGTCCCATCAAAATTTAATTAACTTGTACACATGTGTTGTGTTTCGCAATAACCAATAAAATCGTACATCAATTAAACACTGCAACATTATATATATAATCCGATATATATATATGTATATAATTTAAATGTATAATTTATTCGCAGGATTAATAAACATAAAATTTGATTAAATATAATCAATTTTCAAGTATTGTTATCACTAGGGAGGGGGTGATTAAGTTTCGGCATAAGATATTTTTTCAATTCCTTAAAGGCTATACTTTAGAAAAAGATGAAATTTAAAATGGTATTGTTGTTATGTTGTTATCGTGTCCATGGATTTAAAATATTATTATTATTATAATCAGATCAAGTCAAAAGTCTTCACGATAGCGGCTGCTAGTAATGGCGCCGCTTCACTATATATGACTCCCCTTAAGTTGGCCTCGATTGGCACCATACCCAATTGCAAAACATGGGGAGTGAGTGCTGGGCACTCTAGAATGTGCTTAGGTGTAAGGAAAGCGTTGGGGCAATTTCTGCAGGGGATGTATTCCCTGGTCTTGTAGCAACTGCGTTAGCATCTGCAAGTGTGATGGTAGTTAAAATGGTATTAAAAAACCAAAATTGAATTACAATGATTTTGTCGGTCATTTCAAAAGACTAGAAGATCATCTCACGACTATTTCTTGTTAATTTCACAACCACATTTTCTTTATTGATTTCAGATCATCTCTCGCTTATCTTATCCTCTATTCACTTCTCCTTTCTAACCCCAAATCACTTCTCCACTTTCTTTAGTTATCTCCATCTCTTCTCTTCATTTCTCTCTTTAGATTATTCTACTCACTTCTCACCCTCTCCTTATTCTTCACATCGTCCTTTTTCTCCTTCTCGTTCTTTCTCTTTGACTCCAGATCACTTCACCTCCTTTTTCATTCAATTCCTTCTATTAGCTCACACTCTCCCTATATATATCTTGTTCAAATTTTCAATCGTTAACAAAACACTTTTTATTCATCCACTCAAGTTCAAATACATTTTCGTTGAACTTGTAGCGGATGACACTGGATGTTAATACAGTTTTTGCAAATATTAATTCAGTAATTAAATTTAATTAATTAATTTCAGTTTTTTTTTAGATTTAAGTTGCATGTATCTACCAATAGATGGCCCCAGATGTAAGAGGAAAATTTCAACTTGAAATGAAAACCTTTTTTTTTTTTTCAATTCTTACTATTAGTTCACATTCTGCTTATATATATAATTATATATCTTGTTCAAATATTAATTAATTTTATTTTATTAATAAAAAAACAGGAGTTGACTTAATTTTTTTTTTTTATATTACTTGTTTAGATCATCTCCATCTCTTCTCCTCACTTCCCATTCTGACTCTCGATCATTTCTCAATTCTCTTTAGATCATCTCCCCACACAGCAAAGATCAGCCTCACTCACGTATCATTTCTCTCCACTCATGTTTAGTATTAAAAAAAACGCACAAATTATTGTAATGGACATTCACATTTTTATTCTCATGGAGGCTGACCCAAATTCCCTCTTAGATTGTGGAAAATCATTTTTGCTTAAGGAATCAATTGTGCTTGGAAAGCTGTCACACATTTATGCCATAATTTCTTAGCTTTTATTCGGTCATTGATGACATTTCAATTAAATAAGTAATAATAATAAAATAAATTTAGATCTCAAATGATTTTTTGATTAGGATAAAAAAATTTCTTGCATCTTTTAATATTAAGTATGTAGCCATGCTTCCTTCAACGCATTGGCAAGAGTATCATCTGTTTTATTCAGGGGAAATGGTCAATTGGCCTACAGACTCTCATCTGGATAGGAAGTATATTTCTCCTATATAGTCTCTATCCAGAGAGGAAATTAATTTAACGCAATCCTGCGTATTAGTTGACCTACAGACTCTCGTCCAGAGAGGAAGTATATTTTGAGCACTTTGCGAGTAGCTGAGTTTTGTGTTTTCGACTTAGAAGTAGAGTCCTTCCACGAATCTATAACTATCTGTCTTTAAATCTATTAAATATTGTATGTCTCTAATTGTATGCGTGTGTTGTTTGTGCGTGTGTACATAAAGATGTGAGTTCTCCAACCTGTGCCACAAGTACCTCAACCCAACCACACCCAGTTACAATCTGGCTACCCAACCTGCACTCTAAAAGTATTTTTCTTCCCTATACCACTCAAAGTAATATTCTTGTACAAAAAAGTTTTTATTCTCTCTCTCTCTTCCAATAAATTGTTATGTAGAAAAATTTCGAAGTTTCGATTATCTACTCAATATTAGTATTTTCCAACAACTATTTTCGTCAGACTTCTCACATTTTTTGACAGATAATATAGCAGCTTAAATTTAAATACCAATAGCAGCCCAAGATATTTAATAAAATTTAGGAGGTGCAACTAATTTACATATTTTCTCCATAGAAAAAATATACAAACCTATCTAATTATCTGCTCATTCAGTGTATTTAACATCAACTTATGAAAATCTTTAACTATTAATACTTTTTCAATAATCATTATCAGTAACTATTATACAAAGCAAAGATTACATTTATAAATCTATGTAGCAGGTTTATTTCAAAGAAGTCACACTATATGGAAAAAAAAAAATTTTTTTTTAATCCTTTTTACACAAATATTTGAAGAAAATAATCACTTTGATGAATTCTAAGCCTGAATTAGTTGGGAAAAAAATTACAGAATTTGTAATGTTAGAACACATTACATAAGCATCTTTAATGAGCAGGGAAAAGTAAAATTAAAAATTAAATCATCGCAATTTTTTAGACAAATTATTTTCTTGTAATCCATGATCTAACAATATAATTATGAGATTCTATTACTGATTCCACATCAAAACAAGAGACTGTAGTTTGCAAGTTGAGCAACCAGATTGTAATTGAATTTGGTTGGGTTGAGATACTTGAAGTACAGGTTTGAGAACTCACATCTTTATTCGCACAAACAGCTTTATTCGCACACACGCACAAATATACACTGAAGTGACAAAAGTCATGGGATACCTCTTAATATCGTGTCGGCCCTCCTTTCGCCCGGCGAAGTGCAGCAACTCGACGTGGCATGGACTCAACAAGTCGTTGGAAGTCTTCTGCAGGAATATTGAGCCATGCTGTCTCGATAGACGTCCATAATTGTGAAAGCGTTGATGGTGCAGGATTTTGGGCAAGAACAGACCTCTCGATGATGTCCCATAAATGCTCGATGGGATTCATGTCGGGCGATCTAGGTGGCCAGATCATTCGTTGGAATTGTTCAGAATGTTCTTCAAAACAATCGCGAACAGTTGTGGCCCGGTGACATGGCGCATTGTCATCCATAAAAATCCCATCGTTGTTTGGGTACATGAAGTCCATGAATGGCTGCAAGTGATCTCCAAGTAGCTGAACATAAGCATTTCCAGTCAATGTTCGGTCCAGTCGCACCAGAGGACCAAGTCCATGCCCTGAAAAAACAGCCCACACCATTACGGAGCCACCACCAGCTTGAACAGTGCCTTGCTGACAGTTTGGGTCCATGGCTTCGTGGGGTCTGCGCCACACTCGAACCCTACCATCAGCTCTTACCAACTGAAATCGTGATTCATCGGACCAGGCCACGGTTTTCCATTCATCTAGGGACCAACCGATATGCTCACGTGCCTACGAGAGTCGCTGCAAGCGATGTCGTTCTGTCAGTAAAGGCACTCGAGTCGGTCTTCTGCTGGAATAGCCCAAGAAAGCCAAATTTCTCCGCACAGTTCTAACAGACAAGTCCCTTGTACGTCCCACATTGATTTCTGCAGTTATTTGACGCAGTGTTGCTTGTCTGTTAGACTTTACTACTCTTTGCAGACGTCACCGGTCTCGGTCGTTAAGTGCAGGCGGTCGACCACTGCGCTGTCCATGGTGGGATGTTATGCCTGAAATTTCATACTCTCGGCACACTCTTGACACAGTGGATCTGGGAATGTTGAATTCCCTAACGATTTCCGAAATGGCATGACCCATGCGTCTAGCTCCAACTAAGATTCCGCGTTCAAAGTCTGTTAATTCCCGTCGTGCGGTCATCATCACGTCAAAACCTCTTCACATGAATAACTTGAACAGAAATGAAAGCTCTGCGAAAGCACTGCGCATTTATACCTGTTCTACGCGATGCTACTGCCATCTGAAAATTTGCATATTGCTATCCCATGACTTTTGTCACTTCAGTGTACAATTAGAAACATATAATATCCAACACATTTAAAGACAGATCATTATAGATTCGTGGAAAAATTCCACTTCTAAGCCAAAAACCCGATACACGGCTACGCGAAATATACTTCTTCTCCGTGACAGAATTTGTAGGTAAACCAATGTGCCGGGATGCGCTACATATATTTTCTCTCGGGAGGATAGACTATTAACTAGGTTTCGCTGTACTTGCTCTTGGGTGAGAGTCTCGAGGCCAACTAACCTTTTCTCCTGAACGCCACAGCAGGGCGCTCTTACCAGTGGGTAGGAGGAAGCATGGTTACAAGACTAAATTACAAATTCCATATCAAAACAACATCACTGAACTAAATAAAGGATTTACAGAGTTGCTAAAACTGCGAACCGTATATACTCACTAGACAGCATGCCATACACATAAAAAAGTCATCTTGAAAAAAAAAAGCGATCGAAAATTATCTAAAATAAATATGTTTCATTTATTTGCGTGCAATAAAAAAATATGATAAAAAAACAAATAAAGAATTTATACATAATAGTATTAGGTTGGGGAAAAAGAAATCCATTATTTTTATATGAACTTCAGGACTTTATTTAACATGCTTCGGATTGTCCGATTTGGGTCAAATATGCACCGTTTTGTTGTATGATTTGTTGCCATTTTAAAGGTAACTTCATAATGCCTCTCTCATAGAAGTCCTGGTCTCTATTTGCAAAAAACTCTAGTAGTCGATTTTCATAATCCTCCCTAGATGCCAATTTTTTATCATTAAAGAAATTTTGCAATGCAAGAAAAAGATGATAATCGCTTGGTGCCAAGTCCGGACTGTATGGCGGATGCATTAAAACTTCCCAACCAAGCTCCCGAAGTTTCTGGCGAGTCACTGTAGATGTGTGTGGCCTAGCGTTGTCCTGGTGGAACACGACACCTCTCCTGTTGGCCAATTCTGGCCGTTTCTGGTCAATCGCTATCTTCAAACGGTCCAGTTGTTGACAGTAGAGATCAGAATTTAGCGTTTGGCCATATGGAAGCAACTCATAATAAATAATCCCCTTCCAGTCCCACCAAATGCATAACAGAACCTTCCTGGCCGTTAGTCCTGGTTTGTCCACCGTTTGAGGTGCTTCACCGCTCTTTGACCACGATCGTTTTCGCACAGGGTTATCGTATGTGATCCATTTCTCATCTCCAGTCACCATCCGTTTAAGAAATGGGTCTATCTCATTCCGTTTGGCCAAGGCTTCGCAGATGGAAATTCGATCCATCATGATTTTTCTGTTAATTGGTGTAGCACCCAAACATTGAGCTTCTTTTTGAATCCAGCTTTGTGTAAATGGTTTAAAACTGTTTTATGGTCGATTTCTAGCTCCTGGGCGATGTTACGACTGCTAACATGCCGGTCAACTTCGATCATTTCTCCGATTTTATCGACATTTTCGACGACCGGCCTACCTGTGCGAGGTGCATCTTTAACATCAAAAATTCCTGAACGGAATCTACGAAACCAAAATTGCACATAATTGGCTGTTACAGTATCGGAACCATAAACACCATTCACAATTTTAGCCGCCTGGCTTGCATTTTCGCCTTTGTCAAAGAAAAACTGTAAAATGTACCGAATTTTCTCTTTGTTCACTTCCATTTTTAACACCCTGTAACTCCCAACTGAATGGACCAAACAAAAAACAGAAAAAGAATTATTTTAGTACGAAGTGCCACCTTTCTAACGAGCATAAATCTGAAATTGTTTAATTGATACTTTACGTGATATCGATCACTACAGCCATCTATCGAAAAAATAATGGATTTCTTTTTCCCCAACCTAATACATTAATAAATTCGATTAATGAAGTAATCAAGCACAAAAATGACGAGTCAACTTAAGTAATTTTATTATTCATGTCTAAAGAATGTTTGTTCATAAACATATATGGATCCAAAACGACTTGTACTGATACCGTACCTATAACTGCATCTATTTCGTTTTGAGTAATTTTAAAATAGAACAATGTTTTGAACAATAAATATTTTAGAAATAATAAAATTATATAGATAAGTATCTCGTATCCTGATTAGCACGTTATTGACAAAGCTTCTGATCTTCTAGCTTGCAATACAATAGAAAACATTGAATAAAATATTTTTCTTATATTTAAAAGTTTACTTTTTCAAGCTAAATCTCCATCATATTTTAAATTTTAATCTTGCACCAAAATCTAAACATGTTTTAAAAATTACATTTTTTAAATAAATGGAGCATATAATGATTGAGATTGCAGTCTGTTCATCCCTAGACTAAATTAAAATAAAATAATAATAAAGTGCAAATTATTTTTTATTGCTTTAAGCAAATTTTTTTACTTCATTAAAATTTACCTCTTAAAATTAAAATGATATTTATAAATTTACTTTACGTAAGGCATGGCTTGTAAAGTGGCATAATAACAAAAATTTTAAATCTAGAATTATTTGAAGCCATCTATTTAATTGTATTTTTAAATATCTGAGAAGTCTATGTGAAATTTTTCCCAAAGAAATCTCATTGAAACTTTTATATTTCCACAGTTAAAAAAAAAAAAAAAAAAAAAAAAATCAATCTTTAAGTATTTTGTGTTTATCACTTGGAACAAATAAATCATGACTTTGATATATATTTACTCTGATATTCATTGTAACATAATATAAACGAATACTTTCAATCATCTAAAATGAATATTCAGTAATTACTAATTTACATCCTACAAGTTTGCAAACAGGATATAATTCTGATATGAATTTCAAAAGAAGTAAATATTTTTCAAGAATTATTCTTATTAATTTTTACAATTTATATATACAAATAACAAACAACAAAAATGTGCTTTATTTAACAAAAATTAATTATGTAAAACTTTGTTTTCTACATGTATATGTTTATTATATGTATACATATACATACATTTTCTTGCATCTTCAGTTTGCACTTATATAATCATTGGGGAAAATATTTAAAGCTTACAATTCTGATTCAAGTATTTCAAAAGAAAATTTTTTCTATATGATTAGCTTTATAAAATATAAACTATTATAACTATTACTATTTTATATACTAGTATAAAACTAAATAGATTTTCAAACTTTGAAAAATTCAAAGTTACTGGTGAGATTAAAACTAAAAACCTTCATTTTAAATCCACCTTAAGCCTCATTAAATTTAATATTATCACAAGTTTGAAAAAAAAATCAGTAAGCAATATTCCTAATTATTTATAAGCACTGATTGGCATAATATATTTCCTACTTCACTTTTGCTACAGTTTTTACAATACTCAAAATAAGTTTGATTTAATTGTGTTTCTGTCTTTAACAATTTCTTTTATATTTATTTAATCTCTTGTTTTATTAGTGAGTACATATTTAATTAGTAATTTTTTCAAATCCAAACATAAAAAAAAAAATTATATTTTCTTAAATAACTAATTATAACTGAAAATCAAAAATTGTCCTAGATAATGTGTCAAAAATTGTATATAATGAATTTGTTTCATTTGTTCATTAATAGTTAAAAAAATATTTAAAGCTCCCATTCTGATTACAGTACCTCAAAATTAATGTTACTTTATATGATTAATTTGGATACAGTGTATTTAAGAAAACCTGAAGAATTATAATTTACTTGTGAACAACTGAAGATTTCATTTTAAATTAAAATCGTTTCAGATTTATTAGATGTGTTAACCACCATGAAATTCAATAACAAAACAAAACAAAAAAAAAATGCAGTAAACAAACTCCAAATATTTTTTAAGCATTTTATTGGCAAATAATACACATTAAAAACAAAAATTGAAAAATAATCTTCTTGATTTTAATAAACAATTAAAAATACAACTAATTACAGTTTTTACAAAACACATGACTTTATTAGACAGGAAACATTTACATTGTAAGAAATGGCACGAAAACAATCACTGTTTCGTTTCATATATATTAGTTATTTAACATCCAAAAGCACGTATACACATGAACATATATATAAAAGGAGAGAAAGAAACCCATTAAGGTATCATTGGACAAAACATCAAACACTTAACAAGCTAATTAAATTTACACTCTAAACATTGAATAAATTATATATAATTATTAAAACAATCATAGAAAATAAAGTTGTTTAAAATATCTATCCTTAACTACCACACAATAACAAAACAGAAATAATTGTTTAAATTACCGGTAAAACACAAAATAATCCTACGAGTTTATGCGAAATTCAATTGCATAACTGAGAATTAAAAATCTAATGAAAATACTATATATAATTATTTTACACAATTATTAATTTAAATTAGAATAATACTTGAAATACAATTACTTGTTCCCTTTACTTTTCATAAACGATAATAAAATAAAAGATAATGCAATTTACTTTGTTTCCAAAAACAAATACTGAGCACAAAAATAAAATATAATAAATTAAATTTTTTTATTTTAGACACCTACAGGAAATATTTATAATAATGAAATACAGATATAAATGATAAAATAATCAACACAGTATGAAATTTACAATTAAATGCCATAATTAGTTTATCATGCTCTTTCAATAATATTTATTTTTTTTAAATATTCAATTATAATTGTATCTTTCCTATACGAAAATTCCATGAAAAGTTTTCTTTATACGTAATATTACTCCCATATTATTCTTCAAACCTTTCTCAAGTAATAAATTACTTTTTATTAAATTTTATCACAATTTTTTTACTATTCTGAACTTCTCTTGTAAGTTAATTTCAAACTTACAAGAGAAGTTCAGAATAGTAAAAAAACTTAATAGGATGAATACAGCAAAAGCATCTTAGTTTTTAATCTTTCAATTAATACTTGATTTAGATTCATTACAGATAATTTCGAAGAACACTATCTAAATTTTTATTTCAACCTAATAGTTTACACACACCTTGTTCCTGAACTTTAAAGCCCTTTCACACAATAAATAAATATATTTCTAATAATTTATATAATATTAAAAATGTACACTAGAAATTATAAAATTATTGCTCAGTTAAAATATGCAATAGGCATTTAAACACTTTAAATGAATAACAAATAAATTTCAGTTATGTACATTTTTTAATTCATAACTGAAAATCTTCATTTGAATTCAATTTTTAATGTTTAAATACAAATTACAGATAAATAATTAGTTAAAATAATACACTTATTTTCAATACATAAAATCTACTTAATACTTTTTAAGTAAAAGAATATACACACACATTCCAAGGACTTATAAATAAGTATATTATTTATATATATATTTCATTCCAAGATATTTTATTAATAGTAAAAATGTCTCCAATTTCGTTTGAAGAAATGTATAAAAAAACTAAATCTTCTTTGTTAATTTCTTGGAAACTTTTTATACATATATTAATAAATCTAAGACATTTTAAATCAAATTCTTTATGGAGCTGTTATCTTCCATTAACTTATTGGCAGTCTAAGAAGTCGCAGATTAAAATTTTACGACAAAATGATGCATAAGCAATTATGTGCACATGGAGACATCCTCACATATGGATATAAGAAGTTACAAAAGTATCATGCCTTTTTTTTTTTTTAGCTTGAGAATCCATTATTTCATAGTTTGTAACTATTTACCAATTTCAAGTCCAGTTCTTCATATTCTGTGACAAACTCTAGACTTCAACTAAGCACAGGCTTTTATAAATAGGCAATAGTTATTTGATCTATCTATACATCCTTACACACCAAAGACAAAAAATTGAAGACTAAAAGAACCAGTTAACCAGAAAACTATTTATTCCACAGAAAATGTTCAACTTAATCATATGTAAAAAGTTGAATAATTGCCTCTTTAATCCATATGGAAAATGAGTTTATAGTCATCACTTTGTGACAATCTTTAGTCTTTGGTGTGAATAAAGCTTTGGCCTTAAGTATTTAGTAACATTTAAGTAGAATTAGCAACAATTGCTTTTCTGCATAAATTGATAGAATTCACTTTAAATTTTAAAAACATTTTCATTCCCTGAATTATAATATGCTCTTTTAAATGTTTACTGTGAATAATAATTGAAATTATTCCAGATAAAGAAAAATTCTCTTTATCAACTAATGTATTAAATCAAAAATCAATCACATGGTAAAAATTAAAGTTAAGTCATAGGAAATATATTTAGTTAAATGTTCTAAAGAAGTTACCTGATGAATGCAATGAACTAAAGAAAGTGTTCTTCTTTTAGATATTTTTTTATTTAATTTACAAATTAATTCCGTCATTAATCACTAAAAAAGAAAAAAGAGGGAGATTTTAATCTTGAAATAAAATTTAAAGGACGGATTACTTCTTAATTTTCAATACTTTTCTTATAACAAAAACAAAATAATAATAAAATAAAATAAAGACAAATTTTAACAATATTGCTTAGAAAAAAATAATAAAAAAAGTACAATCATAATAAATAATAATGTTGAATTTTCATTGAATAATAATAATATATATTTCTAAAAAAATAGATATCTCAAAATATTTCTAACAAAAATATAAATAATAAATTCATATGTTTGCAATATTTTCATTGGGAAAAGTAATCTATACATATATGCAAACAATATCAACTACGAAAATAGATGCAAAATTCTATTTAATAATATAAAAATATTTCACTAATCTTTCAACAAGTTTAAGGCGCACAATATTTTTTCTCTTTAATTTTCAGAATTCACCATGCTAATGAAATGTACTATACATGTCAACTTTGGGAAAACATCAAGAATAAAATTTCATTAGTGTGTTCACATCTGAACAAACATATACGACATCTTACATTTGTTTATTTAATCTACATTGCTGTACACCTCAGCATTGGAAAGTATTACTGATTAACTTTCAGAGAAATAGAAAAAAAATTGAGAAATCTTCTAGACTGATAAAATTTAAGAACAAAACATAAAAAGTCAATGACAAAAAAAAAAAAAAAAAAAAAAAAAACCCCCGTAAAATACACTTCTAAAATCTATACATTTCATGGAAGGTTTACAGCAATTAGAAAGTATGACTAACAATAATAATAATAAAACAAACTTCCTTTTTTGACATTTGAATAAATTTCAATTAATTTTTTGCTATATAATGTATTGCTTTACAGAAAAGGAACTATTGATTTATTTCATCATATTGTATTGTAGAAAATTAAAATTAGCTATTGAAAAGAATTTAGAATCGTTATAGAATAATACATATATATTTATAAAATATTTGCTAAGTCTTAAATATAATATCACATTTATTGAACACGAGATATTCAGTTGTAAAAGGAAAAAAATATTTAAAGCTATTGCTATTAATTTGCATAAGGAAACCTCAAATATTTAATACAGAGAAATATAGAGCTCTATAAAAGGTTAAATTATTTATCATATTTAACAAAAAAATACATGGCACTTATTAAATAAGCATACAATATAATATAAAAATTTGTAAAATTTAAATGAAAAACTAAATCAACAATAATCATATTTAACATTAAATTTGAATTACATTGCCATAATGGAATCAGAGATAGTTAGTCCTCAGTAACATACCTTTAACAGAAAGTCTTATGAAAATATTTAAAATGCAAATTCAAATAAACATTTTCTATAAAAATTTAAAATAATAGCCTCTTAAATTATATATATATATAACGAAAACAAAAAAATGTCATTTTTTTAAGTCTAAAAAATAAGAATCAAAAATCAAGAAACAATACTTTAAACTCACATTTAAAACAAGATAAATAGATACTTTTTTTAAAAGAATTAAAAGCAATAATTCTGATTGTAAAATACCATATTTACACAATTTAGGAATTAATACTGAAGAATTAACAGTTGAGATTTCAGATTTAAAAGCAATAAAGACATCAACATAAATTGAGATAAAACAGCTAACATGAGCATAAATCTGACAGCCAAGTCAAGAAACTCATAAAATGACCAGCTTTAATATTTTTTATTGCTTAATGAAGGCTCATCAATAACCAGTTTGAGTAATTTAATTGAAAAACGCAGAATAACAAATTTATTTTAACATATAGAGCAGATTTAAATTAAAATCAATTTTATTTATTGATAGTTTGCAACATAAAATTAAATCTTACAAGCTTATACTATTCAATGTCTTTATCGACTTTTCATTATCTTATGAAAAAAAAACATAAAACACCAGCTGTTACAATAAATAAATAATATATATATATATATATAATTAATAGATGAGATGATTTCGAATGCAATCCAAATATGGTAGAATTCTTTAGAGAGACGCACAAAATTCTTTCAAGTAAAAGCAACTTTTCATAGAATCTATGAAAAGGCAAGAAATTTTTATAATCTTAAGCTGATTTGCACTGCTTTAATTGTTATACTCTTCATTGAGAAACAATGAATCTGAAATGCTTAAATAATACATAATGTAATCATACATATGCTTATGTATAATATTCATTCATAACATTTCACTCTGTTCATCATCTTCAGAAAGAGAGAAATTGCTATTGATGTTGAAACTTCTACCTATTCTTAAATCTGCAAAAGACTGGTTTGGAACTGAAGCATGTCCATCAACCGAATTAGTTAAGCCATCATGTGTATGGCTATTTTCAGCTGAAGGTTTCTTGTCTTTTTGGCTGTGAGAACGTATTGACCTGCTTCTAGGTTTTGTAGAGCTGTGCTTAGAGACTTTATATGGCAACTTTTTCATAGCACTTAGGAGCTTTTCTACAGCTGGTGTGTATGATGCAACATCATCTGCAAGACTACATCGATGAGTGAGAAGTTCAATTTGATGATCCTTTTCGAGTAATAAATTTTCCAATTTTTTAACTCTGTCCCTTAATTGGTCAATTAAAGTAGCTAAATCCTGTATTTCCGAATTTTTTAAATCCGTAATGTCTCTTATAGTTGCTTGCAAAAGTTCTTCTTTTTTCTTTAAAGCTTCAGATTGTTCTTGTGTGGTAGATTCAAGTTCCATAACTCTTTCGTGTAATAGTTGTAAATGGTCATTAGCTTCTTTAATGCTAGTACGATTTGGACTAGGATTTACGGTGCGATTTGCAAACATAGTAACAAATAGTTCACTTCGTAATGGGTGTTGTCTTGTTAATTATAAATTAAAATTTCCAGCAAAATATATCTAATAAATACTTAATTAAATGCATGTTTTCATTATTATAATTAATAAATACACTCACAGTAAAATATAAATGTTCATAATCGGTTAGCATTAATAAAACCTCAATATGAGCATTTATTTTTCTGATTTTCTCTTCTCACATTGCCAAAAACCAACTACCGGGTATTGCCATCTATTATTAGATAAAATATCGGTATTCATTGTTTAATTATTGATATTAAACAAAATAAAACAATTATTTAAAAAAATCAATATGTTAATATAAATTTAATAATATTTTCTTCATGTGGGTATCAATATAGGATAGAGTTTTTGGAAATATTTATTTTCAATTATTTAGGTTCTAGCATTATTTTGATAATAAATGAAAGCAGAAATATTGAAATTTAGATTTAAAAATTCTATATATTTTGCTGAATTAAAAAGTAACTACGAATTTATCCACGTTTCTTTGTTGCAGATCATCATCATTGGAAAATAATCTTTTTTCAGCTTTCACAGTTCAAAAATCGAAACCATGAGTATCTCACACTTTGGCATTACTGTTTTATTCTGCAAATTTCAGATGTAATTTTAATGTATTATTTTATCTGATGTAAATTAAATTAGTAGCACTACTTAAAAGTTTTTAGAAGCAGAAGCCTTTTTTTGTTTTGTAAATTTTAAATCGCAACATTCTGACGGAAATTAAACATCTCTGATGAAACTTAAACATTTTTCTTGGCCAATAACAATTCATCATTTTTTGGTAAGCCATCTATTGACTGACATGTGAACTAAAGTTATGAGCAATTAAGATCAAGAGGAAGCAAATAGTAAGCGCGAAATTTTAGCTCGATACTCGAACTTAATTTCATTTTATGATCAAAGAAAAAGAAACTGATCACCAGCAGCAGCTGCTCAGCTGAGAATAAAGATATGGCGGGAGGATTTGCCTCTGAAATTAGTTTTTCTTTTCCAAATTATAATATTTTATCTACATTATATCTGCCTGTTATGCCTTAAACTGTGATACTTTCAAATTGTTATTGTTAATTTTTTAATGCTGATGGAAAAAGAAGAGGCAGCTGGATGTACATCGTTTTTTCAATTAGGTGAGGACACTCGGCCCCTTGATAACTGGTTAATAGAACATGAAGATGATGGTCCACTGGTCTTTCACCGCGTTAATTCTAAAGAAATTATTTATCAAACACGTAAAAAGAAAGCGAAAATGATCGGAAAATATGTTATGGGTGATATTTTGGGAGAAGGATCTTATGGTAAAGTTAAGGAAATGCTAGACTCTGAAACTTTGTGTAGAAGAGCAGTGAAAATTTTGAAAAAGAAAAAACTAAGAAAAATTCCAAATGGAGAGCAAAATGTACAAATGTAAGTGATTTATTTTCTTTTTGGAGAGAATAAAATAATCTTTATTATTATCTTTCAATTAGTAATATTTATGTGTGTTCGTAGAAGATTACAAAATATATTTCTTCTACATAAATTATAAAGATCTATTAAATTATGATTGTTAAATACAATTTAAAACTTTCTTTTATTAATTAACAATTCAGGTTGTTCTATATTACATAGTTGATGTTATTTTTAGTGTTTTTTTTAGCATGTTTATGCTTGAATCAAGTTTTAATTCAAATTCAATTATCCCATTAATGTCACTTGATGTTAAGGAAATTTAAAATTAATCTGAATAATTTTTAAGCAATATAAAAAAGTAATAAAGGATGCTAAAAAAAATTCACAATTGCATGTTATATTCATCTAACTTTATATGATTGATGGTTGGATCATTGTGATACGCCTTCAAAAGTTATGTGTCAAATAATTTTTTTTAAATCTGTTTATTTTTTAGGGAGATTTTACTTTTAAAACGACTCAATCATAGGAATGTCATTAAATTAGTGGATGTTTTATATAATGAAGAAAAACAGAAGATGTATATGGTTATGGAATATTGTGTTTCTGTGTTACAACAAATGCTTGAAAACTTGCCTGATAAAAAGTTTCCTATTAGTCAAGCTCATGGGTATGTAATCAATGTTTCATGAAAATTAGTGTGTTACAGAAAATTTCCTTTTTTCTGTAGAGCACTGTTATATTCAATTATAATTTTGTTTTCAATTATTCATCATTATACATTTTCATGGCTTTACACCATAGTATTTTTTTAATTAAAATTTTTTTATCTTCATTTATACTTACTTAAATTTTATTTATTTGAAAGAACAAAAATGTAATTTCAATATAAATGATTTCTCCAAAAAATAATTTTAGGTTCTTGTTTTATAATGGGTTTTTGTATAGCCATAAACTGAGAAATAGATAATAACATTTCTTCTGAAATAACATCTTTATATTTATTTTGAGAATATAATCTACCATATAATTTATTTTGGAGAACTGCTCTCTTTATTTTATTTATTCAGCTGCTTGGATATCTATTGAATGAAGAGAATATGTTCTTGTACATTTTCCACCTGTTCTAAAAGTAAAATTTTTTCCAGGTTAGCTAGAAATCATATTTTTAACTTTAATATATATATATTGTTCTTGTATTGTGCATGATTATTATAAATGTAATTTTATTGCCTCTAGTTACTAAATGATTTTCTATATTTTTATAAATATTTATTATATCTAAAATGTTTGTTTCCTGTAATTGGTTTTTTATTTTTTATTTTTTTTTTCGAATTGAGATTATATTATTCTAACCCTGTTTATAAAAAATTTCACTGCTTACTTTGTTTTTGTTAAGTTTTTTTAACTAATTATAAAGTTCATTGTACATCTTTTGGTTTAAGAAAAATCTGCATTACACATTTCATTGAAGAATATTTTTAACAACAATAAAAAAAAACTCATGTTTTTCTACCAAATATATTTTTATAGATATTTTTGTCAATTGTTGGATGGATTAGAATATTTACATAGTCAAGGAATTATTCATAAAGATATTAAACCTGGAAATCTTTTATTGACAACTTGCAGAACTCTTAAAATATCAGACCTTGGTGTAGCTGAGGTAAGAACTTCACCCTCATTAAAATATTTTTAAACATTTATATAATTTCATCACTTATCTTATGATTTTTTTTAAATTAATTGTTGTTTTCATTTTTAAGGAATTTTTATTAATAATTTTTTTTTAAATAATGCTCTAGTTTTTATTATATTTCATGTTACCTTTAAAAATAATTTATCCTAATTGTTTATTTCTATGTGTAAATTATTTTATAAAAAGTTTTTAATTAAAATAAAATATTGTGTTAAATGTAATATTAAATTTCACTGCTTACTTATCTTATTAAACTTTTAATTAATAAGTTTTTTTTTAAATTTATTTATTTATTTTTTTTATTAAATCATAAGCAGAGAATCGGCAATTCAATGAATATTATTTTGAAGGTTAATAAATTTTTAAAGAAACTAGTTGTGACAATTTTAAGCTTGTTATAAAATTTAGAAAATGTGTAATTAAACGTCTCCTATAATAACACAAAAAAATAATAATAAATAAAGTTTGCTTTGTAACCCGAATTTTGTACAGGAAAAATGTTTTAGTTACAATATATTTAAAAATCAAAGTTGAATACTGATGAACGATTTAAAAAAAATCATAATAATGGAAAATTCTTAAAGAAAAAAAAATTGGTAGAAATTTATGAAGAAAATCATGTGTATCATTCTTATTTATATTATAGGAATTTTTTTGACTTTTGTTTTGATTTAATTAATGAAAGGACTAACTTATATTTGTATGTCTAAATAAAACAGATGAGTAGCAATACATATTAAATGCATTAATGAAATATTTCTATAAAGAAAATTGTTTAACTAACTAAGACTGAAATTTCTGTTTTAATTCATTTTATATATATATTTTTTAAATAATATTATATATAATTTTTCATATTTGTATTTGTCAGATAACTTGTTTGTGTATATTATAATACAGTAACCTCCTGTCCATAATCCAACATTCAATAGTGTGGCATATTCTATAATCCGCAACAGTCGAGCCTTCTTTTATATTTTATGTTTGAATTCGGGCATTTATTGATCTTCGTCAGATGTAGACACAATGTTGCTCACATTTTTGCCTAGTGTGTATTGTAACTGTCAGTTTTGGTTTAAATACAGTATTTCATGTTTAATATGCCCATGTTTTAATTATTTAAATTTTTATCTAGAGTGTTTTATCTTTAGTTTCTGCCTTAAAACTATACAAATGCTTGACAATTCATTAAAACCGCTAATCTAACATGGCCTTTGTCTCAAACATGCCATATTAAAGTGTGCTTACTGTACATGGAAGATCCATTTTTAAAATTTATTTAAAAATATTACATTAAATTGTGTGTATAAATTTAAAATGTACAAAAATATGTACAGTTTGTTAAAATAATTATGCTATTTTTTAATATTTTGATATATTTTAAAAGGCACTGGATCGATTTGCCAAAGACGATATATGTTATACAAGTCAAGGATCCCCTGCTTTTCAGCCACCAGAAATTGCTATAGGTTTAGAAAGCTTCTCTGGTTTTAAAGTGGATGTGTGGTCATCAGGTGTTACACTGTAAGCTTACTCTTTCTTTTTTTATTTGACAAATTTAAAAAAAATCATTAGTTTATAAAGAAACATGAAGGGTCTGTAATTAAATTTTCTTCCACTTCAGTATTAACACTTTTTAATGCTACGACTTAATGTGTCAAATGCAGTTATTATTTTACACACTTTCATTTTTTTCCCCCTCCTATCTCCAAATTTTCATGAATTTGTGTAAAATTATTTTGATTTTTTTTGAAAAGTAATTCTTGTTCATATTAAATTCCTCAAAAAAAAATATCGTTATTTTATCTATTTTATTAAGTTGTCAAATTTTTAACATTTGTTACATAAAATTTACTTGTTAAAAGATGAAATATTGTTATTTTAACTAGAAATGCTTTGCTATGTTATATTCTTCTATATTTTTATTTGGAATGCCTTATTTTAGATATAATTTTACTACTGGAAAGTATCCTTTTGAAGGAGATAATATTTATAAGTTATTTGAAAACATTGGTAAAGGAGAATTTGAAGTTCCTAAAGACTTGGATCCACTTCTACAAGATTTGTTAATGGGTATTTATAAATGAAATTTTTATTTATGTATGTTTTTCATTTTATATTGACGGTCTTGAAACAAAGTATGTGCACTTTTACACAAATTTATCTAATTTTTTAATATCTTTTTTTCATATAAAATAATTTATTGGATTAAAAAACGTAAAATTTTATAAATATGAATGAGTGAAACTTAAAAAATTCATTTCTTCATCACATTCTTCAGAATAAAATGATTTAGCATATTAAAAAAATTGTGATTAAGTACCCTTTAAAAAAAAGTAGTAAATATTCAATGGATTCTTATTCTTCATTGGCACAACAGTCCCTTGGTGGGTCAAGACCATCTGCTTACTGGCAGATTCTGAAACTTGATGTTTTCTTTTTGTGGGGTAGGGTTGTCAGCCCTACACCCAACTCTACTGTCATATTAGACAGACAGGCTGGGGCCTATTGTTTAAAGTGGATTTTGAACCACTACAAACATCCGTAGTAATGCCAGAAGTTGAACCCGAAACCTGTAGCTCTGAGCGCCAGAGTTCTGGTCACTCAGCCATCAGGCTCTCAATTCGTTGGATTATGTAATATTAAATTATTTTCAAAAAGTTTTAGTGAATTATGAATGTTCTTTATTTTATAATTTTTTAAAACTAAAATAGAATTTTTTTTGACATTTTTTCTTTTCCAGCATCATTATTGATTGGTTTGATTTGATGAAACGTTTTTATTATTTTAAATTTTATTTAATTAATTTTTTTTACACATAAAATACCAATTCAATTTTTTTAAACATATTTTTTAATTAGTATCATGCATGTTTGTTTACGTACATTACCAACAGATTTATATGATCAATATAATATTGGCATTATTGATGCAAATTAATTCAAGGGATGATGTGTAAAAACTTAATTTGATTGTTCTTTTTAAATTTTGAAATAAATAATATATTATATATTTTCTATATTTCAAGTATATGAATAAGTTAATAGATTAAATCAAAAATGGTTTTATTCTTATAATTTCAGGTATGCTTCGTAAAGACCCTGCTGAAAGGTTTACATTAAAGCTAATTAGGGAGCATGAGTAAGTAAGAAAACTTTGTCTCTTAATTTAAGTATTTGAAAACAAAATTACTTCATAATCAATTTTAGTAGGCATAAGAATTCTCTGTAGCAGAGGGGAATATTTATATTTAATTCATTTTATTATTGAAATTTTTATAACAAATTTACTAATTCTGATTTAGTGTTTAGTTACTTTTCATTGTGTGTTTGAAATGGTTTTTTATTTAGCAGGGTATTATTTAAAATTTGTGCTGAAATGTTAATAAAATATTTAGTTTTGGAAGAACACTGGATGAAAATGCTATCAACATTTTGTATCTATTTGGCAGTCTAGGTCAACAAACCCATGCAATTAGGAAGGCTCTATTGTTGTTGAGTATAGAATATTTGGAACTATCAAATGCCAAATTATTGTATATCAAAAGTTGATATGTCTTATCCTTTTTTTTTTTTTAATCATTTATTTATCTTTTATATTATGTGATCATTGTCTGTGTTTTGTGTAATCCTCAAACTAACTTTATATTTCTTTAGTTGGGTCAAAAAGAAATACTCAGATTCAGAAGAGTATTCATCTGTATTACCTTGTGTGAATGAAGATGAATTTTGTAGCATGACTGTTTTACCCTATCTCCAAGATTTACATTATCCTTTAGGAGATGAAGAGGATAGTGATTCACAAGAGTTTATTACAGAACATGATCTTCAAGGTATTTTGATAATGCCATTATTCATTTGTAAAAAAAAAAAAAAAAAAAAAAAAAAAAAATTAACAAATGGCACTTACTATATGCATTTTATTTTTAATCTTGTAATTGCATCTTTAATATTTATTTAATTATAGACAACATCTGAATATGTAGTATTTTTAAAATATAAAGAAATATTGTGTGTCATTAATCATGATAGACTAAACCATAGTTTTTTTTTTTTTTTTTTTTGCTTTTTTAAAAAAAAAACAATTATGCTTTAGTTAAATTATTATACTTGTAAAGAAGATATAAAAATAATAACTTAATTGTTAGCAAGTCTTTCTATTTCTGTATTATTTAAATCATTAATGTAATCTTTATTAAATTTTAGTCCCTGAAGTTACTTTAGTAATATACTACTGACTAAGTTAATAGTTGTAAATATTTCTACTTAAGGTTTACAACTTGTAACTTTTTAATAAATTATTAATATCATTGATTTAGAGAAACAGTTTCTCTCTTTGTGTGTGTTAGTCTTAAAAAATACATAATTTTGTCACGCTTTTTAGTTTTATTTTAGATTGTATTATTTAAAAGTAATTATTTTAATTTGTTCAAATTTGTTTTATAAAAATCGTAAAATTGCTTAGTATTCAAAATTAATTTTAAGTCAGATTTTTTTTAAATTCTGAAATGATATATAAAACTTCTGGTTTTAATTGTTAGAACTTGCTTTAAGTAGCTAAAAAGCAAAATTGAATTGTTTTGTTACTAATTATAATTATTATATTGGGACTTGGTTGTTAAAATGTATGATGGTGTCAACTATATGCATTTATACCTGATATTTTTAAACAGGTTATGTTAAATTTTACTTCCTCTTTGTAATTTTTCCTATATTTATCATTCCAAATGAGATATCTAACTTACTTGTGTATTAATATATTGTTCATGGCTATATTAATTACATAAGAATGCATTTTCATCTTATTCCTATTCTTATTGTTTAATTTTTAGTTATAGTTATGATTTCTCAGAAATCTAATGTATAATTACTTTTCTTAGCTATGCGAAGACAAGATGTTCTACCTCATAGGAATTCTCAAAATGATAGCAGAACTCGAAGGCCTTTTAAATCTCTAGGCTCCTTGGCCTCAAATCGTTTAACATTTTGCAGACAGTCCTGACGCACACTTAAAGAAAACTTTCAAGTTGTGGAATATTCCTTATGTACAAAGTATTGGTAAGTTTTTGAGATGGCTATTTTTGCTTGCAAATTACTAAATTGTCATTTTTAAACTATGCTAAATTGAAATTGCTTAGAGAAATGTAAAATATTAAAAAATGCTTCTGGATAAAAATGGCTTGTTCAGGCATTTTTTTTCCCCCACTGAAATTAAATTTTTTTAATTCTTAAAAAAAACTAAAATACATTATTTTTATGATATAATTTACAGTTTTATAAATGATTTTTTTTTTTCTTGTTGAAATTTGTTTGTATATTGGTACCCAGTATACATCCTTAATACTTTACACACCCATGGACTTAAAACAAATTTTTCTCATAGAAAAAAAAAGGGCAATGGTTTATTTGTTCTTATGATAATAATTCTGTTCTTGGTGCATTATATGTTGATGGGTCATATAAAATAATTCAGACATTGGTAATATAAAATACAAAAAAAGCTAGATGAAATACATACATAAATGATATTTTACCAAATTAAATTTTCTCTTTTCCTTACTTGGATTTGATTGGCATTCACCAGACATTTACTAAAAATCTGCCTCCAGGAACTTTCATGGCTTGATGGCTAATTGGCTAACACTCTGGCTTTTGGTACGATAGGCTTCAGGTTCATATCCTGACAGTGGCATGAGTATTTGCGAGTGGTTCGGAATCCACTTTAAAGTGTAGGCTCCAGTCTGTTTAGCCCTCATGTGCATAAAATTAATTTAGAGCGGCAAACCAAACCAATCCAGGAACTTTCCTTCTGCATCAGACAGTAATGTGATATTATCTTGTTATTACAGGTAATGAGTGCTATCGTGACTTGTTTAGGCTTTGGTAGAGTGGTTCTTCTCTGCAAAGTTTTTGACATCTTTATATCTTTACAAAAAATTTGATGCATCCAAGTCATACGCCAGAGAAAACTTTTCCCATCCAAACCAAACCATCAATTTCGTTTTTTTAAAGCTGTTATATAGGGGACCACTATATTTCTTGATTTCACATGAAGCATTTTTTTTTTTTTTTTCACATTTATTAAAAGTAAATATTTACAGTTCTTAATATTGTGCTTGTGATAAATTTTAGAAAAACGAATTTTCTTTACAAATCTCATAATTTTTTGTTTTGTTGTTCAGTGAAAAAATAAAACTTTGATATTTTTCTACATATATGACAAAAGAAAAGAAATTTGAACATAATTATTTTTATTGAGTAAGCAATTATTTTAAAATTATTTAAAAAAAATCATAATATAAAAAATAAGATACAAATACACTTTTTATTTTCAATAAATCGCTAGAGGTTCAAAGTATTTCATTATTATTGATTTAAAATAAATGTTGTCAAACATTGCACATTTTCCAAAAGTTTAGGAATTTAGCTTTTTCAGCTCATGTGATTATTTTCTTTATATAATTGATTTCTTACAATATCAGTTAGAAATTGTGTTGTCTTTCATACGAATAACATAAAAGTATATTTAATAATTAGTCCATTTAATGTCTTTAAAAATATTCTGTAAAATTCATTATATAATATTTTATATCTTTTTCATTATATCTCTCTATCTGTGTATGTAATAAAAAAGAAATATACTTCAAATAAATCAATTTGTTAGAATTTTTTTAATAAACATGTGAAGTAAGTATTTTTTTACATGAAAACGAATTTTAAAATAAATTTCACAGTTGTTTCATCTATTTCGCATTTCATGATGATGACTTTATCTGTAGCTTTTTATTATTATTATTACAAAATGTAAACTTTTTACATGTATTCTTTTTGTCTATTATTGTTTTTAGAATTTAGTTTGTATTTAATTTGAAAATTTTTTTTTTTTTTTTTTTTTCAGTATCATCTTTAAAAAAATAACAAAAAGGAAGAAAAGAAAAGAAAGCACATCACAAATAGCAACAAATTGATATGCAAGATATTATCTGACAATTACAAGCATTAAAGTAGACCTTCTGGTTAAATTTCATTTCTAAAATAATGCATTTGCGGAGGCCACTTGCATTTCATGAAACAGCTAAGTCAGTTTTGGGTTGTTTTCCTCAGTGCTTCCCAAAAACAAAAAAAGAATATTTAAAGTAAAATTTCTGCTATTTTTATGAAAAATTTTCCAATTTATGATTCATCATATCAATTAAAGAAATAATGCAAGATTAAAAATGAAATTTAATATCTCTCATCTGGTGATAATGTTTTGAGAGGGATATTATATAATTTTAAATTATTTTTATTACAAAAATTTTTTTAAAGTTGAAATATATTTTAATAGCTGTTGAATTTTAAATCCTTTTCCACTGATGCTTTATGGAATGATTTATATTTGAATATAGATTTTGAAAATCTTTTTTGTTTATGTATTTAGAAGATATTTGTTAAAATTTTTAACAGTGACATGCCAATGAGCTAATTTTAAGAATTCCAATTGGAATCCCAATCTATTGGATATAACAAAAAAAAATATATTATACATTTAAATATTTGTTTGCTTTTTGTTTTGTGATTTTAATATTTATAAATATTTACATTATTGAATATTATACGATATATATATAGTCCAACCACTGGTGGTGTGGAAAATTGACAAGCAGCCAAGTCGGGTGGACTCGAGAAGATCGGCGTCTTAGGGGATCATGTGCCATTTAGAAATGTTTTTAATTGCAGTAGAAATAATTTCAATTTTTAATAATTAAATGTTTATATGACATGATATTAAAAGAAAATCTAGATGGAAAAATCCCACACTAATTGTTATATTTTTTTTTCATTCAAATAACTACTTCACATCGATCTGACGAGCACCCATAGCAAGTTATCGATTCGTCTGTTTCTGCCATTAAACCAGATGTTTCACATTCCTCGCGATCCGTGACTGGACTATGTGTGGATTTCTGATACCAGTGATTAAAAGTGTTCCTTTTTGTCCTCTTTGCATAAAACTCTATTATATAGAGAAAATATATTTAAGAAAAAAAAGGGAAAATATGGAATGACTGTGAACATTTATTCATCCATCCAAATACTTCTTCATGAGTTACATTATCTTATTTTTATGACATACAGCAGAATGCAATAATGCTGTTATTAGCGCACAATATGATTATGTTTTGTTATAATATTTAATCATCTAAAATTAGAGTTGTGTAATCATGTTCAAGTTTTTTTCTAGTTTACAATGATGCCTGAGAACTTTGATAAATTTAAGGCTAATTAAAAACTATAGCATTAAAAGTGCCTTGAAATTATCAAAATACTTTCATGCTCTGTATCTCAATTGTCACATATGACTGTTTGTTCACAGCAATATTAGGCTTGTTATTTAATAAAATGTTATATCTTAAAATTGATCTTGATTATTTTTTTAATAATTTTATTTCAATTAAATAGGTTTTATAGTTAGTAATTGGAAATTTTTCATAATGCAAGTTAAAAGGTCTTTTGAATTTATGTAAGAACATTTGGTAGTAGTTCAAATAATTTGTTCAGTAGTTTGATAAATAGTTCAGGTATATGTTATTTGCTGTGTTTGATGTTCTAATTTTTAAACTAACTCTAAATATAGATATAAATCATAAAAATGATTACATTTTTTCATAAATTAGTGTCATTTAATGTTATTAATTTCTATTTTGGAAAATGACCTCAAAATTTATACCACTGTCACATTCTTTTAGGGAATCATCTGAAATATTTATTATTGTTATTATTTAATGGGGAAAAAAATATACTGAACTACAGCAAATATGTTCCATATAGTATAAAATATCTGTTTAAAGTGTTCATGTATTTTTATATCAAAATGGTTTAATTTGCAATATCCATTATATTTACTTAATTATCTTGCATGAAGTGGCCTGTCCGTTTTCTAACTTTTACTTAACCATAAATTTTAAATAATGATAATTATTTTTAAATGAATAGAACTTATGAGACTTCATATATATATATAAGATAGATGCAAGAATACATTAAATCTATTCGTAGGTATATATATATATATATATATACTTATGAATAGATTTAATGTATTCTTGCACCAATGTAGAAAGGTTACACAATCGAAGCTTGAAACAAAGAAGCACGATCATTGTTTAGAAATGTTTTCTAATCAGTTTGAGTTATTTTAATTTATTGGTATCCTTGATGAATTGCTTTTATCACAGTTTGAAAAGAGATATGTTTTAATTGCTTTCATAAATTCTTTGATAGTTTTCTCTTTTCAGTTTATGTAGAAAAGCAAATATATATTTTTTTATGTTTTTATTGAATTGTGCGAAGTTCAGCTGCTACTTCTTGAAATGATTCTACAGCTTTGACTATGTCCTCCTCTGTATGAGCTGCTGAAATCTGAACTCGAACTCTTGCTTTGTCTGAAATTGGTTATCAAAAAAAGTTCATCAGTTTCAATATCGCAGAAAAAATGTAAATATCACATGAAAATATAATTAAAAACTTACTTTTAGGAACCACAGGATAAGTGAATCCTATAACATAAATTCCTCTTTCTGAAATTAAAAGAAAAATTTTTTAATATATATATATATATATATATATATATATATTTTTTTTACATTATTTTCAAGTATTAACAATTCTGTCAAGTGTAAAGTTTTTTTTCTCTTCTCTCTCTTTTAAACATTTCTTCCTTCTTGAAAGGATTTTAAAATTTTGAAATAAATTACTGATATATGATTAATAAATTTTTTTTTTTTTTTTTTTTTTTTTTTTTTTGCATGTTTAAGTGGATTATTATGAAGTTAGTACTTATGATATATATTTTTATCTATTATAATAATTGAAAAATGTAAAGTTATTATATACTAAAATTTCTGAATCTTACCAAGCATTTTATTTGCCATCAAAACAGCTTGATTTTCTATAGGAACCATAACAGGACAAATTGGATGATCGTCACCCTGAAATTGAAATTTAGTACTTCTATAGTTTTATAAATTCAGTTTCTGATAAAAGAAAATTGTTAGTGCCTCTTCAAATTCAACAATTGAGAATTCTCTGAATTTTAATTCAATTATATTAACTTAAGAATTTGGTAAAAATTAATCATAATTCATTATTTTGAAATATATGGTTGACATAAATAGTTTTAAAACATACTAATGATTTGCACATTTGATTTCTGGTTTTGGTCCCATGCTTAGTAAATGATCAACTAAAGGTTTTCATTTTTGAATTAGTTCTCTTGATAGGAACACACAATAATTTGTTCTTTTTTAAGAGTGCAAACTTGAAGGTGTTTGCACTAACTGAGATGCTATCAAGACTAACAGTGACCCTACTAAAATGATGTTTTTTTTTTTTTTTTTTTTTCTTATGCAGCTGGCAAATAGACAGTGATCTTCGCCATAAGGGTTGCACCGATGTTACTCACTTTGCATTACCCAGGAGGCGCTTGTAACCTGACCAACACCATTTTATTAATGAAAATATTTTGTTTTCAGAATAAAAATGTGTGATTATCAGTAAATATGGTATTTTCTTAGTGATTAATGTTTCATATGATTGAATCATTGTTGATTTGTAGAAATTTGAATTTTGATAATTTATATATGATTACAATTGCTGTGAAGAAAGGTTTTTTAGATATTATTCCTCTACACGAATTCAAACTCACTATTATATTCAATCCAGTAGATTTCATGGCAGATCTGAATTTTTTTGTATTCTCTTGCAATGTCTTCACGAGTCTTGAATTTTCTGATAAAATATCCAAAGCCTGAAATAAATTAAAGTTAATGATTATACATTTTTAAGTTTCATGTAAATAAACTTTTTTTCTCTATAACTGCAATTTTTTTTAAGTCATCTCTTAAGGTTAGAAATTAACACACACAAAATATTTGAAATTATAAACAACCTTAATTCCACAAGCTACAACAGGAGGAGGCAATGCATTGGAAAATAAATAGGGACGAGATTTTTGGCGTAGTAAGTCCACTAGCTCTGACTTGGCCGTTGTATAACCACCTGCAAAAATTTAAAAATAAATGAATAAATTTTAATGAAATTATTTCTCCTGTATTATTATTGTCAAGCTAAAAATAATTCTGCTTTTGCAAATTAATGCTACTATTTTGGTCAAAACCTGCTGTTAAACACAAAGTGAATTAATATCAGTTTTTGAAAAATATTTAATTCAATAATCTTAATAATAATAGTGCATTTATATCTTATCTGTGCACATTTCAATGAAGTTTTGTAATTGCATTATATGTGACAAATGTATGAAGGTTCAAATTATTTTTAATATCTCTAGATGTTAAAATGATACATATTAACAGTAATCTTCAGAAAGGGGCCTGATTGCCGAGTGACTGGCACTCTGTATCACAGGTTTCGGCTTAGAGTCTCGGCGATTCCATGAATGATTGTAATAGTTCAGAATCCACTTTAAATTATAGGTTCCGGTCTAAAAATGACTGTAGGGCTGATAACACTACCCCACAAAAAGAAACACGGAATCTCCTAGAGGCTGAAGGCCTTAGCCCACCGTGGGTCTGTCGTGTCATTGAAGAAGAATCAGCAAAAAAAATAATACAATTTCTCCTTCCCACAAAAGCAATGTAATCATACTATTTTTCAGGGCGACAGTTTTATATTAACAAAAAAAAAAAAAAAAAAAATTATGCGAAACAATACACTGATGGCCGAATGACTGGTGCTCGGTGCCACAGGTTTCGCGTTCGAGCCCGGAGGTGTAATGAATGTTTGTAGTGGTTCGGAATCCACTTCAAACCGTAGGTCCCGATATAATATGACTGTAGAGCTTGGGCATCGCGTTGACAACCCTACCCCGTAAAAAGAAAACATCTCATGGTTTCCGAATCTGCCAGTATGCAGATAACCTTGGCCCACCATGGGGCGGTTGCGCCAATGAAGTAGAAAAATATCTTGATATAATAATTTACAATTCAATATTATATGTTAAACTGAATTAGTACGGTTTTCTAACAGATGGCTTAACTAGTATTACTACCAGAGGAATCAGACTGACAACTTCTTCATGTCAAACAACTGTCATAAGGCATTGACGTTTAGTATGTGTCATTTCGTTGAAGTTTGAGCAATGTAAATTTTTTATTTTTTTTTTAACTAATGTCGAATGCTTTCTCTGTAAAAGAACATTCCCCGAAAGTTTTAATTGTAAGAAAAGTGGAGTTGAGCGCATCGAATTGTAACGAAGAACCTGCAACAGTTGAAGAACTCGACAAAAATGGTTTAAACGATTATTTTTGCACGAAAGATCAACAGCGCGTTGGCCAATTGAAAAAAGGATACAAGATGGTAAAACTATTACTGATGAACGTTATTGACTGAAATTAATGCATTTGAGTTGAACATTGGAAGTAAAACGGCCAGAAACAAGGGTAAAATCGTTTTTCAGTATGGTAATGCTCGGCTACATGTTACGGTTCAAGGTGAAACTATTTGAAATTGCTTCGTTATGCACTCACCATATTTTCCAGGCATTGCTCTTTCTAATTATCGCATGTTTCGATCAATAACACTTGAGTGTGTGCCTAAAGTAATAAAACGCCATCTGTCAGCAGAATTTTCATTCTTTTGAACTCAAAAATTGACTTGATTCATGGATAGCCTCGAAAGACGAACCGTTGTTCTTTCGACGAAAAATTTGCTGGAGAAACGGGGAAAAATGGTGTCTAAAATGAACAATATTTGAATTATCTATGAATAAGTTTTTTTTAAAGAAGTCCAGAATTAATAGAAAAATGAGGTTAGTTCGTTCTTTTATTAACGGGAAATGGGACATTAAATCTTCTGCAATTTTTTTTTTTAAATAAAGATTGGCAACTATATAAAAAAATCTAAACAAATGTTTCATTTGAGTCTGCTACAAATAAATTTAATTAAAGTTGAAATTTGCATGTTGAAAGAAGATAAATATTGTTATTCTAAATTTATGTCTTGTTTGCTCAACTGTTCTAAATAAATCTGGGGTCGTCTAGGTGTGTTTAACCTTGAAATGCAGAATATCATGGCTTTCAAATAACCTAGACATCAGTATCCAAGTAACAAATAGTATTTAGGAACTACATATACAATTTATTCTATTTAATACCCTTGCGCATATCATGCATAGCTTGAAGGTCATTAGCACTTGCTCATTGCATTTTGTGTTACTAATAATTTTGTTACGTTTCTTACTACTAGTAATATCCAATTTTTTACATTTCTTGTGTCACATTTGAAGGGTAAAAAAAATTTTAATTACTCAAGAAATATGTTACAAGGTTAAAATAGTAAATTTAGATTGTTATTTGTGTTAAAATTAAAACTCTATTAACTTAATTATTTTTTACGTAATTATAATTTAAAAAAATAATAAATGAAGAACAAAAAAGTCTCGATGTTTAAAGGGAATTTACGTTGCGTTTAAATTAATCCTTCGCCGTAGATTGTGCTGCCCATATTTATACTTTCACTTTGATTATAAAATGTGATATGTAAAGATATACTATGACAAAAACCGTGAAACTTCTATTGCAATTTAGGTTTTTTATTTTATTTATTAATTATTCAACATTTATTTTATTTATTAATTATTCAACATTTATTTTATTTATTAATTATTCAACTAAAAATAATTTATGGAATATGTAATACATTAAAATTTATGGATTATGTAATTTGAGTCCAATTGTCTTAAAGAACTTTCATTTTAACTTACAAATTTAACTTGAATGTTGCCTAGTTTGGAAACGGACAATGTGTTAAAAATCCATTTTCGATTAACTGTACTTAAAAAAAAATAGTTTTTAAAATAACATAAATTTGGATATAACTTTTATTCTTCTTCAACAGCTCAGCAGCCCCATGGTGGGCCGTCTGCCTACTGACTGATTTCCGAGACAGGAGAAAGTTTTCTTTTCACGGGGTAGGGTTGTCAGCCCTACGCCCAACATTCTACAGTCATATTAAATTGGGAATTACGGTTTGAAGGGGATTCCGAACCACTACATCCAGGGCACCTCCGGGGCTCGAACATTGTGGCAACTAGCGTCATAGAGCTCGGCCTTCAGGCCCCATAACTTTCATTCATTACATTATAAAACATAAATTAAGACATCTAATTAGATACTTGTATATCGACGTATCAATAAAAATTGCAAACTAATTGTGAACGAATTACTGCATCTCTTGGGATGTCATTTTCATGAAGGCATTTGGTGATCAAAAATTTATTATTATCATAAATTTTGCATTTATTTAATTCATTGTTCCTATACTTTGAACTTCTTTTAAAAATTTTATATTGTAAACATACTTCCTCCTACACTATCAAGAGCGTCCTCATGTGACGTTTAGGAGAAATGATCAGTCGGCCTCAAGACTCACTCAAGAGGAAGTAGAGAGTAACCTGAGCTTTCGTTGAAAAACGTTTAGTTTACAATCTCTCCTCACGAGAGGAAATATATTTAACGGAATCCTGCTTATTAGTTGTCTACAGACTCTCACGCGGAGAGGAAGTTTATTTCGCGCATCTTGCGCGTAGCCGAGCGTCGGGTTTTCGGCTTAGAAGTGGACTCCTTCCATGAATCTATAATCATCTGTCTTTAAACTTAAATATTGTATATTTCTAATTGTATGCGTGGGTAAATAAAGCTGGGAGTTCTCCAACCCGTGCCTCAAGTATCCCAACCCAACCAGTTACAATCTGGTTGCCCAACCTGCACATTACAGTATGGATTTGCAGCTCTGATGTTATCGGAAAGTTTTCAAAAGCAGCTAATTTAAAGTTTCATTCGCTAGAAACTAATGAAGAACATACCTGCAGCGCCACCTAAAGCTTTTCCTAAGGTAGAGTTTATGATATCCACTTTTCCATTCAAATTAAAATGTTCTTCTGTTCCCCTACAAAAGAAAATGATGGGGATTTAAAAAATAATTTGAAATGAACACAATTTCATTCTAAGTTAAGCACAATTATTATTTTACGTTGTTCCATTTACCAAACAAAAACGATTAAATTGTGATAGAATTAGATATTTAAAATAGATTTTAGCCTAGTGAAAAGCGTGTTGATCAGCAATTATGGCAACCGAAGTCCAGCCGAAAACTCCCTTATTTTTGGCGGGCATGAGTGCGATGAATCAGTGAAACAGAAAATCTTTCCGTTGGTCTCGGAGAGGAGGTTGTAAATCTCCATGTGTCATTTCTGGTTATGTTTGTTCAAATTGTGGTGGTAATATGTGAAGGCAATGCAGCATGGTGCACACTAGGTCTGTTATACATCAGTTTTTCTAGTAATGAAGGGCTTGGATCAAAATGCCCAGCATTTGAATGCAATAATTAATATTTATGTACATTTCATTACATATTTTTTGTGTTTTTAAAGTGAAATCTAAGAAAAATGGACAGAATATGAACAATTTGTGAAATTATATATATATAATAGGCTTACCTTCCAGTTTTGCCCAAAACTCCTGTAGAATGGCATTCGTCCATGAATACCATTGCATTGTATTTCTTTGCCAAATTACAAATATCTCTGTAAATAATAAAGAAACACTACTGTACAGTTCTTATTTAAAAAAAATGGTGATAAAATAATAGTTTCAAAAAGTATCACTTGTTTAAAAATTTACTATGCAATGTAAACATTCAATTTTGCATTTATAATCAAAGAATATTATTGTTATCAAATAATTAAAATAAAGCATTTTAAATTATTTAATTTCACAAAATTTTTAGTTTTATTACTTTGTATTTTTATCATTTGAGGGATTAAAAGAATCTTTAGATAGATCTGAGTATTTTCTAAATAGTTTTTAAAGTACGTTGGTTAACAAAAGGTAATTTTTTTTAATAATACTATCATCATCATCATCACCATCACCATCAGTGGCGCAACAGCCCCATGGTGTTCCAAGGCTGTGTGGTTTAAAGGGGATTCCGAACCACTACAAAAACCACCTGGACTCGAACCCAAAATCTGTGTCACCGAGCACCTTTAATAATACTATACCGAAAACATTAAAAAAAATATTTGTTTTTTTGCAATTAAGCTCTAACGAAAGATAGATCGAAAAGTATAATCTTTAATGTATCAAAATCCGGATTAAGCATCAATAATATTAATATTTGTTATTTATTTTTCATTTGTTAGTACAGGTGGGGCATTAAATCACATAAACATTTAAAATAAAAAGTTATATGTTGAATACTGAAAAAATAAAAAGATCTAAAAAGTTTTACATGCACGTGAAAAAATGTTTGTATATTTTATAAACAATAATAATGTATATACATAAGTGTAATGCAAAATGTAAAAATTTTAATTATGATTACTCTATACTAAATGCAAAAGATTTATCCAAATTCATTCAAGTACATTTAAAACCGCAAATATTTAACTCCTTCATTCCTAAAAGTATTTTAAGGAGTAATAAAGCAAATAAAGTTATATAAGTATTTCATCCATAAATTATGATAAATATTTAAATTTAGCAAATTATTGTGATTAAAACTTATTATCTTATGCTTGATCTTGATCATATCTTATGCTGAAAACATCTTGTTAATCGATGGGGGAAAATAGCAGTTTGTGTAATTTTCAAATTAACTGTTAACTTTTCACTCATTCTTTAAAACATTTTAAGGAGAAAAAAATTTAAATAATTATTATTGAATTATAAATAAAATTATTTTAAGGAATGAATAAAAAGTAAATTATTATTTCATCCTTAGATTATGATAAATATTTAAATTTAGCACATCATTGTGAAAAAAACAATTATCTTGTACTGAAATCATCTGATTAATCGACGAGGGAAAATAACAGTTTGCGTAATTTTCAAATTAACTGATAACTGCTCACTCATTCCTTAAAATATTTTAAGGAAAAAAAAAATTAAATAATTATTATTAAATTATAAAATTATTTTTAGGAACGAGTGAAAAGCAAATAAAAGTAAATTAATATTTCACTTTTAAATTATGATAAATATTTAAATTTAGCAAATTATTGTGAGGAAAACAATTATATTATACTGAAAGCATCTGGTTAATCGATGAGGGGGAAAAAAAAGTTAGTGTAATTTTCAAACTGCTAATAGTCCACTAATTGAAATGCAGCTAAATTATATAATTGTAAAAAAAAATGATATTAATATCATTTATTCTCCACTAGTATTTTAAATTTTTTATTTAAGGGAATTTGGTGAAATGTGTAACTCACGGTAAAGGTGCGATATTTCCATCCATGCTAAAAACTCCATCAGTGGCAATTAGCCTAAGTCGTGCAGATGAACTTTCTTGTAGTTTTTTTTCCAAATCTGAAAAATAATAATAATAATAATAATAATAAAACAAACAGAAATATCAATAAACATGCTCAGCTAAAAAAATTTTACAATTATAATGTAGTTAATTTTTGAATTTAGTACAAATTCTTTTTTTAATTAAAAAAAACATGAAAATATTCATGACATATAATAAATATGATAAATGAAAAATTAATATCTGGAGAAAAGAATCTTTAACTTTTTTTTTTTTTTTTACAAATGACTTCTTAGGTAATTTTATTTGGTTCTAAAAATAAATTACATCAATAAGAATTAAAATATAGTACTTAGATATTATATTTCTGATTGAAAAATATTTTATTATTATTCTCAAAATGTTATTTTTATTTATAAGTTTAATGTTTTTATCTTTTACGTTGAATGAAAAGTAGGCCTAAATTGTAATACATTATAATATTAATGACAGTTAATCTTAAAAGAGAATAATTCGTAGTCTACAATTTAACTGAATGTTAAATTGGTTTCAACTATTAAATTATTTTTCTCTTTCGTTTTACTCCTAATACCATTTTTAATTAAATATTTAACAAACTAGTTATTTGTTATTAACAACAGATGTAAAATTCTCTTTTTATAAATAATCCTTCTTTATTTTCAAAGATATTTTAACGAATGATTTAAATTATTGCATTTTTA
This sequence comes from Caerostris darwini, assembly GCA_021605075.1. Taxonomy (NCBI): domain Eukaryota; kingdom Metazoa; phylum Arthropoda; class Arachnida; order Araneae; family Araneidae; genus Caerostris; species Caerostris darwini. The sequence continues at coordinate 315,673 of BPLQ01003280.1, forward strand.
CGATTGGGAATGTATATAAAATATGTTACGCAAAATTAAATTTTGAGATGAATTGAAAAAAAAAAAAAAAATCGTGTATGTTTCATGTACTTTTTAAGTAAAATCGATGTCCTGAATTTTTTTTTTCAAATATGTGAAACCCTGAATATTAATGAATTTGAAGTACTTATCTTATATAGTAATGCACCCATAAAGCTTCAATCAGTCTAGATTCCCTCTGGTCTGGTTTTAAATCTTAAAATCTATAGAGCCGGTTTTAAATTAAATTTATGTGTTGTACGTTATTTCAATTTTTTCTGGATTCGCCAGTTTAATTAAGCCGTGTCAATGTGTGTGTCATTATGTGTTTCTAAATATTTTTCGTATTAAGATAAAATTGTTTGTAATTATTATATAATTCATGTGTTGTGGTGGTACATTTTATGATCTGTGGGAATGATGTATATGATGGTCACTAGCCCTTGCCGGATGCGAAACGAATCTGTTCAAAGAAAGTCCAGTTTTCGGAGGTAACAGGTCTTTTGCCTCAACTGCGAATGAAAGTGAGTTTGAGATATTGTATATTTACCTATTTTAATTAAAATAAAGGATTGAATATTTTTATGGTAGTGTGACATTCTATCTACAAATATACAAAAATCTGACTATTTTATAAGTATATGTATAAGCATGAAATATTACCAAGTTGTGCTTTATCATCTTAAATGGCATGCACCACCCACCGTTCATATCTCTGTGCTTGTATCTGTACTTCTGAGCTTTGCACAATCTTATTCCGTCGATGATTGAAGCGTGATTCAATTCATCTGACAAAACAGCATCTTCGGGTGACAGAAGTACCTCGAAAAGCCCAGCGTTGGCATCGAAACAGCTGGGATATATGATGCAGTCTTCCCGTCCATGAAACTGGGCGATTTTCTTTTCCATCTGCTTGTGCAAATCCTGTGGAAAATTCATAGCTGTATATGAATGAAATGATCTTATCTATATATATATATATACATATATATAGATAAGAACTATTCCCTTTGTCTAATAATAATAGTAACATGTAAATATTTAAACGCGGGTCTGATGGCAGAGTGACTAGCGCTGTGGCGCTCGGTGCCACAGGTTTTGGGTTCCGTGGCAGATCCAGCAGTGCAAATCGCCTACCGAGACAGTTTCTGGGTCCTGCACCGAATGGTATGTAAGCATTTTGGAGATGCTTCATCTTGGAAGGATCCATAAATCTGTGAAGTTTAAACAATATTTACTTTATAGTATAATAGCTGAATTGGGGCCTGATGGCCGAGTGACTAGTGCTCAGTGCCATGGATGTTTGTAGTGGTTCGAAATCCACTTTAAATCGTAGGCCCCAGTCTAATATGACTGTAGGGCGTAGAGCTGACAACCTAACCCCGTAAAAAGAAAAACATCTCCTGTCCCAAAATCTGCTAATAGGCAGACGGTCTTGGCCTACCATAGGGATGCTGTGCCGATGATGATGAATGTTTTAACGAGAAATATTGACGAATGCAGCTGTAAGTTATGTTGTAGCATAAATTGGCGAAACCTTCAATCAAAATCAAGGTTTCATGACATCTGACATTTGTTTTGACACAGTTTTCGGTTTTTAGGTTAACCTAATTATTACGAACTAAAACAATTTTTTTGATTTCCTCCCTTTGATCAATTGTTTTATTTCAGTTGAATATCAAAAAGAATATTAGTTGAAAAAAATGAGAGTTTTTCAAGCAGAAGATCGAGTTGTAATTGTCCAGTTTTTGATGCATCAGAAGAAAAACGAAAAGTTGCAGAATGGTGCTATTGTGTGAGCTACGAAACACTTTAAGAGCAACAAAATGATCCTATAAAAAAATTTGAAAACGTGGTTTCAAGAATAAATGTCAAGGTGAATCTTGTGCTAATGCTGATTCTTTGGGAAAAAATAACCCGTGCACTTAAATGCAAAGATTATTGAGAAAAACTTATAAACTAGAAATATTCATCTTAGCAGATGGGGCGCCATAACGTCAGCAGCTCGCGTCTTTTGAGTTCTTAAATCTACATTATTCCGAATTTTGAAAAAAGAAAGATCCATAAAATGGAGAAATCCTATTTTCATTATGAGGTCACTCATAATACGGAGGTAAAGCTTCGAAGCTAAGGGATTTACAAATTTAAAACGTAGTAACAAAATTGGTGAAAAATGAAGGAACTATCTGAACATTCAAAATAAAAAAAAGTAATATTTTAAATTTATTATTTAATTTACTCTAGGTTTTCGATAATAAATGTTGCGTTATATATTTATTTTCTTATTCTACTTTTATTATGGGACAAATTAAACTCATCAACCGCTACTGTTATTACGGGACTAATTAAATTCATCAACCGCTACTGTTATTATGGGACAAATTAAACTCCTCAATAGATTTCTTGAAATTCTATGCATAAATATATGAAAGACCGAGTATTTCATGAATTTGAAATAACAAAATGATATTTTTCTAATGACGTAACTCTATTAATTACAAAAATGGTTAATATGAATAATTTGAAAACTATAAAAAAAACGTATTTAATATCAAAAGTAATGTTTAGTATGCTGCACAACTTTATACATGTGAATATTTAATAATTATTGTTTAAATTATACATACTTGTGTTCCACAAATAAAACGAACAGAACTCAAGCCAGCTCCATATTCATCTAAGGCCGCCTTCCCTGCTTCAATGATATCGGGATTACTCTAAAAAATAGTTGAAGAACTTATGAATTCTTTCATTTAACTCAGCGAAGAATATATTTGGAGGGAGATTTAATCTTAGAATTAGATGTTGTGGGTTTAGTGAAATTATTCATTAAATTTTAGCACTGCTTCAAATAAAAATCATTAAAGTTATTTTCATGAATGCATATTGAAGAAAGATTAAGAAGCTTTTAATATTTGGTAGTTAAATCAATGTTGTATTTTTTTTTTATTTAATATATGCGTTTTAAAATTTTAATAAATTTTGTTTAAAAAATAAATAATAGAATTTAGAGTAGTTTATTTAAACAATTTTAGAATTAACTGTTAGATCAAAAACAGCAAAAATTTTAATTTATGCATTTCTTACATATATTTTTCACATTCTATGTATATTCTTGTAAATTTTTTTAACATTAATTTGAGATAGATGAAAAAAAAAAAAAAAAAAAAAAAAACCAAATAAATTTGTTTATGTTTTTGTTTTTTTTAACAAAAAGAGAATCTTTACTTGCCATAGATTCTCATTATATTCATAGTATCAGTGCTGAATGAGTATGATTGCCATACAAATATTATCATAAAATGAAGTTGTTTTTTTGTTATTAATTTGATAGTCTTCCGACAGATAAATTTATTTTTCAATTAGATTAATTCCATTCAAACGAAAACTTTAGCTTACACATATATGCTATTTTTCTGAAAGTCAAACTCTTTGCATATTATTTTACATTGGTAATAATAGGAAATACCACGAGTTATTTCGTGCAAAAATTAATTTTAATTTATGGATTAGAGTGAGAATCTTTGAACTAGTAGTTATTAGTATATCGCATTTGTATATTAGTTATTATACTTATTTGTATGTTAGTTAGTATTTTATCCTTAGTATACTCGTTATCTTGTAAGTAGTAGTTATTAGATTATCGTATTAATGTATTAGTTATTATAGTTATTAGTATATTATAACCTTTGTATATTCGTAGCTCATATTTGTATCAATAAGGAATACCACGAGTCAACTAGGACAAAAATTAATTTTTATTTATTAATTAAAGCGAGTATTTTGGAAGTAGTAGTTATTAGTATATTATATCTTTAGTATGTTCGTATCTCCTATTTATATCAATAAGGAATATTACGAGTTAACTCGTGCAAAAATTAATTTTTATTTATTAATTAAAGAGAGTATCTTGGCCTACTTTATTTCTTTTAAGATAATCACGAATTTACTCGTTATGCCGCAGGTCTGGTCACATTCACACTATCGGGATTTCGTGTTATTTTATAGACATTTGACTCGATATCTTGCAATATTTAAAAGATGGGCTAGGACTTGCTTGTGATCTCAAAATCTCTGTGATGAATCCGAGATATAGAGTTTCGATTCTAATATGCAAAACCGAAAGGTTAAATGTATACTTGAATTACTATCATAAGAAGTAAATAACAAGACAAAAATTTATTGATTATAATTCTAACATTGCATATTTTTGATGTTAGTAAAAAAAAAAAATTATCTGAAGCAAAACCGTATTTGAAAAAATATATATATATATCGTTTAAGGGGCTGACAAAATAAATTATTTTATTGTAAATTTCTAGAAAAATCATTACTAACTAATACTTTAATTTTCATTACATAGGTTCTAATGCAACACTTACTGACAATCCCAAATAGTTATTTGCACAAAAGTTGATGACAGAGCTCGCTCCACCTTTAACCCTTATGTGAGCGGCCTGTTTTGATACTATTATCCTTTCCTTTTTGTAAGTTTTGGCTTCTTTAATCCCTTCCAGCTGAGAATCGATGATTAGTTTCGTGGCAGCCCAAGCACTGCATTTCTTGTTCTCGAACTTGCCCATGCTCTGGGCTTCGGTGAGCACTTTATTTAAAACTGAAAGAAAGAAATAATATAAAAAAAAAAAAAAAATTTAAAAGTCTATTCCTACTTTTTTTTCACTATATATTGCAGAAAGTACTTTATAAAAAAAGTTGAAATTTTAATCTTACATCTGGCGACATCTATTGGTAGATACATGCAACTTAAATTCCAAAAAAAACTAAAATTAATTAATTAAATTTAATTAATGGATTAATATTTGAAAAAACTGTATTAACATCAAGTGTTCAACCACTACAAGTTTAAAAAAATTTATTCACACGTTTTATTTTCCATTTTATTCCCTCCTTGACTCAGACTAGAACCCAGAATGAAAAAAGAATCTGACAAAGAAATTTTTTTTCCAGCAATTTACACGCTTCGCCACTGACGGTATTTATCCCTAAATTTATATCCTGCTAAATATCTTATATAAGAGAAATTTTTTCTCCCATATAAAACTAAAATGAATTAATTAAATTTAACGAATGAATTAATATTTGAAAAAACTGTATTAGCATCCAGTGTCATCCACTACAAGTTCAAAAAACATGTATTTGAACTAGAGTGGAGAAATAAAAAGTCTTTTATGAACGATTGGAAATTTGAACAAGATATATATAGGGAAAGTGTGAAATAATAGTAGGAATTGAATAAAATTATGAAAAGAAGACTAAATTTTATCAGTTCTCCATAGCTAATAACAATGCTGTTATCAGCACTATAATATTACTTAAATGAAAGTTCATTCTGTATTTCAACTTATGCTATTAACTCGAAAGTGTAATAATTCTAAAACAAAAGTTAGTGATTGTAAAATTAAATTTTTTTAAAAAACAAACATATATTTTAGGATATAGATAGATTTGGATAATTTTTGATAAAATTGTCTACATCCGCTGTTATTGCTCAAACATAATTGCATTAAATTACTCTAGCTCTTTAAATGCTGTATCATTTCTGTAATTTAAATAAACATGATGATTTAATAATTTATAATATTAAATTAATTATATTGTATATATCTAATTATTATTAATTAATTATATTATATTTTTATATTATAATAATTTAATAATTTATGTTATTTAATAATATAATTTAGAACAAAGAATTAGTGGTTAATACAAATATTATATATATATATATTGCATATAATATGGTTATAATTTGGTTTTATTTTAATGGCTTTATTAAAATAAATTAATAATATTGTAATATTTAATATAATACTATAATTTAATATAATACTAGTATATATTACTTAATGTAATTAATTAAATACTGTGTCATACTGTAATTTAAATAAACATGATGATTTAATAATTTATAATTATATTATTTTAATATTATAATAATTTAATAATTTACATTATTTAATAGTATAATTTCAAACAATGAACGTGGTAAACAATATATATATATATATATATATATATATATATATATATATAATATGGTTATAATTATATTTGGTATAATTTGGTTTATTTTAATTGGTTTATAAAAATAAACTACTAATATTGTAATATTTATTTATGTAATATTTAATATGCTAATATAATATAGTAGATATTATTATTTATAACATATATAACATTATAATATTTATATTATAGAATAATAATATTGTAATATTTATTTTATTTGGTTTATTTTAATACATATGGTTATAATTTCAAACAAAAAACTTTATTTACACAAGTATTATAAAAGTAATGTTTTCACAAATAATTCAATTTAAGTCAAGAATATAATTTTATATATATAATTTAAATGTATTACGCATATATTCAGGTAATTTTATAATGAAACATATAATTTTATTATTATTATTTCAAATATAATTGCATATTTCCTTAAAGAATATTAACATAGTTACAAAAATTATTTGTATTATTAACTTGTAAAAACTCTATAAATTTTCTATATAATTCTCAATAAGTTCAATAAGTAGCTCAATTTCCATCAAAAAATACTAATCAGATATACACATAATGCATTACGAAATTTTTTATTGTCATTCAATATTTTTTTAAATAATTACTCAGTTAAAAGTTTTACCAAAAATAACTGCTTATTAAGATTTGTGAAATCTTATGAAAACCAAAACAAAATTAAATGATATATATTATCAGATTACGCAATAATTAAGGAAATAAATCATAAACTTAAACTAAATGACCAAGTTTTAAATAACAAAAGTGCATCTACAAGATAAAATAATTTATCAGTTTTCAAACGAAATAAAATAACCGAATTTAATTATTATTTTCAATGCAGTAACCAACCCAAATCAAAACTGCAACAATTCTATTTTTTCCCATAATTTGATGACATTAAGATAAAAACTGTAACTCTCCATCATCATGAACTTAATATTTTTAAGCCCACTTTATGTGATTTTTTTCTATTATTATTATTATTATTTCAATAAAATAAACCCAGTACTATTTGAGATGCATTGAGCAAATACAAAAGTCATTGGATTTTTGAGTCTTATGGCCACATAATAAATTTACAATACCTGAGCGATACATCGTTAAAAAGACTGGCGACATAAACCGATCATTCGAAGAGTCATGCAAGACTGAGAAATAAGAACAACCGGCGATGTAAACACCTGTCACGAGCTAACTTCCACCTGGGTCCACACGTCGTCTGTCTTGGAGCTGAAATACTGGTTTAGAATGCCGGCTGGTTGCTTTTTTTTTTTTTATTATTATTATTATTTGTTGGTTATTTATGCTTCATGCTTTGGTAGAAACACTAGCGGATGTTTTGACAACAATTATTTCGAAACTTGTTGCTTTCTGAATTTCTTTTTTAAGTAAAATTCTACTGTCTACTTGGTAGTTCCTATTGATAATACGTCATTTTAATCAAGTAATCAGGATAATTTTCGAATAGTCCTTGATTTACTTCCTTCATTTGAGTCCTTGATTTGCACTTTTAATTGAGAAAAAGAAGGATATTAATAATTAATAAATAAATAAAAAAGAAATTTTAATATCTTTCTTTTTCTCAATTAAAAGTGCAAATCAAGGACTCAAATGAAATTTCACGATTGCTTTACCAATTTGTTTACAAAAAAGAATTTTTTTTTGTAAACAAATTGGTAACTCTATTTCATATCATACATTGCAGATCAACTAAAAAAACTTTTGGTTTTTGTATTCTGTCAACCTTATTTATTGACAGTATAAAATTATATATATATATATATATATATATATATATACATATATATATATATTCACATTGATTTCGTGATGACTGTTATTTTTGTGTCGCATCACAAAGCCATTTCTGTGTACATATTAAGAGTTAGCAGGGACTTCATTATCTTAGTTCTAGTAAGTGTTAAGATAAATATTTTAGTATTGTAATATTAAGCATACAATAAGGTTCAATTTTGAAATTCAAATTATTTTTATAAAAATACTTTTATCAAAGTAAATTTTTAAATCTAAGTTTTATTTTGAAAAATTCTAAAAAAAAAATATAAAAAAAATTCGGAAGGCAAGAAATTTTTTGAATGATTATGGTTAATTTTTTTGTTTTTTTTGTTTTTGTTGTTGTTGTAGGAAATGCTAGTTTATGTTAAATGTTATTTAAAATTTGAAACTTGCATATTCTTTCTAAGGGAAATATATGCAAAACTATAACACTCAAAAATATAAAAATGTTTATAAAACTTATCAACTTATCAGACTTATCAACTCAAATATCTCTATAACCTGGCCTTGGTGGGTTTGGTTTGTCACTCAACGCTCCTTTTGTGCACACTTTGGGCTAATTAGACAGGGACCTACAGTTTAATGTGGATTCCGAACCACTCACAAACATCCATGCCACTGCCAGGAATCGAACCCGAAGTTCCAAAGGCCAGAGCGCTAGCCAATTGGCCATCAGGCTGCAGCCTTGGTGGGCAAAGATAAAAAAAAATCTAAATGTTGCGTGCATGAAAATACTTTTAATAAGTAACTTTTTCATTAATTTTATGTTTAGTTTTGAGTTGTTTTTTTTAGGATACAGCCTTCAAATCTATCAAAAAATGCATAATATTTATTATCAAAATTTGTATTATTTATTTATATAATAAATTAGTTGTTTATGTAATAAATTGTTGTTTATCTACAACATTTTTATATTTGTTATGTAAATTGTGTATTGTGACAAGAACACTTTCATAATTTAAAATATTATAATGATTTTGACTTTTTGAACAGCTTTGGCGAAGTAATTTGGCATAAAGATTAGTTAAAATAAAATGGAACACTAACAATCACTTACATCATAGCATGCATTTTTCTTAAAGAAACAAGATAAGAAAATTTCAATAAATCACACGCACAAAAAAAAAATATCTCTTATAATAACACTGATTGACAAAAATTCTGCTTGTCAGAACAGCTTTTATATCATAATGATATCATTCGAAAAGTAAATCATTTTTTCTTTTTCACTCTTGGTGCAGTGTGCTTTACGTGAATCACAAGCACAACAATATGTTCTATTGTTAAGAAAAAAGCAAAAGAACTGAACAGAACAGCTGTTTCAACAGTTTTTTTTTTTTTTTTTTTTACCAATATTCCCATTAATTCCTCTTTTCTCTTTATAATTGACAAAGGTGATTTCTATTTGGGCGTTTTCTCACATTTGAAACTTAATATTACTTTAAAAATTTATATTATTTGAGATTATATTTGAGATTAGAACTTACAAATAAAAAGTAAGACTTATTGTTATGTATTAGACAATACACTGAAGTGACAAAAGTCATGGGATACCTCTTAATATCGTGTCGGCCCTCCTTTCGCCCGGCGAAGTGCAGCAACTCGACGTGGCATGGACTCAACAAGTCGTTGGAAGTCTTCTGCAGGAATATTGAGCCATGCTGTCTCGATAGACGTCCATTGCGAAAGCGTTGATGGTGCAGGATTTGGGCACGAACAGACCTCTCGATGATGTCCCATAAATGCTCGATGGGATTCATGTCGGGCGATCTAGGTAGCCAGATCATTTGTTGGAATTGTCCAGAATGTTCTTCAAACCAATCGCGAACAGTTGTGGTCCGGTGACATGGCGCATTGTCATCCATAAAATCCCATCGTTGTTTGGGTACATGAAGTCCATGAATGGCTGCAAGCGATCTCCAAGTAGCTGAACATAAGCATTTCCAGTCAATGTTCGGTCCAGTCGCACCAGAGGACCAAGTCCATGCCATGAAAAAACAGCCCACACCATTACGGAGCCACCACCAGCTTGAACAGTGCCTTTACTGACAGTTTGGGTCCATGGCTTCGTGGGGTCTGCGCCACACTCGAACCCTACCATCAGCTCTTACCAACTGAAATCGTGACTCATCGGACCAGGCCACGGTTTTCCATTCATCTAGGGACCAACCGATATGCTCACGTGCCCACGAGATGCTGCAAACGATGTCGTTCTGTCAGTAAAGGCACTCGAGTCGGTCTTCTGCTGGAATAGCCCAAGAAAGCCAAATTTCTCCGCATAGTTCTAACAGACAAGTCCCTTGTACGTCCCACATTGATTTCTGCGGTTATTTGAAGCAGTGTTGCTTGTCTGTTAGAATTTACGACTCTTTGCAGACGTCGCCGGTCTCGGTCGTTAATGCAGGCGGTCGACCACTGCGCTGTCCATGGTGGATGTTATGCCTGAAATTTCATACTCTCGGCACACTTTCGACACAGTGGATCTGGGAATGTTGAATTCCCTAACGATTTCCGAAATGGCATGACCCATGCGTCTAGCTCCAACTAAGATTCCGCGTTCGAAGTCTGTTAATTCCCGTCGTGCGGTCATCATCACGTCAAAACCGCTTCACATGAATAACTTGAACAGAAATGAAAGCTCTGCGAAAGCACTGCGCATTTATACCTGTTCTACGCGATGCTACTGCCATCTGAAAATTTGCATATTGCTATCCCATGACTTTTGTCACTTCAGTGTATATTTATCGTATAATAGTCTCGTTTACTAACATACAGAAAGGATGTGAAAAATTGTAAGGAATGAAAGGGCACATTTAAAACCAAACATTTCTTTATACGGCAATGTATAAGTGTAAGTAAAGTGTTTAATACAAGGGTGGCCAACCGGCGGCCCGCGGACCATATGCAGCCCACTTTGAATATTTTTTCGACCCGTGAGATTTATCACACGTTTACAAAATATATTTATTTTATAAGGTCAAAGTAGTGAAAACCAATGTATTAAAAAAAATACATTATGTGTGCATCCATATATTTAAAAATTAACTGTCGAAATTATGAGAAAAAATTAAAATCAAAGTTAATTTTTTCTTAATAAATAATATAAATTTACTATAATAAATAAAATAAGTCTAATTTAAGTTAAATAATATTCTCGCCAATATATGAAAGATATTGCCTGTTTTATTTATGAGTTTACAGTTATGGGTTCGCAGAATAATTAAATTATAGTCTGCGAATTCATGATACAGGCACATCTTGGAACATTTAATATAACAGGTTCTATGTTTCACTTTAAATGACGCAGTGATCATCCCTAGATACACACAGTTGATTGTTGATAGCAGAACAAACCAGACTCTCAGTTGAAGTTGTTAGCACTTTTGGTTCACCTTACACCTGCAAATCGTTTTTTCGAAAATGAAACTGACCAGACACAAAGCAAGCTCTAACATAACGGACGCTAACCTGCAATGCAATTACGATGTGCAAATGCCCAAATGGGGATCGATTTATAAAACCTAAATGAAAGAGTGGAGAAACGAATATCGCAATATTAAAATAAATATTTTTTTAATGATTCACATTTTTTTTATTTATTTTTTTTTTTTTTTGTATTACATTTTTAGTATTGTATATTTCTTTTCATTGTGCGTTTAGTATCCTTATTACTATGTTATCTATGTTTACATGTAAGAATAATAGTAAACACAATAATAATTTCTTATAACAAAAAAAAAAAATGCTAAGAATTTAAAAAAAAAAAAAAATTCGAAGCAGCAGGAAGGATAAATAAAAATAACTTGCTTTAAAAAATTACAGAATATATTAATAAATACATCTGCTGTTGTGTTTAATCCTCAGTATCTTTCAGTGAGGAACGGACATCCCATGAGGGGGAAATGGGCAACTTCTGTTGTGATGGAGCATCCATAGGTAGAAGTCTGATTTGGCTCCGTGATGCTGAAAAAAGAGGGCATTGCCTTCCGGAAGGTCTTTTAGGAGGAACTAAACCACATTTTCATTCGTATGGGAGAAAACCTGGAAAAATCTTACAAGGTAGTCCGACTGACGAGGCAAGATGATGAACACCTCAAACACCATCGGGACTCTTCGTTTTTTGAAACAGTTTCTACAACAAAGCCGCCAGCGGATTGAACTCAGCCATCATGCTCAACAATGGCGCACGTTGCCGCTGAACACTAAATACATCTATTACTAAAGTGTATCGAATTCAGTAATGGATCTAATTATTAATATACATTAAATAAAAAATAAATTTTACCATTCTATTCTAATTCTAACTTCCTTTTTAAAATCAATGTATATATCAATAAATAAAAAAAAATTCCGATACCATACGAAAAGATGCACTTTAATTTCGGTATAAATCATGCGATTTTATTTCAAACAAAACATACAATTGCCAAATAGTATAAAATTAATGTATGTATGCTTTGAAATCTGAACATGATTAACTAACAAATATTTTGTTATTGCTTAAAAAAAATTAATATTTTATGGTAAAAATTACTGAATTAAAAAAAAAAAATTTCTTTCGACTTCAATGAAGTCAAAACAGTTATACAACCCCATTAATACATAAATGTTTTGTGATAAAAGGATCTCAAATACTTTAAAAATTGAAAATTTCTAAAGAAAAAAGGGCAACGGACGTACCGGTTACGGAGTTCCAAGTGGTTTTAAGAACCACAAAACCTCCACATCTTAAAATAGTCAAAATATTTGCATAATATGTAATTGCTTAAATTAATGAGAAAAAACAAAAAGGTATCTAATGTTTCGTAAAAAGATTTCGAAATGCAGCAAAAATTAAGCGGGGTTTCTGGCTATTATTTCTGTTTACAGTTGCAAAGAGATTAATTATTATAGATTTTGAATTTCATAATAATTAAGGTTTATTTTCTTTTTTATATAAAAATTTTTTAAACTGTTTTGATATTTCCTGTAGAAACATGTTCTATCTCCTTTTGAAATTTACAGTTTGAAAATTTTTGCTGTCGTTACTAATCCGCCTGATGCAGGAAAGCCTACACCAGTTCCATGAAACCCCGTTGCAGGCGACTAGTCCATGGGTAAGGGTAATATTCAGCTTCACTTTAGCGAGGAACCACGAGGGCTGACGACTGACTAAACCTCAAGACAACGCTCTACGATCATATTAGACCGGGACCTACGGTTTAAAGTAGATTCCGAACCACTACAAAGATCCATGACACCTCCGGGACATGAACCCGAAACTTGTGGCATCGAGCGCTAAACTTGGCCATTCAGGCCCAACGTGAATTTTAATTCACATAGTATTCAGTTGTTCAATTAGAGTTGTCTTTTAGTTCCACTACAATTCCTTGAACGTGTTTTCTAAAAGTATTTGTTTGAAAGTACTTATATTTATTGATACATGATAACATTATTTTGGGTATTATTTATATCCAATTTAACTTAGTTCCCTTTTTAACACTAAATATAAAAATTATTCATGTCATAAATACTACTGTGTCCAAAAAGTAAGACCAATTTTTCATTTAAAATTCCCGGGGCTTATGGAATTTCAATATTTTTCTTTTTTAGGTTGCTGGCATTGTTCTTGACATCTGTGGGAAATTTGAGACAAAATATTCACTAGTGTTTGAGTTATGCTTGGCTTTGTGAGATGCTAAAACTGATTCCGGCGATTTTTGAAATGTCTGAATTAATTGAGCAAAGAACTTGCATTAAATTTTGTTTGCAAAAAAGTATTTTTTGCGTTTTTGCTTGCGGAAATGTTGTAGAAGGCATTTGGTGAGCATTCCTATATCGGAAAGAAATGTTTAGAAGTGGTACAAACAGTTCAAAGAATGCAGAGAACGCTTTGAAGACAAGAGCCCTCTGGTTGAACATCAACCTCATCCGACGAAGCTCACGTCCAAAAAAATTAAAGATTTGGTACCTTTAAACCGTCGATTTACAATTAGAGACCTTGATGATGATGAAACGCATCAAATCTCGATTGGTACCGAAAATACTGAATGCGCCAGCTCACACTGCATTGATTCTTCGTGACTGTTTCGCCAAAAATGAAACCAATATCATTCCACAACCACCGCGCGACTTCTGGCTATTCCTTAAACTCAAAAGACTACTCCGGGGACACCGTTTTGAGTCGACTGAAGAGAATCAACGTGAATCACCGCATGCTTTGAAGGCCATTCCAGCCGATGACATTTTAGCATGCATTGAGGATTGGAAAAAAAGTTGGCATAAGTGCATTGTGTCCGCAGGGGATTACTTTGAAAGAGATGAAATAAATTTGGAAGAATAAATAAAGAGTTTAAAAAAAAAAATTGGTCTTACTTTTTGGGCACAGTAGTATTCTTATATGCTTCAGTTTAATAAGCATTTTTGGATATCTTTGAATAAGTAATTCAGATGTATTTATTAGTCAACATTTTGATATGAATGCAAGATCTCAATAAATTAATATTTCTGTTTCCCTGAGATATTAAAATAGAAAATTATTTTAAACTAATTTTAATTTTACGTGGAAAATTAATATCAAGAAATAAAAATAATTTCATTTCTCATCCTTTATTTTTCACTTGTATAAATTCAAACTTCTAAAGGTAAGTTTAAAACTTCTAAAGGTATCTTTTAAGTACAATTATTCAACTTTTAATTGTTTTTTTTAAACAAATAATTTTAGACGGATTGTAGCGACACCTATTGATGTAAAATGGAATACAAATTGAACTACTTCTACTTTCACTGTTGAAAAGGGAATTTTCCCGCTAGAATGAAAATAGAACGTAGTAAGCGTTCGAAGTAGAATAAACATGTCGTAATTGTGAAAATTGATTATCGTCTTTTATTTTGCCGTCTGAATTTTAATAACACTACGCAACCTTTACAATACCGCCACATACTTGGTGACCCGTGAATTGTTTGCAAACAGTGAATTATTTACAAAATGACTGAAACAAATGAATCGGCGAAAAAAGATGAAGTAGCGCGGGTAAGTGTCAAAATACCTCCTTTTTGGGCTGAAAAACCAGAAATATGGTTCTTTCAAGTTGAAGCACAGTTTTCAATTTGTGGAATAACAGCCGAGGATACAAAATTCAACTACTTAGTTTCGCAATTAGAACCGAAGTTTGTTGAAAGTTTGTGGGACATTATAAGTGATGATAATAGAACAAAATATACCGCTGCTAAAGCACGTTTGCTGAATACTTTTAAAGAAAGCGAAAATAAGCGTCTTCAGAGACTGCTGACAGGACTTGATTTGGGAGATCTTAAACCCAGTCAACTTTTACAAAAAATGAAAAACCTGGCTACTGATGGAATAACTGATAAGGTACTAACAACATTATTTCTACAAAAAATGCCTGATTCCGTACGGAATATTTTACTAGTTAGTGATGAAGGAATTGAAAAACTGGCATTAATGGCGGATCGTATTCTTGAAATGCAACCAAAACAAGAACTTTACCGCGTAAGCAATGTTTCATCAGGATCAGATGCCATGACTGAGTTACAACAACAAATTACATCTTTGGAAAATAAACTTGAAAAACTGAGTGTCACAAGGAACTCTCGTTCCCAAACAACAAATAGCGGTCGATACTCTTCTTCTCATCGAAGTAAGTCTCGCAATCGCTCTTACAATCCTTCTGGCAAATACTGTTATTACCATTTTCGTTTTCGAGAAAAATGTTTTCCTGATAAATGCAAAGCTCCATGTGCATGGAAAAATAATCCTTCGGAAAACCAGAATCAGCAACAGAATTAACGGCAGACTCTGCTGCTGAAAATACAACACATTGCCGTCAATACCGTCTATTTGTCAACGACAAAAAAACGGGTTTACGCTTTTGGTTGATAGTGGAGCGGACGTAAGTCTTATTCCTTATACTTCTAAACACAAATTTATTAGTGACTATAAATTATATGCTGCAAATAATACTGCAATCGATACTTTTGGTACAGAAATTTTAAATCTTGATCTAGGTTTACGCCGAGAATTTCAATTCCCATTTATTGTGGCCAAAATTAGTAAACCTATACTAGGTGCAGATTTTTTAAATAAGTTCAATTTATTAATTGATATAAAGCATAAAAGATTAATTGATGGTGTAACTAACCTTGCAGTTTATGGTGACATTGCACCCATCTCTATTAATGAAAGTGTAAATACAACGAGCAGCTTATGTAAATATTCTGATTTATTTTCTATGTATCCCAATATAACAAAACCAAATTTTCTTGTTTCAAATGTTAAACATAATGTAAAACATCATATTGTAACTAAAGGACAACCTATAAATTGTAAAGCAAGACAATTAGATCCAAAACGGTTGGAAATAGCTAAAAGAGAATTTAAATATATGCTAGACAATAACATCATTAGTCCATCTAGCTCAGAATGGGCAAGTCCATTACATATAGTAACAAAGAAAGATGGTTCTTTTCGTCCATGTGGTGATTATAGAAGATTGAATGATTTAACTATACCTGATCGATATAACATACCTCGAATCCAGGATTTTCAACATATTTTAACTAATAAAACTATATTTTCTAAAATTGACATTACTAAAGCATATTATCACATTCCTGTAGCAGATGAAGATAAGGCAAAAACTGCCATCATCACACCTTTTGGACTTTATCAATTCAATGTGATGAGTTTTGGTCTCAAAAATGCCCCTGCAACATTTCAAAGGTTTATAAATGAAGTTCTTTATGGTCTAGACTTTGTGTTTCCATACTTAGATGATGTGTTGATCGCCTCTTCTTGCGAGGAAGAACATCGTTCACATCTTAAAATAGTTTTCCAGCGTTTAGATAAATATGGTCTACGGATTAATATTAGCAAATCAGTTTTGGGAGTACCTGTAATAGATTTTTTAGGCTATCAAATATCTGCGGAAGGTTCACAACCTCAACCTCAAAAGATCAAAGCTATCATAGAATATCCATTGCCAGAAACTATGCACGAATTACGTTCCTTCTTAGGAATGATCAATTTTTATCGTAATTATATAAATAATGCCGCAAAAACTCAAGCCCCTCTACATGAACTTTTGAAAGGATCTACAAAAAAAAGATCGACGCAAAATACCATGGACCGATGAAACTAGACAAAGTTTTGAAAATGCAAACAAGATGTTGCTCAAATAGCGTTAATGGCATATCCCAACTCGGATTACCCTCTGGCACTTCTCACAGATGCATCTGATTGGGCTATTGGATCAGTTATTCAACAAAAAGAACCAAATGGATGGAAGCCAATTGCATTTTTTTCTAAAAACTTAATGATGCTCAGAAAAATTACAGCGTTTATGACCGTGAACTTTTGGGTATATATTTATCCATTAAACATTTTAAGCATTTACTTGAAGGTCGAGATTTTGATATTTATACTGATCATAAACCGTTAATATTTGCTTTTAAGCAAAACAATGATAAAGCCTCCCCCAGACAACTAAGACATCTACAATATATCTCACAATTCTCTACTAACCTATACCATATCAGTGGTCGAAACAATGTGGTAGCAGACAGACTGTCTAGAATTGAGGACATCGATTCACCTATTGTCGATTATGACTTGATAGCTGATGCACAAATTAATGATGATGAACTGCAACAATTGAAATTACATTCCAAATCATTACATTTCAAAGAACACCAATTGCCATCAGGAAAGCTTTTGTATTGTGTACTTCCATCAGACCATTCATACCAAAAAATTTTCGAATGACAATATTTAATACAATTCACAGTTTAGCTCATCTCTGAAATTCAGGAAACTGGTGCATAACTACTAACATGGACTCAAACTTGCATCAACTGTCGATAACTAAACTACTACTCAAGCACCAGATTTAGTGTCGTTCATATCATGGACCTTATTCACCTTCCGCGACACCTATTGATGTTTAAAATGGAATACAAATTGTATAGCAAAACTTTTTATGACTTCTACGATTTTTACCACTTGTGTTATTACTGACAGAGGCACTCAATAGAATAAAAATAGAACGTAGTAAGCGTTCGAAGTAGAATAAACATGTCGTAATTGTGAAAATTGATTATCGTCTTTTATTTTGCCGTCTGGATTTTAATAACACTACGCAACCTTTACAATACCGCCACATACTTGGTGACCCGTGAATTGTTTGCAAACAGTGAATTATTTACAAAATGACTGAATCTAATGAATCGGCGAAAAAAGATGAAGTAGCGCGGGTAAGTGTCAAAATACCTCCTTTTTGGGCTGAAAAACCAGAAATATGGTTCTTTCAAGTTGAAGCACAGTTTTCAATTTGTGGAATAACAGCCGAGGATACAAAATTCAACTACTTAGTTTCGCAATTAGAACCGAAGTTTGTTGAAAGTTTGTGGGACATTATAAGTGATGATAATAGAACAAAATATACCGCTGCTAAAAGAACGTTTGCTGAATACTTTTAAAGAAAGCGAAAATAAGCGTCTTCAGAGACTGCTGACAGGACTTGACTTGGGAGATCTTAAACCTAGTCAACTTTTACAAAAAATGAGAAACCTGGCTACTGATGGAATAACTGATAAGGTACTAACAACATTATTTCTACAAAAAATGCCTGATTCTGTAAGGAATATTTTACTAGTTAGTGATGAAAAAATTGAAAAACTGGCATTAATGGCGGATCGTATTCTTGAAATGCAACCAAAACAAGAACTTTACCGCGTAAGCAATAATGTTTCATCAGGATCAGAGGCCATAACTGAGTTACGACAACAACTTGCATCTTTGGATAATAAACTTGAAAAACTGAGTGTCACAAGGAACTCTCGTTCCCAAACAACAAATAGCGGTCGATACTCTTCTTCTCATCGAAGTAAGTCTCGCAATCGCTCTTACAATCCTTCTGGCAAATACTGTTATTACCATTTTCGTTTTCGAGAAAAATGTTTTCCTGATAAATGCAAAGCTCCATGTGCATGGAAAAACAATCCTTCGGAAAACCAGAATCAGCAACAGAATTAACGGCAGACTCTGCTGCTGAAAATACAAAACATTGCCGTCAATACCGTCTATTTGTCAACGACAAAAAAACGGGTTTACGCTTTTTGGTTGATAGTGGAGCGGACGTAAGTCTTATTCCTTCTACTTCTAAACACAAATTTATTAGTGACTATAAATTATATGCTGCAAATAATACTGCAATCGATACTTTTGGTACAGAAATTTTAAATCTTGATCTAGGTTTACGCCGAGAATTTCAATTCCCATTTATTGTGGCCAAAATTAGTAAACCTATACTAGGTGCAGATTTTTTAAATAAGTTCAATTTATTAATTGATATAAAGCATAAAAGATTAATTGATGGTGTAACTAACCTTGCAGTTTATGGTGACATTGCACCCATCTCTATTAATGAAAGTGTAAATACAACGAGCAGCTTATGTAAATATTCTGATTTATTTTCTATGTATCCCAATATAACAAAACCAAATTTTCTTGTTTCAAATGTTAAACATAATGTAAAACATCATATTGTAACTAAAGGACAACCTATAAATTGTAAAGCAAGACAATTAGATCCAAAACGGTTGGAAATAGCTAAAAGAGAATTTAAATATATGCTGACAATAACATCATTAGTCCATCTAGCTCAGAATGGGCAAGTCCATTACATATAGTAACAAAGAAAGATGGTTCTTTTCGTCCATGTGGTGATTATAGAAGATTGAATGATTTAACTATACCTGATCGATATAACATACCTCGAATCCAGGATTTTCAACATATTTTAACTAATAAAACTATATTTTCTAAAATTGACATTACTAAAGCATATTATCACATTCCTGTAGCAGATGAAGATAAGGCAAAAACTGCCATCATCACACCTTTTGGACTTTATCAATTCAATGTGATGAGTTTTGGTCTCAAAAATGCCCCTGCAACATTTCAAAGGTTTATAAATGAAGTTCTTTATGGTCTAGACTTTGTGTTTCCATACTTAGATGATGTGTTGATCGCCTCTTCTTGCGAGGAAGAACATCGTTCACATCTTAAAATAGTTTTCCAGCGTTTAGATAAATATGGTCTACGGATTAATATTAGCAAATCAGTTTTGGGAGTACCTGTAATAGATTTTTTAGGCTATCAAATATCTGCGGAAGGTTCACAACCTCAACCTCAAAAGATCAAAGCTATCATAGAATATCCATTGCCAGAAACTATGCACGAATTACGTTCCTTCTTAGGAATGATCAATTTTTATCGTAATTATATAAATAATGCCGCAAAAACTCAAGCCCCTCTACGTGAACTTTTGAAAGGATCAACAAAAAAAGATCGACGCAAAATACCATGGACCGATGAAACTAGACAAAGTTTTGAAAAATGCAAACAAGATGTTGCACAAATAGCGTTAATGGCATATCCCAACTCGGATTACCCTCTGGCACTTCTCACAGATGCATCTGATTGGGCTATTGGATCAGTTATTCAACAAAAAGAACCAAATGGATGGAAGCCAATTGCATTTTTTTCTAAAAAACTTAATGATGCTCAGAAAAATTACAGCGTCTACGACCGTGAACTTTTGGGTATATATTTATCCATTAAACATTTTAAGCATTTACTTGAAGGTCGAGATTTTGATTCGAAGTTTAGCTGCGCTATGTGGTGTTAAAGTAAACCATACGTCTTCTTACCATCCTCAGAGTAATGGAAAAGTTGAACGTCTTCACCGTACCTTGAAAACAGCTATTAGATGTCATAACAACGTTCGTTGGACGGACACATTACCAACGGTTCTTATGGGTTTGCGAGCTGCTCTACATGAGGACTCTAAGTATACAATTGCTGAAATGGTTTATGGCAAAACTATTAAATTACCAGGCGAATTCTTTGAAGAATCCAGATTGCCAATACCTGATGATAATTTTGTAAGCAATCTCCGAAAACAGATGGCTGACTTAAAACCATACCAATCCAAAAACAAATGTAAACAAAAGATCTTCATTTCAAAAGATTTGTACACATGCTCACATGTATTTCTGCGAATTGACAGAGTTAAAAAACCATTAGAACCCCCATATGAAGGACCCTACTTGGTATTGCAAAGATCCCCGAAAAACTTTCTTCTATCAATTAAAAATAAACAAGTTAATATTTCCGTGGATAGACTAAAACCGGCATATGTGTTACAACCTAATGAACTTCTGAATCCAACGTCTTTAAATGATCATACATCTCTGCCGAGTGAGCAAACATTTATACCAAGTCAGCAAGTTGTACAACCAAATACAACAACACGTTGTGGAAGACAAGTAAAACTTCCTGTTCGTTTCAATGACATTATTGACTTTTCTTCAAACTTATAATTCATCCATTCCATTTTAAAAATTAACTTGATTTATGTATGTAAATGTTTATATTTAATTGTATTTGTAATTATTTTGTGCAATTTCAATTTGTATCAATGTGTATTTGTTCGCTATTATTTGTATTGATATATTACTTCGTCTACCATTTTCAAAGTAGCGTAACTTTGTTACTGGTAGGGGAGTGATGTAGCGACACCTATTGATGTAAAATGGAATACAAATTGAACTACTTCTACTTTCACTGTTGAAAAGGGAATTTTCCCGCTAGAATGAAAATAGAACGTAGTAAGCGTTCGAAGTAGAATAAACATGTCGTAATTGTGAAAATTGATTATCGTCTTTTATTTTGCCGTCTGAATTTTAATAACACTACGCAACCTTTACAATACCGCCACAGGATAATTCAAATGCTCTTGAATTATGCTTTGGTTTGTTTCTTAAAAGATTTCGTTAAGTTTTTAGAGTCTCGAAAATAAGCTCAATAATTTTTAATTTGGTAACAAAAAAATTCGCATGTGCAATAACGAAATGTAATCTGGAAATATATTAAAAATCGCTACTATTTTTCTGAAAAAAATATTTAATATTAAAAATTCTACAAATTCGAAACTGCACGAAGGATAAATAAAAATTATTTGTCTTGGATTTAACATAAAAAATGTAAACAAATACAAAAATGGTTGAAATGACAGACAAAGAATGTTTTTGTTAATTCCATTATAATTTTCTTTTTAGATGTAATATATATTTAATCAATAAGTATAATACAATTCTTTCGACAACCAAACTTTGAATGGTTCCACTTCCTCTTCGAAGGAAGCGTCTGAAAATGAATGATTCGTAACATACTTACTAACTTAATGATTCGTTCCATTTATACGGATAATACGGATTTGACCAATCGTTATATATTTATGTTTAAAATTGCAGCGTGTTTGCAGAATGTAATTGTATCGCATATATCTTTGTAATTCAATTGTCATATTATCTTTTTTTATATAATTTGCTTATTGTTTTAGAAGTTGAAATGGCTACAAAATCAGTTTGTATGCATATGCATTCATTTTTTTTATTGCATTAAAAAGTGAAGTTGCTAATTTTGTTATATTACACTATAACTATTTTCTTTTTATCCCTTTATTTAGTGTTTGAAAATTATGAAAAAGGAGAATCAAATGTTATAGATAAAGATCCCAAAACGGATTTTAAAGACTTACCAGAAAATGTTTTAATTGTAAAAGTAAAAAGGACAAGCAAAGTCAAGAATATTATGGGATTTGTTGAAAAAAGTTTTAAGGTACTTTATTTGCTTTGATAATTAATTCTAAATTGGATGAATAAACTTTCGAAATTGATGTAGAAAGAAGAAGGATTTTTATTAACTAAAATTTTATATAGCTTGAATTATATAAAATTAAATAGCTAAATTAATAAAAAACAACTTCTGTAAATAATTAATCTGAGGGGAAAAAGTATAAAATTCGAAAATAAACAAGAATATCAGAAACATTTGTTTGACAAAACTTAACTTAATCTAACAAAAAATAACTTAATCTAACTTAAACAGCAATCATTATTTATAAATATCAGTTCTGTGTATATACATTTATCTTTATCATGCAGGCTTTCTTTTATATAAACACTATTAGTAATTTAGAATTTTAATACCATTATATAAAATAATTTATTATTATGCTTCAATGCAATTTTCTAAAAGTAATATGTTTCATGTCTTCAATTTTCAAAAACATTTTAAATTGAACTAAGCGATCATCACTATATTTTATATTCATTACAGTTTGGTGTTAAGAAAAAAGTAAAAAATATGTTAATTATAATTCAAAGCTGTAATCCAGTATTATGAGTGATTAATTTTTTTTTTATATACAAATGAATTTTTTAAATAAAATATAGTTTGCATGTATTCTAAAAAAAAAAAAAAAAAAAAAAAAAAAAAAAACCATTTACTTCATCAAACTGACATTTCTTTTTTTACATTTGAAAATGCATTAATTTATGTCTGGAATGCAATTTTGATTGCTAAAATTCATATCACTTTGTATTTCATCTATTCCAAAATGTTATGTGAGAATCGCTTTGACTATTTGTTGAAATAAAATCTCAAACTATACTTTATTTCACATGTAATTAATTATAATTTGCCTACTAATGCTGGAGAAAAATTATCTATTAAGTGTACAATAGAAGTCGTATTTCAAAATCGTAAAAGAAATACTGTTTTAAGAATATATTTTTGTATTATATATATATATTTATGAAATTAAATAAATTAAGAAACATTATTGTCTGATTTTTATGAATTTATTTTTTAAATTGTTGCTTTTCTAAATACCATTTTTTTTGCTAAAAGAAATTATAGCTTCATACTTAAAGCCACCCCAAATGATAATTAACCATTCCAAGTACTTCCTGCATTTTTCTTAAAAAATAAAACATTCCTATAATTATTTATAAAATATCGATGAAAATTATTTTTTTAATATTCTTTTTACTGAGAATTTTTTAGATCTATTTCTAAATATTCATATTAAGTTATATTTAAAATATAATATAATATTTAAAAACTTTTAAGTAAAATAAAAAATTGTTAATTGAATGAATTAAATATAAATTAAAATATTATTTTACTAGAACATTTTCTCTCCGATTGTAAAGAAATGCTTTAAATCCTTTTAAAGTGATCAAATTATTAATTGTTCATTTTATGACATGTTTGTTAGATCAAAATATAAATTTGTTATATATATCCAAATGTAAAAAAAAAAAAAAAATAGTAATAAAATAATAAATAAATAAAATAAAATATCATAAAAATTTGAGCAAACATTATTCTGATTTTAAAAATCATTAACAGGATTTATCAACTGGTAATATTCACGTGTTTGAAAACATTTGTTTTCTACTATATAAGTTTAACGTGTCTATTATTACTTGAATGTATAATGGTTAATGAATTAGTTATTTATTCATAAATATTTTTCAGGAAGAAGCAAATAGACATATAATATTTTCTGGGTGTGGTGATGCTATAGAAAGGACAATAACGTGTGCTGAAATTACAAAAACCAAATTTCAAGTAATTAATTTTTTTCTTTATTTTTTTTTCTGCTATGAACATTTAATATTTGTTGTGGTTATGAATAAAGTATTAAATATTTTTTAATATGTTATTTGTATGATATTATTAAAATATATAAGATTATATACATATATATTGCATTTACCAGTTAAAATATGTTTTTGAGATACACATGTAAAAGTGATAAATATGAAATTTTATGGAATTAGTCCCCAAAAGCTGTATTATATGTAAACATTAATATATATTTAACAAAGTTACCTTACATATAAAAAAAAATTGTATTACTAAAGTATTATGTAGGTTGTATTTCTATTATGTGTTTTAACATCATTAATTTTGTTTTTAAGAATTGAATAGCTACAAAACATGGAAAATTTAATACTGAATTTCATTGAAGCACATTCTTTTAGTATTATATATGATGATCAAAATTTTAATTTATTATTTAATTTAGTGAGATATCCTAAACATTACAACATCACAGTATGATTTTTTAAAATTTAGTCTAACCTGTGAAATTTAAAAAAAAAGATTATCTTCATGTTATGTAGATTAGTAAATTCTTGTTTGTTTTTCTTCAAACTGTTTAATTACTTCCGGCTTTTATTCAATATTACAAAATTATGTTTTATGTTGAAGGTATTTATAAGAAATAAAAGAATTGTAGAACAAAAGTTAATCTTTTTTTTTTTAAACTTTCCAATATTTCTACTCTTTTTATTTTAGGTTAAATGTTATATTAATTTTTTTTATTATTTCTATACATTTCATATTTTATTGCAGTAGAACATTTAATTTTATATAATTATAAATTTGAAAAAATCTTCTAAAATCATAAAAATCAATTTACAATGTGTAAAATATCAAATATATGTAGTGGTATTTCTGAAGCCACTACTTTACAATAAATTTTTCCATTTTATTCAACATCGAATACTGTTTCACCTTCAAAATAAATAATAATAATAATAATTGTTAGCTTTTGTGAACATTAATGGCCAATGTTTTATATTTGAATGATGCAATTTTCGTTATCACTACAAAATTTAAGACTTATGATTTGTAAAACTTAATGAGACTTAAAATTTTGTATCAGGATTACAATCAGCTTAAAAGATAAAACAAAAATGTTGCTGTCTCCTAAAATCTATCAAATTATGTCTTGCATAGCATCATACTGATTGAAGCTTTTAATAAGAATTGCAACAAAAATTTTTCAGGTATTAGAAGTTATTTGATGAGATTATTATTATTTATCCATAATCAAATTATTCTGTGTGCTTTTATGGCGATTTAGATGTGTGATTTGGATTAATTCAACAAAATCTTTTTTCTTCCATTTAAATCATAATGCCATTACTTGATTATCTATAAGGAATAATTTTTGTCTTTAAACCAGGAAAGAGTAAATTACTTGATTTGGAACTGTTTAATTTATTAATTAAAACAAAAATGTTAATTATTTTACCTAAATTTATCTTTAGTGTTTATTTAATTGCTTATTTAAATATTGTAATAAATGTTAATTTATTATTTTCCTGTCATATAATATTTCTTAAAGTGTATCAAATAATTTTTTTTATTTAATTTTGATCATATTACTTTATTTTATTTTATCGCATTACTTTATTTTTTTCAATTTTGATCACATTACTTTATTTTATTCAATTTTGATCACATTGTTTTATTTAATTTTGATCATACTACTTTGTTTTATTTTCAGAATTTACATCAAATAACAAAGTTGAGTGTTCTGAGGTATGTTTGTTACAAATTATTTAAAGCATATTCTAATTCAAATTGTTTATTTATTTTATTTTATTATACTTGTGATCTTTTTTTGTGTTACATATTATTTATATTTTAGCTAATAATGTTACATTAATTGCTACTAATAATTCATGGTAATAATAATTGAATAATTTGTAATTTTGAAATTATGGTTGTAATATATAATTTCCTATTAATATGTTAAAACATATAAATATTGCCCTCTATTGTTTGAAAATCCTATAGTATTTACAGAATTAATTATCATTATTTTAATGAAGTGTATTTTCTACATATAATGAAGTGATTGTATTAATGAAGATCTTACAAAATTTGAAGAACTGGATATATTCTGAAAGTAGAATTTATAAATTAGTTTAATAAGTTTGATAGTTTGGCAACACTGTATTTAACAATTAAATTGAAATGGTACAGTGGACTATTTTCAAAATCAAATTGTTTATCTTATAATGATAAACTAATTGGGAAGTTTACAGCAAGAAAATTTAAGCTGGTACCTGCTATATTTCAGATAAAAAAACATTTTTAAAGTGTTAATGAAGCTAAAACTTTTATAACAATATTGAATGTAAAAATATAAAATAGGCAGCTTTTGTAAATCATAATTTTATATTTGTTGTTTGTTATGTTGCACTTTTATATCTTACAATGTTTATTAATTTGCAAATGTATTTTATTTAATTTGTTCAATAATAATAATAACTAAATAAATCACTGGCATTTTTATATATTACTCGAATGTTGTAAAAATATTTCGAGTAAAATAATTTAATTTTTTTTAATATTTTCTTTTTATATAAATGGCTATTGTTTCAGCAGCTAGTTTTGAATAAGTCAATATTTACTATTGTTTTCATTATGTATAAAAAAGATATGTGATTTACATACTTAATCCTATAACATTTAAAGATAATCATTGAACAATTATATTTCTTTTAATGCAAAACAAATATTTTAAAAATGAGTTACATTTTTGTTTTTGTTTTTGTTTCTAAAGAATTATTGAGACATAATATATCATATGTAGTATTTCTATTAATATAAAATTAACTTAAATATAGAAATATAATTTTTCTATTACCTAATATTACTGAAATAGAATCTGACCAATAATATATTTTGCTCCAGAAATATAAAAAAAAAAAAAAATATGATGAATATAATTCACTTGCCAAACTGTAACATTCTGTTATATTATCCAAAATTATTTTACGATCAGTATAATGTGTTTAAGACACACCACACACACATATATATATATATATATATATCACATGTGCTATTTATAGTACTTTTAGTATATAAATTTTCACTAAGTGAAATTTTTTACACTCATTTTTAATATTTCATTAGTAATAGAAACAGCCCCAAAAGCTAATTTTTATTTTTGCATTTCCAATTTCTCCAAATAATTTTGTTGATAGCATTTTCTGTTAAAATTCAAAATGACTTTGAAAAGCTGCATCTTCTGAATCATGAAAATATTTCACTGCTAAAAAAATGTTTTTTTTTCTTGTTTCTAATAGAATATAATTTCTAATATTATTTTTAATAGAAAGAATGTGTTTCTTTTATTATTTCAAATGTTTATTTCATCTAATTTTTCAGTCTCATCACAAAGATATATATAATAATAATAAGCTATGCAGGATTTTAATATAATTGGAATCATATATCATTGGAACAATATGGGTTTCATTTTTATCGAAAAAGTCACGAAGAATCCATGCAGTGCGAGTTGGTGCATTCAGTCTTTTCGATGTCAATCGAGATTTGACGCGTTTGAGGCCCAAAATAGAATTGACCTATCCTTTTGAAATTCCAACATTATCAGCAAGGTCTCTAATTGTTAATCAACAGTTTGCAAGCATCAAATCTTTAATTTTTTGGACTTGAGCTTCGTCAGTTGAGATTGATGACCAATCAGAGGGCTCTTCATCTTCAACACGTTCTCTGCCTTCTTTGAACTATTTATACCACTTCAAAATTTCTTTCTTATATAGAAATGTTCATTGAATGCCTTCTGCAACATTCTATACATTTCCGCAAACAAATTTAATGCAAGTTCTGTGCTCAATCAATTCAGAAATTTAAAAAATCGCCGGAATTAATTTTAACGTCACACAAAGCCAAGCATAACTCAAACACTAATGAATATTTTGATGTCAAATTTCACACAGATGTCAAAGACAGTGGACAACCTAAAAAAGAAAATAAAGGAAATCTAAAAAAGGATAAAAAAAAAATTGAAATTCCATAAGCCCTGGGAATTTTAAGTTGAAAATTAGTTTTACTCTTTGGACACAGTAGTAGAGTGATAAAAGATTTAAACTTGTGTTTCCTGCTTAAAAAATTGAATATGATTAATTTTTTTCCAATAGTGTTCAAGAATTTTGGGAGCCTAAACAATCTGATTTAGACAGATTGCAGGTAACAAGAGAAATACCTATTGTGTCAATTTTGCTTTGTAAAGATGAGTTAAATCCCAATGAAAATGGGTAAGCATTTTTTTCATTTTTAATGTCATTTTTATTCAAATTGATCTCAAATAAAGCTTAATCATTATACATGTATAGAAAAAATAATTTTACAAAATTAGTTAATGTAAATTTTGTAAATTGTTTCGTTGCTGGTTTTATATATTATTTTTAATGTACTTTTAATTTCATAGTGTAATAAAATAACAGCAGGTCCAATATTAACAAATTGTAATATCAGTTTAACATTTTAGATAATTTTGAATAAAAATTGTTTAAGTATTTTAGCCCAACACATCATTGATTTAAAAATTAAAATTATTTCAGTTTTGCTTTCATCCTTTCTCCTTTTCTTCATGATTTTTAAAGCTTTTAAACAACAGTTAAAGTAAAAATGAAGAAGATAGTATTTAAGAAAATATATGAACTTTTGTAAAATGAAATTTAAAAACTTTTAAAAATGTATTCTCATGCTACAAAACTTAATTAAACATTATATCATGGATAGCAAATATTGAATAAATATTTAAAAGAAATGTAATTGCTGTTAAACAATCATTATCTAGAGTTGCTCTAAACAACACAATTTTTTCCAGAAAGCATTTTAAAATACTTTATGTAATTAAATTTTTTAAATATTTTTTACTGAATTAAAACAGTTTTCAAAATGTGAAACACTATATATTTCTTAAAAAATCAAAAATGAATTTTTAAAAATTCATTCAGATAAGTAGTGAAAAATTAAAGGAAAAAATTTATAAGCATAAGCTTTTCTAATTAAAACAAGTGATTTTTTAAAAAAAATTATCTGTAATTATTCTTTTAATGCATACAAAAGGGATACTAGAAACAATGTTTATTTTTCAGCAGTTACCACATTCACTTTTATAAAGAAAATTCAGAACATTGTATAAAATTTTAATTTTTTCATATAGTTATGTTTTATGAAATATCAAAGTTACTTTTTATTTACTTTAAAAATTACATTTTTGAGGCACTTAGAATTAAAGTATCTAATTATACTTTAATTTTACAAGTTTATGCATATCATTAAATGAAATTCTAACAGTTTTGATATAAAAATAGCAAAAATATATGAATACTTTGAGAGATGTTATACTTTACAGTTTTTATATTTTAAATGTATTTATGTTTATAATTATAATTTTTAATGTTTAACTTTATTATTTAGTGATATTAAATAAATATAGTTTGACTATGGATTCTTTTGGAAAATTCTTAAGCTGTTAGGTTGGCCAGATTAAATAAAGAGCTCTGTTATAGGAGAGAAAATATCATTTAAGAGGGATTTTAATTGAAATAAAAAGAATTTCAATTTTTAATCATTAAAATTTTGATTGCACAATATTAAAAGACAAACTAGATAGAAAAATTTGCTCTAAATATTATACTTTTTTTTAAGCAGATTTGTGTAGCATATTTATCTGACTAGCACCCCTTACAAGTAATCGATTCCTCCATTTTTGCCAGATATTTACTATTCCTCTGCTATTCGTGTTCAGACTATATATCTGTAAATGGAAGGGTATTAAAAATACTTAATAATCATTTCATTTCATATAATATAGATTTTTATCATCTAACCTATGCAGAGATTTTATAATAAAGTCTAATAATTTTTTTGTTGTCAGAAAATATGAAAATATTAATTACAGTTACAAAATTTGGTACTTTTTTTATTAGTAGGACATCAGATAAAGTTGAGTAAGTGGGAAAAAGAATTGCCTCATATGGTATTAGATTATGAATAGGAATGATTTTCATTTTTACTTGAGTATTGCCTCTCTAATGGAAAAGTACTCTGAATTTTGAGAATATTTGTTAATATTATTACTATTTTTTTAATAATACCCACCTTATTAAAAAAATTTTATCACTAATTGTATAATTTTTTTTATTTGATTGGTTTTTGTAAATTATTTGAAATTATGTTTAATGTAAATTTTATTGTGTAAAAACCAATTTTTATCACTTTAAACTTTACTTTACTTTATCACTTTACTTCTGGAAAGCTAATTAAACATTTATAAATTTATAGCTATCAAGCTCCTAGCAATGTGAAGATGGACAATAAAAAAGGTTATAAAAGGTCAAGAATATCTCAAAAGAGGAAAAATGATCAAGGAAAGAGCAATTCATTAGAGAAAAAAAGTGTAAATGAAGAAAAATAGTGAGGGTGAATGTCCAGTTTTCATTGCAATATGTACATGTAAAAAGTGTAATTATAATTTTGTGCATTTTTAAATAAAAATGTTTGTAAATAAAATTTTTATCTATCTTAAATTTGCATATAAAAATTAAATTATTTAATTAGTGCAAAAACAAACTAAAAAAGACTATGGTTATCATGCTAGATTTCTGATTACATACAAGCCAGCAAACTAATTTAAAAGATCCTGGTTTACACCAATCCATGAACACATTGTAAGCTGGATAGTACTTTGATTTGAAGGAGGGGTTGCAAAACTTTAGATACATTTTCTGGGGTAAGATTCCTTTTAAATTGGGATGACAATAATGACCAAGTAAAGCTGTTGTCAATGTTGCTGATATATAAGCCAGACCCATGACAGGTAAGTAAATAGTGGGAAAAATGGATTGGAAAAAGTAAAAATTATGTAATTTTTTGAAATGTAAAATTATAATTCATCATAACTGGCTCGACAGCTTGTTGTGGGCCTTGGCCTCCTTTAAAAGATCCAGCCAGGCTGTCCTCCTCTTGGTTGTGGACTTCCAGTTTTTGATCTTAATAACATTAAAATCAGAGTCTAAACAGTCGACCCATCTCTTTTTCGATCTTCCCCTTGGCCATTGTCCAAAAGAGATAACATTGAAAACCTTCAAAGCAGCTCTATCACTTTACATTCTCATGAGATGACCGGCCCATCTCATTCTGTTCAGTTTAACAAATTTTAGAATGTCAATATCTCTAAAAAGTTTGTAAAGTTCAAAATTGTATCTTCTTCGCCAATTTCCATTGTCATTGATACCACCAAAAATAGTTCGTAGCACTTTTCTTTCAAAGATTTCCAACATTTTCTCTTCTCTTGCTGTTAGTGACCATGTTTCAGATGCATATGTTAATACTGGTCTTGTGATATTTTTGTACAGTAAAATTTTAGTTCTTTTAATCAGGTAGGATCTTAATTGGTTTCTAAGTCCAAATAGGCAGCAATAATTCTCTTTCAGATCTCGGGGCTAATTTCATTTTGGTATTCTATCTCAGAGAGGCCTGAATGGCCGAGTAGCTAGTGCTCTGTACCACAGGTTTCGGGTTCGAGTCCCGGCAGTGCATGGATGTTTGTAGTGGTTCGGAATCCACGTTAAACTGTAGGTGCCAGTCTAAAATGACTGGAGAGTGTTGGACATAGGGCTGACAACCCTACCCCATAAAAAAAAGCATACATCTCATGTTTCGAAATCTGCCAGTAGTACTTAATATTCACAGTTTACTGTACTTAATACTCACGCTTACTGTACTTAATATTCACAGTTTATTTCCTCCTGCAGTCATTTGCTCTCATTCATTTAATTTAATTATATGAGAACTTCAGCATGACACTGTTGATGATGATTCTGTGAAATCCATGTTTTTTGTTTTTATTTTATAATTTGCTACACATTCGTTCTGCCATTTGCTGTTCATCTGTAGTTTAAATTGTGCAATATATGTATTTGAAAGTGTATTGAGGAATTAATTGTGTGATAAATTAGGATTATGTTAATAGATAATTTCAGGGCTATAAAACTTTTTTCATGGTATTTCATAGAGGTCACACAGACACCTTGAATTAAGATTTTTTTT
This sequence comes from Caerostris darwini, assembly GCA_021605075.1. Taxonomy (NCBI): domain Eukaryota; kingdom Metazoa; phylum Arthropoda; class Arachnida; order Araneae; family Araneidae; genus Caerostris; species Caerostris darwini. The sequence continues at coordinate 348,113 of BPLQ01003280.1, forward strand.
AAATTATTCTATTTCAAACTTTAATATATTAAAGTTTAAAATATTTATAAAAGTTTTAAATTAACCTTATAGCTATTCCTTAACAGCTATTATTGAAAGCCCTTTTTAATATTTATGTTACTTCATTTAGTTTATTTATATTTTTCTCAACAGAGAAAATTTTTTAAAAGTTTGGTTATTCAAAATTACAAACAAAAGGTTATTGCAAAACAAAATCATACAATAGATTATTGCAAAATTATTTATTGCTTTATTATGAGATTATTAATAGTAACAAAAACAACATTATTAATATTAAGAAAAACAATCTATTTCAAGAAAGGATTTACTTGGTTTACATTACAAAGAATATCAATTCCTGTTTTTTTTAAATAAAAAAAAATCTTTTACGATTTGCCATTTGATGACTTTAAATGGCACTCTCCTTTTGCTTGGAAAAAAGAGCAATATAAATTGTTTTGTTGGGTGTTGATTTTTTTTTTAATAAGTGCGTATTAAAAGTTTAGGATATTCTCAAACAACAGATTATTACAAAATTGTTTAATGGTTTATTATGAAATTTGATATACTTAAATGAAAGGTGAGCGTATGATAGTTTCATGAAAATTGATTAAATATTTTGTATTTATTAATTAAAAATATTTTGCATATAACTTTTATATTTGCCAAGTCATATATGCAAAATGTAAATGGGCATGAGAATGAGCACAGAATTCGTTGAAATGATTGCTTTTGGTGTATTTTCTGTGTGCATACATTTTACATATAGTCATATATTTGTTCTGTGAGCAATAAATGTATGACATTTTAAAAGACTATTATGACTATATGACTGACTATATTTTATCAAATATTTCCCTTTTTTTATTGTTTGATTTTAAAATAAGAAATAGCCATCTTCCTTAAAGAATGTGCATGCATGACAACCATTCTGGTTTTTCTTTTATCTTAAGAGACACTAATAAATAAATAATATAAAGGTATAACATCTAACAAAATCATTAACCTTTGATTAAATGTTTGAAATTTGGCAAATAATTTGTTGAAGTTATTTGTAGCAATTTTGTGCTGGGTTAATTGTTCAACTGTAAACCGCATTTTAACCACAAACTTCATTAAAAATATGAGATATAAAAATGAAACCACGTTCTGTTATTTATCACTCATATAAATATGCAACATAAAGAACAAAATAATAATAATAAATAAAAAAAAAAAAAATGCTCAAATAAAATTGTTTTCAAATAATTATTACAGAAGATAGCGAAATATCTGGGTATAAAAATAATGTTAACTGGTTTAAAAAGGTTCGTTGAAAAGTATCTCATTTAAATTTTCAATGGGAGCCGTCTTTAACAAACAGTCACATTTTCGTATCATTAGTCTGTAGCAATGCCAAATACTTATAAAAAAAAAAAAAAAATACAAATCAACTCACAGTACATATCTTTTCCATAAATAATTGAAATTTACTACTGCGTCCAAAAAGCAAGACCAATTTTCAATTTGAAATTCAGGGGCTTATGGAATTTAATTTTTTTTTTCTTTATTAGGTTGCTGGTACTGTCCTTAACATCTGTGGGAAATTTGACATCAAAATATTCATTAGTGCTTGAGTTACATTTGGCTTTGTGAGACGCTAAAACTGATTACGGCAATTTTTGAAATGTCTGAAATAATTGGGCAAAGTACTTGCATTCAATTTTGTTTGCGGAAACGTATAGAATGTTGCAGAAGGCATTCGGTGAGTATTCCTATATGGGAAAGAAATGTTTAGAAGTGGTATAAACAGTTCAAAGAAGTCAGAGAACGCGTTGAAGACGAAGAGACGTCTGGTAGATCATCAACGTCAACGGACGAAGCTCACGTCCAAAAAATTAAAGATATGGTGCTTGCGAACCGTCGATTTACAATTGCTTGATGATGTTGGGAATTCAAAAGGATCGGCCAATTCCATCTTGGGCCTCAAACGCGTCAAATCTCGTTTGGTACCGAAAACACTGGATGCGTCAGCTCACACTGCATTGATTCTTCGTTACTTTTTTGCCAAAAATGAAACCCATATCTCTGTAACAACCATTGCATTCACATCATGCGACTTCTGTCTATTACCTAAACTCAAAAGACCACACCGGGGTCACCGTTTTGAGTCTACTGAAGAGATTCAACGTGAATTGCAGCGCGCTTTGAAGGCCATCCCTGCCGATGACTTTTTAGCATGCATTGAGGATTTGAAAAAAGGTTGGCATAAGTGGTGTCCGGAGGGGATTATTTTGAAAGCAATGAAATAAATTTGGAAGAATAAATAGGCTTTTTGAAAAAAAAAAAAATAATAATTGGTCTTAATTTTTGGGCACAGTAGTATGTAGTAATGGTGTTTTTTTTTTATTGTTATTTATTTCTACACTTTTTATAGCCAAATAAATCTGAATAAAAATCTCCAAATCAATTTGGGAAAGAAATTTTTAATGCAAATACCTATTGATTCAACGGGTAAATACTTAAATTTTTCTGACCAGGGGATAAATTACTGGAGTTTCATAGCATTCAGATTATGTGTAAAAGAGAATTATTCCGATTCTATGGCAAAACATCTGATTCCATCTACCTATTTTGACACTACTAATACATAGGACTATGTAAACATTTGTAGCCATTTTAGAGTGGACGTGGAATTGGGCTGAAGCAGGAGTGGAAAATCTGCGCCAAACTGCTCCAAAATTCATGCCCTGCTACAAAAATGGCAAATTTCGCATTTTTGCGCCAAAAAGGAGAAATTTCCTTTATTTTGATTTAGTAACTCAGAAAAATAGCCTAATGTGAATGAGCCTATTTTCAGGTAGAGCTTTTAAGATCGTTATTAGACGGAGTAAGAATTAACGAATGGTATAAAAATACTGCTTTTATGATGTTTTTACTGGCAATCGTCAAGTTTGTCATAGTTCTAAAATTCTTTTTAAATGATTTTAGGCGATATTGTCGCGCCATCTATAGTTATTTATAGGAACAAATAGGATAAATAATTTGGGAACATATATCATTAATTGTTTCTACAATAACTGTTTCAAATGAATGTATTAAAATTAAATTAATTCCAAATTTTATTAATATTTTACATTTGTAAATTATTCACCGCCATGCATAATTTTTTTTAATTTCAAAAAATTTTTGAATTTTTCTCTACAATTAATATGTTTCATATGTCCCTTTTTTTATTTATTATCTTGTTAAATAATATCCAAATTTTAAAATAATTTTGCTTTTAGTAATAATTTAAAATTAACTGTAATCTGTCATTTGAATGATTAGAGCCAATTCTTTATTTCCCGTTTATTACTTGAACGAATTTCGTAAGCAAATTTTGTTTTTCCCACCATTGAAAATCTACAACTATATTATATCTAGAAATATTAAAATTCTCCAAAATAAAATTTGTTAAATAATATTTAAAAATATATTTATGACATTGATCCATTATTTACCTATATGTAATTATTGTTCATTCTTATGCATGGCGTATTGATTTTTTTTGTGCTGCATTTTGTATTTTTTCAAAAAGTGGATACTTATAATTTTAGATTTAATTTTTTAAAATGAAAACACACCATTTTGCTTATACAAATAGAAATAACTTATTGTAAATATATAAGCATTTTTTTTTCTTACTCCATCAAAACTTGTATATCATTTGATACTTTTAAATTTAAATGTATCTTTTATTTCTTATAAAAATTTATTTAAAATAATTCGTATTTTAATTAAATAACATATTTAATGTAAAAATAGCATGTCAAAACAAAACTCAGAGAAAATTTTAATATATTTTTTCTATTAAATACTTTAATAATCATATTTTTATACGAAATCCATTAAAAATCGGTGCAATATTTCCATTAAAAATATTCATTGCTAAGAATTCTAAAATATTCGAAGTTTCAAAAAGGATAAAGAAAAATTAGTAGCCGTTAAAAAATACAAAAAAATATTAATAAATGCATACGTTACTGAAATGAATCCAATTCAATAATGGATGCATTTATTAACATACATTAAGGCATAGATAATAAAATAATTTTTTATTTAAACAAAAATAATTTTTAACATTCAATTCAAATTTTCTTATTATTAATGTGGGAATCAATAAATTAGTTTCATGTTGAATTTCGAATATCATACAAAATGATTGAGTTTAATTCAATTTCTGTATAAATCGTGCGATTTTATTCAATTCCTACTATTAGTTCACACTCTCCCTATATATATCTTGTTCAAATTTTCAATCGTTCATAAAATACTTTTTATACATCCAAGCAAGGTCAAATACATTTTTTTGAACTTGTAGTGGATGACACTTGATGTTAATACAGTTTTTTCAAATGTTACTTCATTAATTAAATTTAATTAATTAATTTTAGTTTTATGCAGGAGAAAAAAAATTTCTCTTATATAAGATATTTAACAGGCTATAAATTTAGGAATAATTACCGTCAGTGGTGATGCATGTAGATCGCTGGAAAAAAATTTCTTTTTCAGATTCTTTTTTCATTCGGGGTTCTAGTCTGAGTCAGAAGGGAACAAAATAGAAAATGAAACATCTGAATAAATTAGTGAGAGAGATGGAAAGTGTGTATGTGAGAGAGATAGAGAATTTCTTCTAACTCAAAAAAATGAATGAAAATTATTTATAAAGGACTTTCTGCAATATAGTTAAAAAAAAGTAGGAATTGACTTTAAAGAAATTTTTTTTTATATTGTTTCATATCAATCATTCGATTGCTAAATAATATAAAAATAATTGTTATAGGCTTTGAAATCTGAAGTAGAACTGTTAGTGTAAAAATATACTGCTACGAAATTACTGAGAGAGAGAGAAAGCTACTACAAAAACTGTAATTTGTCCTGCTACGAAACCACTGAAAGCTGCTACAAAAATGCAATTTGCCCTGCTACGAAAATCATTTTTTGGTTTTCCACCCCTGAAGGAGAGATGATGGCCAAATCGAAGTATCACTCGACATTTGGCAGGAATGATTGAACAATAAGATAATTAAAGCGTCAAGACGACAGAACAATCGCCAAGCAGTGACGGATTAAGGCTTAGGCCCGGGCCTAGCTCGGCAAAATTTTCGATTCGGCAAAAAGTTGGAAATCGATTTTGTTTTTTATCAACTGTAAGACTGACTTTTAATGCTTCTTTTCTTGCTTTGACAACCTCAAGATGTCAATATTTAAAAGGGTAGAATTATTTTTTTAGAATAATTAATCGTGTAAGTAGTAAAATTTAAAATCTCTAACTAATAGATACTAAAAAAAATTTCGTTAAGTATAGCATTTATCTATTAACGTTAGATTTTTCATAAATTTTTCTTAAAAAAATCAAAATGTAGCGTTTGTTTGCTCATCATTATAACACAAAATATTAATTTATTATATTTAATTATACCTTTGTCCAGTTACTCAAAAACTTTATTATTTTTTTAAATCTCTCATAAAAATTTTATAGTTTTACGTAATGTGAGACGTTTTTCAAAGATTACCATGATCCATTTAGAAAGGTCTTACTAGAACTTGAAAATCACAAAAATATAAAAAAATAGACCTCGAAACTTAAATTAAGTGAGTCAATTTATCTGATTAATAAAAGAAATTGATAACTATTTTTAATAAAATTGCAAAGAACAATTTTGAAATAGAATTCAAGAAAAAAATTATTCAATACTCATTATTCAACAGAAGTTATTCAATACATAAATTTAATTCGAATCCATTATTACTATTCGTATTCTTATTATTATTCAATTCCTTCTATTAGCTCACACTCTCCCTATATATATCTCGTTCAAATTTTCAATCGTTCATAAAATACTTTTTATTCATCCACTCAAGTTCAAATACATTTTTTTTTGAACTTGTAGTGGATGACACTTGATGTTAATACAGTTTTTTTTCAAATATTAATTCAGTAATTAAATTTAATTAATTAATTTAAGTTTTTTTAGATTTAAGTTGCATATATCTACCAATAGATGGCGCCAGATAAACTTAAAGAAATGAATGTGAAATATAGTGTGAAAAAAGTAGGAATTGACTTTAATTTTTTTTTTTTTTTTATAATACTTGTTATGCATAAGGGCGTCAAATTAACTTGGGCCTAGGGCGCCATCGAACCTAAATCCGTCACTGTGCAAAAGTGTCTGCCTGATTCGTCGTTATCAATGAGGCGCTAACGATTCTGAAAACCATTCATAGAGAACATAATTTGAACTCATGGAACCCATTGCAGCTACTAACCTCTGTTCACACTATAGAATGACTTTGCCTATGATAATTGAAATTACTTTAAATTAAAGGAAATATCAAACTTCCGGAAGAAAAACAATTTCATAAGGTATTTTTACAAAATTTTTATTTAAAAACGAAAAATAAAAAGGTATGATTAAAAAAAATATTTACGGCTACTCGTTTCAGAACTAGTAGTTTTGGTTGCCTGACTAGATTTGTATGATTTTTCCGTGTCCTGTTTCACAATGTGAAATAAATTAACAAAATATTTTTTAATTAATAATTTTAAAATTAATTAAAAAATAATTTTATTTTAATGTCCAAATTCAAGATTAAAATTATGTATTATTTTGAAGAAGAAAAAAATAAAGAGATTTACATAAAAATGGAAACCCTATAGCTTAAAATACGTTAAAAAAAAAATTAAAAAAATGGTTGTTTAATAAAATCAATAAAAAAAATTGGTTGTTTCACAGAAAAGCATTTTTATTAATTTGAATTATAAAAAAAAATAATGAGAATTTGTTGAAGATTTGTTCTAAGAACAGTTCGTCTTTTCGGAACTTTTAGAATCGTTCGTCGTAAGATCTTATCAACATTTCATATTCTAACAATAATAATTTTCAATTCTGTTTAATTACATAAAAATACTATTCTTTCAGAACAAATCTCTTATTAATTATTTCTAAAAGGAGAAAGAAAACAACAAAACAAAACATTCTGGCGAAATAGAGTGGTTAGATTTATTTATTTCCCCTTGTTAATGCGCGCAGCCAACAATTTGAACTCAGTTGCAAAATGAGACATCGCAATAGAATCACGAAATACAAGGTAATTATATCTTTACCCCAAGACTATTATTTATTTTTAAGCAATTTTAATTTTATGTAGATAAAATATATTAGTTGTTTCTATTATTACTTTAGGCCAAGATTAACACATTCCGTGTGAGTGAATTACAAGAATTTTTAGCATTCGTGCATTTGAGTAATGAAGGAAATAAAAATGTTCTTCGGGACAGAGCCTGGAAATCGCTCAAGAAGGAACTGTACTTGAACGAAAACATAGATCCCGAATTGAACAAGAAAATACAAGAGCTGTTTGAGTAAGTAGAATTATTGATTTTTTTTTTTTTTTTTTTTTTTTCATTCTTTGTTTATATTTGAGATGAAGTATTTTTAAGATAAACTTGCATTACTTTATAAAAATTTTTTTAATAAACTTTGTTATAAAGATAATGATGATAAATTGTAATATTGATGGTATACAACGTAAAAATTCATGGTAATAATTAATTATTTTTATTATTCAATTCCTTCTATTAGCTCACACTCTCCCTATATATAACTTGTTCAAATTTTCAATCGTTCATAAAATACTTTTTATTCATCCACTCAAGTTCAAATACATTTTTTTTTAACTTGTAGTGAATGACACTGGATGTTGATACAGTTTTTTCAAATATTAATACAGTAATTAAATTTACTTAATTAATTTTAGTTTTTTTTAGATTTAAGTTGAATATATCTATCAATAGATGGCGCCAGATAACTTAAAAAAAATGAATGAAAATTATTTATAAAGTACTTTTTGCAATATAGTGAAAAAAAGTAGGAATTGACTTTAAAAAACTTTTTTTATTATTTGTTTTTTCTCATTATTTGTTTATATTTGAGATGAAGTATTTTTAAGGTAAACTTGCATTACCTTATAAATTTTTTTAATAAACTTTGTTATAAAGATAATGATGATAAATTGTAATATTGATGGTGTACAACGTAAAAATTCATTGTAATAATTAATTCCCATGCATTATTTTGATTATTAATTAATACATTAGTCTTGTTTCATGAATACGTAGAAAAAATGCATTGTTATATTATATATTATATTAAGGAAAAAAAGTCCTTTACGATTTGCATAAAAAAATAATTATACGATGTGTACATGCTATCAAAATAACAGCGGCCTGATGGCCAATTGGTTAGAACTCTGGCCTTTGATGTCACAGGCTTCAGGTTCAAATCCTGGCTGTGACATGGATGCAACAAACCCAACCAAACGTGTCAAAATAACAATAACTTCTATGACTAATGTAGCAACTCAATAATATGCAACTTGTGAAATAATAATTACAATTATCAATATAAATTACTTTTATGAATATAAAATTTTTAAATTAAAAGAAAATCTTTACAATTCTTAATTTTAAATGCAATTAAATGTAAAATGAATTTATGTTTAAGTGAAAAATATTTTATGTTACAAATATAGCCCGGTGTTACCCGGGTACAGAAAATAAAACTTTTTTAGTCTTGGTAAATTTTATAAGAAAAACTATCTGTACGCAATTAAAGATTTGAGATTTTAAATAATTTATACATATAATTTTACAAAATTGTAATTTTTGGGTAATTGAGAACCTTTCTTCACATAAGCTTTTGAATGATGATGGAATTTATTATTATTTGGATGAATGTTTTTTGTGTTACAAAATGTTTATTATTTACCGACTACAAATTTTGCATTATTTATTTTTTATATGCAACTTCGTTTTTTTAATACTTTTATTATTATTCATTTTATTGATATAATAATGTTTTGTTTATTGATATCATAATTGATATAATCTTATATATAATTTCATTTAAATAAATTTAGTTTTAGACTGTGAAATTGTTTATCTGCAAATCGAAACGAGTTTGGGCAAAGCATATGATTATTCGTTTAGTCATGATTTTTAAGCTTAATCATGTTTAGATTAAATATTATTTTAAAAAAATAATAATAAAGATTTTTTTCTAAACTTATCGAGTGCTTATTATAGAAATCGAATGAAAGATTATTTTAATAATTTCATGATTTCAGAGGTTAGTTAAATATTTTGTAAATATCCTTAAGATTTTGTGATCATACCGATATACTTATATATATTTTTTAATTTCTGCTGTAATAATTTTAGTAATGCTAAATAAAAAGTAATGTTTTTAATAAAAAAATATGGTCAATTATTTTCAAAATTCCAATGTCTTCAGCACAAGAATCATGAATTCACTAAGCTATGCATTTTTATAATAGTGGACATCAACCCAATTTGTTAATTCTCTAGAGAGGCAGGAAGGTATGTTTTTTCAGAAAGACTGTGTGTTTATGTGTAACTACTCTGTATTTTCGTGTGATATTGAAGAAAATCACGAAAACTTCAATCAGACTTTTTATCTTTTGAGGTGAGTCCAATCACGATATACGAGGGTAAGGTGAAAAGTTCCCTATTGAATTGGTCCAAAGATTGCTGTGAAAATCATTTGCGCATTTGCTTTTGATCGGCATTCAGCAAATGCGGCACCCATCTTGCGCAGAGCTTTCGCATCCCTAATTCTTCCTGCAAGATGTTTCGCACCCTTTCTTCCGATATCCCCACAGCCTCAGCTATCTCACTCACCTATCGTCCAGCACGATATCATGCACTTTTTTTTACGGTTTCCGATGTGGTTGCGGTTTTTGGCCGTCCTTCACGTGGGTCATCTTCGAGGGATGTGCGACCACGTTTAAATTCAGCTGCCGACTTTTTAACGGTTGAAATGGAAGGATCAGAGTCCCCGTAAACTTTTGTCAACTTCGGATGAATTTCCTAAGGGGTTAATCCATCCAAACCGAAGAATTTTATGACCGCACGATATTCCATTTAACGAAAATCACGCAAAACGTCTAATGCAAAAATCAGTGTAAACAAACTAATTGAGAGAACAAGTTAAAACTTGTCATACGAACTAATGACACGTGCACCCAGGCAGGAAACATACATTTTTGCTGATTGGAGCGCCATCTCTGTATCAGGCCGAGAACTGTTCACCTTACCCTCGTACTTATTCCAATAACCACCAAGTCTACATATTTTTTAAAATTGTGAAGTTTACTCTACCAATAGAATTAAACCGTCTTTATATTCGATGTCTACCGTATGTTAACGAGTGTGGATTATTTACTTAAAATAAAAAAAAGACATTTAAATATATCATAATAATATTTATTCATATTATTATAAAAATACATATAAAATGATGTGGATTATTCTTAAAAAAGTTATAAAACTGGGTGCTTGGTGACTTCAGTCATGTTTTGAAATCTACTTCACGTCAGTTCTTTTCTCTGCAGTCAAATAGAGATCATGTACTGATAAAAGTATGGATTTCAATTTATATTTTGGAGGTACCTGAAAAAAAAAAAAAGCACATATAAAAATTTGAAATAAAAATAGATAATGTCTTATTTTAAAAATAAAATTTCTTTGTATATATTGTTTTAAATTAAACATCATAAAAAATTGATGAAAATAGAAAAACAAGTAAAAAGTATTATTTTTAATGACAGCAAAATTGCTAGGAGGATGTAGCTTTTCCAGATTTAACTATCTAAACATTTTCAAAAATGAACTTTAAAATTTAAAAACTTAAAATATTTTTTTTAAATTCGCTATCAGGAAAATCATATTAATTTTAAATTTGCTGTATAACAATGATTAAAGTCTTCTAAATTTAATTAAAAAAGCGTAATTACCCATTAAATTGATTTGCTATAGTAACGATGTGCAATTAAAAGCGAGATTATACATTGTGTTAGCGTATTCTAGCGGTGGCATGGATGTTTGTGAATGGTTCGGAACCCACGTTAAACGTTAGATCAAGGTCTAATTAGCCTAAAGTGTGCACAAAAATGACCGTAGAGCGACAAACCAAACTACACATTGCGTAATACACTGTTGTTTAGTATATTATAAAATAATTTTTTTTTATTACCCATAAAATATGTGGGTATTGTTTTAGAGAGAGTGGGTAAGCGATTCAATTCCTACTATTAGTTCACACTCTCCCTATATATAACTTGTTCAAATTTTCCATTGTTAATAAAACACTTTTTATTCTTCCACTGAAGTTCAAATACATTTTTTAAACTTGTAGTGGATAACACTTGATGTGAATTCAGTTTTTTCAAATATTAATTCATTAATTAAATTTAATTAATTTTTAAATTAAAATCAACAGGCAGTCAATCGGCAAAATGCAAGGATTTCTGTATTTTTCACGTAAAGGTGAAAAATTTGATTTCAATTCTTGCGAAAATCAATAATTTTTTGATAATTTTTTTAAAATTTTAAAAAGTAACTAAAATAAAATTTTTCTTTGTTGACCTAAGTAGGAATTGACTTAAATTTTTTTTTTTTTTTTATAGTACTTGTTTATTTCACATGCTTTTTTATAAAATCGTTTGGAATTCTATAGCGTTTTATTTTTATTTATTTTGTTACCTTTTTTCAGTTTTGAACAATAACTGATGAACATAATTTATTGCCTGAATATGATTTATTGATACTTTTTCTTTCTTTGTTTAATATTGTTGTTATGCATTTTGTTTTTAGATTAAATTCTAAATGCTACGGGTAATCTGTATATCGGCCCAGCCGAATAAATTCTTTTCAATTATTTTTTTGTATTTTGCCTCATTACCGAGTTTCATAAATTGCCAAAAAAAAACTTTAATTTTTTTGTTCTCAATTTTCTTATCCTGCGATAAATAACCGATTTCTTTGTGGAAATCATTAAAAAAAAGTCTTTCACTAATATAATGAGTGTTTTGTTTTAATATTCCTTCATGTTATCCTGTTAATAGCTATTAATTTTTTTATTATGAACTTTTTTTATTTTCCTTTTATTTTTCATAAGGGTGTATAGGTAAAAAACGTGTTTCGTGATAAATTATTATATTTTCCCTATTAGCTTCTCCATTCTAAATTAAGTATTATTTGACTATGGTAATGCACATTAATTTTTGAGATTTTGAAGTTGGCACTTTTTCGAATTAGATTTGTTAACTTTCTTATTTTTACCACTGGTGCTGCTACAGTTGTTATTAATAGTATAAGTATAGTCCGACCACTGATTACATGAAATAGTAAGCATCCGGTTTAAGAGTGAAAAAGTATGAATCGATTACTTGTTAGGGATGCTAATCAGATATACACGGCGCAAAGCTGCTTTAAGAGGGAAAAAAGATTTCCGATTAGAAGTGTGGAATTTTTTTCATCTAGTTTTTCTTTAGTATCGATTTATTTAAAATTTTGATTAATAAAATTAAAATTTGTTTTTATTATAATTATTTTTGCCGTTTAAATAAAGTTTCTTTCCCTATGACGCCGCTCTTTTAAAATTCGTCCAACTTGGCTTCTTGCCAAACTTACAAACTATCAGTGACATGCACTCTGCTATATATAGACCCAACATTATAGCGAGGGCCTTTTTTTTTTTTTTAAGCAATAGTAAGAATAACAGCTATTTTTTCTCATTTAATATTTGTAAAAAAGAAAATAGGATTACAAGTGAAAGAAACGTATAAAAATCATATAAAAAAATCCCTAAAAATCGGTTCAATGTCCCCCATCATTGTTTTAAGGTAATGATAAAACGATAGAAAACAGAATACATTCTTACCTGTGTTTGGGGATGTCGTCGAAAGCGGAAGTGTCTCAATATGTTGGCCATGCACACTTTCATCTCCAGCAATGCGAATCGCATGCCGAGGCAGTTCCTGGGTCCTGCACCGAATGGCATGTAGGCGTACTGGGGGTGTTTCGTCTCGGAGGGGTCCATGAACCTGTGGAGTTTTAACAATATTTAATTTATATAATTTCCCATGTGGGCATCTATGGAAATGAAATTGCTGATCTGCTCGCTAGGGAAGGTTGCGAACTTCCAAAACCTTCTTCATCCAATCCTTCAGAGGTTCATTCCATGACTTTAGCCAGAGTGAATACCGCTTGGAGGTCGCCCCCAATTCATGCATGGTACGCCGCTAAATATCCTGGTATGTCCTTGCAGTGCTCCTGTCCTAGATCTGCTCAAACGGCTTTAGCTAGACTGAGGACTAGCCACACTAAGAGTTTGACCTTCAATGGAGACGAGAAGACTTTGTCATTGTTCGGCCATCGCGTCTCCCTCTCATCTCATCGATTGTATTGGTGCCTCTGTGACGCAACTGTTGAATGAGGGGAAGATCTATTGATGCAGCATGATCTACTGGACTTGGTTTAGGATTCTAAATCAAGGGGATAAGTAACAACAACAACTTTATATAATGGTTGAATTGGGGTCTAATGGCCGAGTGATTAATGATCGGTGGCATGGATGTTTGTAATGGCTCGGAGTCCCCTTTAACACGTAGGTCCCGGTCTAATATGACTGTAGAGCGTTAGGTGTAGAGCTGACGTTGTCTCATAAAAAATCAGCATCACGGAGCCATGTCAGACTTCTACCTAAGAGTGCTCCACCACAACAGAAGCTGCCCCCCCCCTCCCTCCTTTCATGAGGCCACAAGGGTTCTTGGATTTGGTGTAGATGTTACTCTCTACCATGTGGGATAAAAAACAACATTCACTTATTAAAATTATTTTCAATTAAACAATTTTTGCTTATATTTATGTTAGCTAATACTTATGGGTAACTCCATTTCATACCATACATTGCAGATCAACTCAAAAAAATTTTGTTTTTGTATTCTGTTAACCTTATTTATGGACAGTTAGAATTATTTATATATTCGCCGGTTTCGTGATGACTATCATTTTTGTGTCGCGTCACAAAACCATTTCTGTGTATACATTAAGAGTTAGCGGGACTTCATTATCTTGGTTCTGGTAAGCGTTACGACAAATAGTTTAGTAATGTAATATTAAGCATACAATAAGGTTCAATTTTGCAATTCAAATTATTTTTATAAAAATACACAGGTTTCGGTGTCCGGCTTGGTGTTTTTTGGGTTCCGGCGTTACTATGGATGTTTGTGATTCGGATTCCTCTTTAAACCATAGGTCCCGGTCTAACAGGACTGCAGAGTGTTGAGTGCAGGGCTGTCAACCCTACCTATTAAAAAGAAAACATCTCCTGTCTTGAAATCTGCCAGTAGGCAGAACGGCCCTGAAGGCTGTGGGCTGTTACGCCCATGAAGAAGAAGTAGAAGGGTGGTTGAATTAATATTTTTGATAGAAACTGGAATATAGGTTTTATTCGACTTACGATTTCTTTCCGATTTATCGTCACATTGATTCTTGTAGAAATCTTTAGAAATTTTTTTTTTTTAATTTTAACATATTAGTTCTTATTAATTTATTTTAAACAATCCATTGAACGTAAAATGATCAAAAATATTTTAATATCAATAAGCATATGTTAATAACGTACTTGTACATACGTATGTAATGAATATTAATCGATAAATATGATAAAAAAAACTCACAATTATTCCAATATAAAATTTTCCTTTATTATTATTATAGTAAACATGCCCGACTCGTCGTTCAGTTGGTGAGCATTAGGGCTGAGATTCAATTTGCTGCCGTTTTTGTTGTAGACACTGTTTCAAAAAACGAGGAGAGTCGATGACATTTGAGATGTTCAGCATATAGACTCTTTGGTCTGATTACTTGGTGGGAGTTTTCGGGTTTTTCTCCCATACGATATGCACATGCGAGACAGTTCTGCCTAAAAGTCCTCCCGGCAGACACTACCCTAATTCTTCAACTACTCGAATGCCAAGCAAATGCATGGTAGTTTCCCGGAAGGCACTGTCTTCCTTCTTCAGCGATTCAGAGCCAAGTCAGACTTCTACTTCCAAGTCAGACTTCTACTGTACCGCTCTGCATGACACTGACGGTTAGACACAACTACATCATAGTAAACATAACCGTAATATTCACATCAATTAAATCTATGAGCAATCTCACACATTTCAAAAATATAGATTTCCATAATTTACTAATTCTTCTATATCGATAATATTGATTTAAAGGTCGGTTTTTTCTTCTTCTAGTAATCAATTTCTATCATTAATTAGTTTAAATAGAAAATTTGGCAATATCTCCAAAAATGTTCAGCCGTCATGAGTGGTCTTACAATGACAATTAATTATTTGTCATATACGAGGATAAGGTGAAAAGTTATCGGCTTGACACAGAGATGGCGCTCCAATCAACACAAATTTATGTTTCCTGCCTTAGTGCACCTGTCATTAGTTCGTATTAGTCAAACTTGAAGAAATTTGTTTGTGGGAAGCTCTTCGCATCCAATGAAGAAGTTGAGAGGGCCGTAGATGAATATTTTCACAACCTTTCGGACTCTCACTTCCGGGAAGGAATACTGATGTTGGAGAAACCTTGGACCAAGTGTGTTAAGTCAAGGGAGATTATGTAGAAAAATAAAACTTTTTTAACTGAAAGTCGCAGTCTTTCATTGTCAGGCAGAGAACTTTTCACCTTCATTCGTATTACTGCATGAATTGCAAAATCAACCACAAAAAAAAAAAAAATTAAGTCTTTTACCTATTTGGATTAAACGTTTCCGGATCTTCAAAGAATTCTGGGTCGTAGTGCATGGCGTAAATAGGAATACAAACCATCATTCCTTTTTCGATAACTATTCCTGTACTCCCTAACTCGTAATCTTCACAAGCTGTTCTGTCAAGGCTGAAGAAAAAAAAATGAATGGATTATATTCTTATGCAAATAATAGAATATTTGCTAAGTTAGTTGGCTGTTTTTTTAGCACATTTTAAAAAATTCTTACTTAAATACACATTGGATGAACTACTTCATAAAATGTTAAAATGAAAAAAATGAAAAAATGTACTGTATTGCGTTCTATTCATGCGCCAGTTAAATCCTGAGTAATGGTGGTTAAATAAAAAAATAATAATAAAAGAATACACCAATTTTATTTTACTCTAAAAATATTTATATTTAGATACTTTTCAAACTATTTTTCTAGAGTAAAATATATTAGGGGGACTGAAAAATAATATAATTTATTTTTTTGTATAGATTAAATTCAAATAAATAAACTTTTATTAGGTTTTTATTTTTAATCAATGATGTTGCTGTGACTAATCCTCAGTGTCCGGCTGTGAGGTATGGACACCCCATTAGTACTTATGTTGAGATGGAGCACTCATAGGTAGAAGTCTGACTTGGCTAATAGTTGCTGAAGAAGGAGGGCTGTGCCTACCGGAGATTATTAAGAGGAACGAATATGTACAGCGTATGGGAGATAACTCGGAAAACCCCCTCCAGGTAGTCCAATTCACGGGGCAAGATGCTGAACATCACAAACGCCATCGAGTCTATTCGTTTTTTTAAAGTAGTGTCTACAACAAAGCCGCCAGCGGATTGAACCTCCGCCCTACTGCTCACCAGTAGCGCACGTCGCCACGAGTCGGCCATCAATGATGTAATCAGCCTCATCATCAACAACAGCAGCACACTGCGAAGAAATTATATAACTTGAGCACTACAGCCTGTTACAAGCCAAGGCAGTCTCCATGAGCTTTCTCCATCTGACTCAGTCCTGGACCATCTGTTGACCCCATGACCCTTTAGATCTCTTTCGACTGAATCAACCTATCTGAGAGGTCTTGCTCTTCTTCGGGTGTAGGGGCCAATTCGGGATGGCCGAGTGGCTAGCGCTCTGGCGCTCGGTACCACAGATTTCGGTTTCGTGTCCCGGCGGTGCCATGGATGTTTGTAGTGATTCGGAATCCACTTTAAATTGTAGGTCCCGGTCTGTTTAGCCTAACGTGTGCACAAGATGACCGCAGAGCGACAAACCAAACCAAATCTTCTGGTGCCTTCAATTGCTGAAAAAGTAAATTTTTTTATTTGGATTTGAGTCGTTATATCTGAAAATGTGTTCCAGCCTAATGTGTTTTATAACTTTTACACTATCAGGTTCTTTGAATTTGTTGTCAATTTCTTTGTTATAGTGTATTCTACAGACATCGTTTTGCTTAACAGCACCAAATATTTTTCTTTCAAGAATTAACTGCCTATCTTTTCTAAATTTATTTAATGGCCAGCACTCGCTGCCATATAAAACGATTGGTCTGATTAAGGTCCTGTATAAGTTAATTGTTTTAATATTAATAATTTTTTATTGGAATTGGTTTCTTAACCCATAAAAACATACATTACTTTTCGGTCCCCCTACTAAATATCTCTTATAATTTAAATATTAACTCACTTGAGAGCAGGTGGATACATGCGCAGAGTTTCTGACACCACAGCATCTAGCACTTTCATCTCTCGCACAGTATCATAACTCATTTCACTCTAGAAAATTTCAATAGAAAAAAAATGTAAAAATTATTCCATTATTATATTTGAAAACAATATTACTAACAAATTACAGCATGCTTATAAATTGTTCGACTTATCTAATTCTTTGATTTTTTAATAAAAGTAACAATCAATATTCCAGCAAAAAAATTATTTTTAATTATTTTCTTTTATTTCCAACACTAGTATTAGAAACGTGGTTGTGACTTCAATTTTGTAGAAATAAGTTTTACGCTGTTAAACTTATTTCTATACTTACTCGGGAACTTATTTCTTCTTATAAGTTGCTGTTTTCGTCATGTACTATACGGTATCTAGAGATTTGAGTGTCAATACTGAATTTTTGTTTATTTATAAATTCGTGCGAAGGGATTATAGTTCTTTAATTTATAATAAGTTCAATATTCAACAAATAATGATTCACATTGGTGGAAAAATTGATCGATTGTTATTAACTAACTCCCCGGCACGGCAGTCCATGGTGGGCCAAGGTCGTCTGCCTACTGGCAGATTTCGAAACAAGAGATGTTTTCTTTTTACGAGGAAGGTTGTCAGGCCTACGCCCAACACTCAACTGTCATATTATGCCGAGACATACGGTTTAAAGTGGATTCCGAACCACTACAAACATCCATGGCACCGTCGGGACTCGAACCAGAATCCTGTGGCACCGAGCACTAGAACGCTGGTTTATAAGTTGTCATTACTATACTAAATACTAGCAATCAATATATTTTAAGTCCGATTACGTTGTTAATTAAAAAAAATACAATATTAGTATATCACTAAAATACATTGTTTTTCAAAATTAGTTGCTTCAGCCAGTAAATGAAGCTGCATTTGCCTTCTGCAGTATCCTTTAAATAAATTTGAAATTATGTTTCTTTTTTTTTCAACAGAGTGTAAAATGATAACAGAATGGATTCAAAACCGCCATCTTGCTTATTGCACAAAACAGGCATTTTGGTTATTGCAATGTATCAAGTTCGAAACCATTTTCTGCGATATCCTATTGGAATGGATACTGTCTTTACAGATAAATTACTCAAGATCTTCTATTGGAGGAGACTCGATGCTGATTGTGACAACGTTTGTGAAATTATCTCGCATCAATAGTCACTTTGTCAGGTAGGAGTTGTCCAGATTTTCTCCCGTGTGACATGCAAATGAGGAGTAATTACTCCTAAAAGTCCTCTCGGAAGGCAACGCCCTCATCCGTTTATGACAATGTTTGTAAAACCACTTTTCATCGTTATTAAGAATTATCAAGCACGTTCTTTTCTTTTCTACGCACCTCATCTGGAACTGATGCGAGACGGTTTTTATAAACAATGTCACAATCGCCATCGAGTCTCCTCGTTCTTAATATCAAATACTTTACTTTTCTCTACACCTCACTCTCGTACACTTACCTTTCTGAGAGGGAAATATGGGTGTATACCACGAATATCGTGTATACCATGAACAGTCTGTCTGGTGGGAGTTTTCTCCCATATGGCACGCAAATGCGAAGCAGTTACCCCTAAAAGTACTCCCGAAGGTACTGTCCTAACTTTTCGGAGTAGAACAACGATGAGTGTCGTGTGTGGGAGAGTGAGGTGTAGAGAAAAGGAAAATGAGGAGACTCGATGTCCACTGTGACATGTGACATGACCATTGCGAGGCGGTTATACAAACCGCCTCGCAATCAGTTCTGGGTGCAATGCGCAGAAAAGAAAAGAACGTATTTGATATTTCTTACTAAAAATGTCCATCAAGTTGGCTTACCGGAAGAAATCAAGTATAGAAATCAATCTATATCAGTTCCAATTACCCTTAGAATAAATTAAATAAAAAAACATTTTGTCAGCACTGTTTTATTAGCTTCAACTGATTTAACGAAATTATAACTCATTTTGCAAATCCACGTAAAACTGAGTTTCAAAAATATTAGGATATCAAAAAGGCTAACTTACATGCTTTTCAAACGCTTTGTCGACTTCTTCAATCAGTTTTTCTTGCCACTCTGGATTCGTTGCTAATGCATACGCCATGAAAGTGAGAGTGGAAGCGGTGGTTTCGTAGCCCACGATAAAGAACAGTATGCACTGGGCCAACATCTCGATCTCTGATAATTCTGAAAATAAAAGAGGGAAAAAATGTTTTATTTGATATTATATATTTAATATAATAAATAAATAATGTGGTCAATAATGTGCTTATTTGATGCAAAACGACTTGCTTTTATTCTTGTATGAAGAGAGCGTTTTCTTGTCTGCGCCATCCATGATGCTTCCGTACTGATCCGTTTCATCTTCAGCGATTTCTGAATGGAGTGATTGCTTTTCTTCATCACAGGCGTCCATCAAAATTTGCAGCACGTCGTTGTATCTCTGGAATATAAGATAAATATGCAAAGATATTATTACAATCATCGACTGCATTCATCTTACTTTTGCATATTCTCTTAGAGATTCTTGAACAATTCATTCTTCATGAAGTTCTTGTTCTATTCAACATTGCTATATTCACTTGGCTATTGAATTTGGCTATTCTTGCAGTATTCCAATCAACTGCTTCATATATCTCGTGCATTATTAAACATTGGCATATTCCTGAGTTTATGCGTCCGTTCTCCAATGTTCACACATGATAAGTTGAAATTTGCTTAGCAGATTTCAGTTTTTTTTTTTTTATTATTATTTTTTAAATCTATTTTCTTTTTTCAGTTTTGAACAATAACTGATGAACATAATCTATTGCCTGATTATGATTTATTGATACTTTTTCTTTGTTGGTTTAAGATTGCTGATAAATTTAGTTTTGTTTATTTAAAATTGCCGGTTAAATTTTTTTTTCTTGAGTGAAAATTTTCTAAAAGTACACTTACTTTTCCAGTTTCTTTCCTTTCCTTAACGACTTGAGTTATGACATCTTTATAGAAGCCTTCCCCGTGGATTTTGAATATTCTCAGTTTGAATAACAACCACACAGGGAGTAAAACTAGAAAGAGATTTATTTTGTATTATATTTGGTAGTTTTGATATAAATAATTCAAATTTCAAATGCAACTTATACTTTTATTGTTCACAAGGATATTAGTTGATGCTCTAAATCAGGAATGCAAAATCTTTAAAATTTCTTGGCCACATTTGAAAGGAAATATATATATCTTGCCTTACGTAAATTATTATTAACTATTAATTTATTAATTATTAACGATTTGGGTCTGAATGGCCGAGTGTCTAGAGTTCGGTGCCACAGTTTCGGGCGGTGCCATGGATGTTTGTAGAGGTTCGGAATCCACTTTAAGCCATAGGTCCCGGTCTCATGACTGTACGAGCGTCACGGAGCCCAATCAGACTTCTTCTCTCCCACATCATTCCCAAACTATAAAGGTGCAACTCAGCTCTAGGCAGTGATGTGGTGTGGTGTTGTCGGGTGTAGTAGTAATTTTTAGCGACTGTGATTGTTAAGCAAAAGAGTTAATCAAATGTATAATCTAACCTCTATGACAAATAAGCAAAAATATTTAGTATAATAATCTTCAATTTCTTTTCGACCCCTTTTTGTGAGGGGGAGAATAAGTCAAGAAATTTTGATCAATGAGCGTGCCCAGAAATTTTAATCATGGAAATGAGAAAACACCTTAGAAAATAAGAATAGAATATACAAATTAATAATATTTTTTTTTCATTCCATTTAAAAACTAATTTACTTTTCTATACTAGTATATTCTTATGTAAGTAGAACTATTTTTTTTAATAAATTTAGTGAAACTAGCCCATTCAAACCTGCATTTCTTTAGAAAACTTACAACTTCATAAAAGTATCTTGGCCACATACGTCCTACTGATTGAACAGCCTTGCTTTAAAAAATCAAAACCTCATACTACAACACTATCATGTTCAGACATGATAGTAAAAGAATACAAAAACAAACAAAAAGTACACAGTGATTATAATTAAAGTCCCACTTTCAAAATGCCGTAAAAAAAGAACCATTCGTTTCAATGAGTTTAAATTTGAACTGAAGATACTTGAAGAAGGGGGAACGGTATGGCAACAAAAAAAAAAGGTTCAACCGATTTGATATGACCTTGCCGTGGTGGATAGGCTTTCCACTCACAGTGTCACAACTGTTGAATAACTTGGAAATTAATTTTTTTCCATCGAAAAACCGAAACAATCAAGCACATTGAACACTACAGTTGGTCTAATGTGTAACTCATGCCAAATACGTTGTCATTTCGATTCAAAAATATCACTGGCAGCCGAATTCACTTTCTTTATGCCCCTTACAGCACCATCTATTAATACACTTTGGAACTTTTTTTAATGCCGTACTGTTTCCCCCTTTTTCAAGTATCTTCAGTTCAAATGTGAACTCATTGTGACGAGTGGTTCTTTTTTTTACGGCATTTTGAAAGCGGGAATTTAATTATAATCACCCTGTATTCTAAGACAAAACTAAATTTCGAAATAGAATTGAATAGAAAAAAGGGAAGTGACGATCACTGGCGCTTAACGGAAAATAAAAAAAATAACTCAGCGTGTGAAAAGTGATTGTTTCGTGACAAAAAGAGAAAAGGAAAAAAGAAACAGAAGAAAAAAAAATGGCCGAATTTAGGAAGAAACAATTACTGGTTTCTGAAAACGAGTTTTTGTGAAACAATTTAAAAGAAAGAATTGTCATGAAATGCGTGCTAAACAACATTGAAATAAAGAGAAAAATTAAATTGTATACCCAAGGATTGATATTGTTCAAAGTAACTCCAGTAGAAAATGTTTATGAAAGCTTTTTTTTTTTTAAAGAAAAAAAAAATTATTATGTAGCTCAGATTTTTTTGAATAAAACTATAGATAATATCAAAAAATAGAAATATTTATTATTATGCTTGCTTATTTTTTATGTACATCCAGGTTTTCTAAATGTATTGCATTGGCAAGAATGAAATTTGTAGTTAAAAATATTGTAAAATTTAGCAGCTTATTTTTTTTTTCTTGGAACTACATAATTTAAGTTTCGCAGTTTAAGAAATCTTTAAGCAACTTGAAAAAAAAAAAAAAAAAAAAAATTTACAATTTGGAACATGTATAATGTAGCAATTTTTTTTGCTATGATTTTAAAGATATTACATAATATAAAACTTCTATAAAAATATTTTAACCCTTAAATATGGGTATTGGGAAGCTGGGTGTTTCATGTCCTTGATCAATTTTTGACTTCCTTGATGATTTTCAACGTTTCCTATTGTTTATTTTAATTGCATTCACAAATTGTTCTTATTGATTTGTTTAAATTTCTTTCACGTGCTTTTTTTATAAAATCGTTTGGAATTCTATAGTTCTTTAATTAATCTGTTTTCTTTTTTCAATTCCTTCTATTAGGTCACACTCTCCCTATATATATCTTGTTCAAATTTTCAATCGTTCATAAAATACTTTTTATTCATCCACTCAAGTTCAAATACATTTTTTTTAACTTGTAGTGGATGACACTAGATGTTAATACATTTTTTTTTTCAAATATTAATTCAGTAATTAAATTTAATTCAGTAATTTTAGTTTTTTTTAGATTTAAGTTGCATATATCTACCAATAGATGGCGCCAGATAAACTTAAAAAAAATGAATGAAAATTATTTATAAAGGATTTTTTGCAATATAGAGAGAAAAAAGTAGGAATTGACTTTAAAATTTTTTTTTATATTACTTGTTTCAGATTTGAACAATAACCGATGAACATAATTTATTCCTTGAATATGATACATTGATATTGTTTGTTTGTTTGAGATTGTTTTTATACGTTTTGTATTTATATTAAATTCTAAATTTTATGGGTAACCTGTACATCGGGCCAGCCGATTAAATTTTATTTTTATTTATCTTTTTGTTCGTGTTATATTCGATAAGCATTCTTTTGTAAGACAAATTTAGTTTTATATTTATAATTTTTCTCCCTTTGAATTGATACTCACCATACAATAATACCTGTAGCATGTTTAATTCTGCGAAGTTTTCTTTGACGTGCTTCACAAAAACATTTTCCGGATCATTGTGAGCATCGATTTGTGTCCCGAAGGCGGCCTTCGCGATCACATCCATGGTGAAAGCGGCGAATAATCTGCAAAACATATATACAATCATGGTAATTCGCTTATAAACTGACTATGCTTTTAACCACTATTTGTACTACTAAATATTTCTCATTGTAAGAATATCTCAATGAAAAATGTGTTAATCATTTAATGGGTTAATTTAAAAAATTACAATGGTTTCCATTTATCAGGAATTTGTTTAATTTGTAATAACATGACTTTCAAGCCTATGTGAGTTGAATACAGGATGAAGTATACTCTATCTTTACATAACCCCACAGGAAAAATATCATTAAGATCAATTCTAGTTCCATGAAAAGCATTTTCTGCTTTTTTTTTAATGACGTTTATATTTGATTTTAAAGAAAAGCTCATTGAGATTAGTTCCATTTCTATGAAACGCATTTTCTGCTTTTTTTCCCCCTTTAATGATTATATTTCATTAAAAAAAAGCGCTATATTTCTATGAAACTCATTTTCTAAATTTTTTTAATGACGTTTATATTTCATTAAAAAAAACTCATCGAGATTAGTTTCATTTCTATGAAATGCATTTTCTGCTTTTTTAATGACGTTTATATTTTTATACTTGCTGAAATTTTCGTTTAATTTAAATAATTGATGAAAATTCAGTTGTGATGCACATCGCTTTCGTTCTGCTACATGATATATTTTTTTATTGCAGAATAAGGCTATCATAGATCATTAACAAATCTTTTTATGTGGTGGTGGGGGTCAAACTGAATGATTTTTTATTGTTAACGAATAGCTATTGGTCTTTCTTATTTCTGCAGTATCTTTTTTTTTCCCCGATTAACATTCAAATGGATCCAATAATGTAAACCTTAGGCACCTTATATTCATCAGATTAGTAACATTATTTATTACGCGTTCGTTTCTTAGCAAAATATTTTGTTTCAGGAACGAGTTATATATGACATCATACTTTATTTCATTCATATTCAAAATTAATTAATTTATTTAAAAAAGAATTGAAGAAATAAAATTGCTCTTCAGCTAATTTTTTAAAAGTTAAATAAAGCAGAAATTCCACGCTTAATAATATTATCTTTGTAAAATATTAAACAAATTTCCACCTCATAGTCCTGTAATAATTTATGGAACTTCTGCTTTAAATTACACATTATAAAATACATATTAGTTAACAATATGGATTCTTGTAACATAAAGAAAGATAAAAATGAAATTTTAAACAAAGCTTTCTATATTGTTAATAAAATCAGATTTTGTTGGATGAACTATTAGAATTTAATTACCCCTTGCACTCAACCGGTTTGCCTTCTTTGGAATTTTTTTCCAGAACTTCTATCGTGGATTTCGAACAATCATTAATGATGGATCCCATCTGTGAAAAAAATTAATAATAATAAATAAATAATAATAATAATAATAATAATAAATAAATTTAAATCATATTTTAAAAATATGTTTTATGTATTAAAAGTAAGAACGAACTGCCAAAAATGATTCCTTTAATTAGTATAAATTAATATTATCTTCAAAATCCATGGAAACATACACTTTAAAAGAAAGATTATTTTTTTCAATTATAAGTGACTTTTTAAGGGCTTTATGTGCCACATTTTTTTTTTCTTCTTTTGAATTCGCTAGTCACTCTAAGGATGCCCGACTCATGGCAACGTGCGCCGCTGGTGAGGATTAGGGCTGAGGTTCAATCCGCTGGCATCTTGTGGTAGACATTGTTTCAAAAGTGATGTTCAGTATCCTGATTTGTTAGCCAGACTACCTGGTGATAGTTTTCTCCCGTACGATACGCAACTGCAGAGTAGTTCCCCCTAAAAGTCTTCCCAGAAGGCATGACCCTATCTACGGGTGATTTCTACCTACGGGTGCTCCATAACAACAAAAGCTGCACCTCCCTTTCCCTCCAACCACGAGTAGATACTCATGAGATGTCCGTCCCGAACTGCAGAGCATTGAGGATTAGACACAACAGACACACTCTAAAGGTTGTTATTTCCGAATACCAGGAACTTTGATTTTCATTCTTATTCTTATTGCTTATTTTGCCTTACCCAGGATACATCACTACATCACACACCCACAATTTTAAAGGAATACCTTCAGGAATGGCAGATGATCTCGAAGAGGAGAGGGTGCGAACAAAATATGTGTCACCTGGGGTTGTTTCTTCATAATTGGGAATGCAACTTCACCCAAATCATTTTATTGCAAATGAATTTCTATTTTCCAAACTGTAAAGAAGCATAACAGCTCTAGGAACAGTGGTGTAGTAAATACTAGCGATTCAGAAACTTCGAACCAGCCAAATGTTGATAAGGCATTCAATAAAAAAAAAAAATTTTCTTTTTCGTTAATTTATTATTTATTTTACTGTTTTTATTTTTTTCCCTCGCTTTTTTTATACACAGTTGAAAAAGCAACCTACCTGTCGCATTCTTTTTGATGTAAAAGCTGGACTTATGATTGTGCGAACTCGTTTCCAGTCTTCTCCCTGGAGTGCAGTAATCGCATTCTGTGATATGGTATTTCTACCTCCTGCTTCCTAAAAAAAACACAGTTAATTTTCAATAAATGGCACTAAAAGCTCCAATAAAGTAATTTTCAATAGATATATTTATACAATATTAGTACAACTTCTTCTTCATTGGCGCAACAGCCCCATGTGCGTCTGCCTACTGGTAGATTTCGAGACAGGTGATGCTTCCTTTTTACGGTTTAGGGTTGTCAGCACTACGCCCAAAGCTCTACAGTCATATGAGACCAGGACCTAAGGTTTAAAGAGGATTCCAAATCACAAATATCCATGGCACCGCCGGAACCCAATAAACACCGAGCCGGACACCGAAACCTGTGGCACCGAGCTCTAGTCACTTGGCCATCAGGCCCCATTAGTACAACTTACAAATATAAATTAAATACAAAAATCTATAGTATAGGCTATTAAAGAAAGGTAAGACTAAAAGACTGCTTTAGAAACTTTTGTTTGAGAATGTATTTCTCTTTCTACACATATTATTTGCCCTACACTTTGTTATTAAACAACAGCAAATCTAGTGATTTACACTTCAAATTCTGATGCAGTATTAGTTTTTAGGATTAATATATAATTTCTTTATTAAAATTTAATTATTTTTGTCAATAAAATCGCAAATTGAGTAATTGTATCATCATCGTTATCATCTGTGACGCAACAGCCCCATGGTGGGCCAACGCCGTCAGCCTATTGGAAGATTTTTGGACAGAAGATGTTTTGTTTTTACGCGGTAGGGTTGTCAGCCCAGTGACCAACGCTCTACAGCCATATTAGACCGGGACCTTCGATTTAAAATGGATTCCGAACTATAAACATCCATGGCACCGTTGGGACTCGAATCCGAAACCTGTGGCACCGAGCGCTAGAGTGCTAGTCACTCGGCCATCAAAGCCCCACGAGTAATTTTATAGATATAACATTATAAACAAAAAATTAATCTTAGCTATGAAATTTCTAATGATATCAGCTTTCAAAAAGTCTTTGAAGACAATTTAAAAAAAAAAAAATAAAACTATAAAAAGGTAAAAGTATACACTCAAGAGCCAAAACATTATGACCACCCCTACATTTTGCAATGAACTTGCCTGGATGACGTGGAAGGCATGTGATCAGGTGGAAGTGGTATTTAACTGGTATTAATCCATGCCAAGGCGGGTTGAAGCTGTGTTGCGCGCCAAAGGTGGGCCGACCCGTTATTGACAGGG
The DNA here is from genome assembly GCA_021605075.1 of Caerostris darwini. Classification (NCBI taxonomy): domain Eukaryota; kingdom Metazoa; phylum Arthropoda; class Arachnida; order Araneae; family Araneidae; genus Caerostris; species Caerostris darwini. Next base: position 375,373 of record BPLQ01003280.1, read on the forward strand.
GGTCATAATGTTTTGGCTCTTGAGTGCATAGATATACAGTGGGCCACAAAATTGAGTATACACCTTAGAAACTTAGAGACTTTTTGCAATTACAAATTAAATATTGCTTTAAGATGATTGAATTTTTTACCTTATATACCTTTAGTCTATGCTTTACCGTACTACACTTATAAAATTGTTACGTTTATTTATTTTTTACGAAAAAAAATAAAAGATCTGAGACGAGAGGAAAAACACCACCACAAAAATAAGTATACACCTTTATTAATTTCCTTTTAACGTACAAATTAATATTTTGTTGCATAACCTTTTGCTTGAATTACAGCTTGTAATCTTTTGGACATAGATTCTACTAGTGTTTTAGTGGTTTCAACGGAAATTTTAGCCCATTCCTCTCTCAGAACCTTCTTGAAAACTTCCTTGCTTGTGATTTCGTGCTCATGTACAGCTTTCTCTAATTGCGACCACAAATTTTCGATGACGTTTAGGTCTGGAGACTGGACTGGAGTGTGTAATTGCTTCTTGCAATGGTACAGTAAGTATAACTGCACAATCTTCGCTGTATGCTTGGGGTCGTTGTCCTGCTGGAATAGGAAGCTTGACCCAAGCCCCAACTTACTGGCACTTTTTTTCAAGTTATCATTTAAAATCCCCAAATATACATGTTTGTCCATAATACCATCAATAAAAGCAAGCTCTCCAACTCCTCCAGCCGACATACAACCCCAAACGAGGACAGATCCACCTCCGAACTTGACTGTCTTAAATGGTGTTTTTAGGTGCCAGTGCTTTCCCAGCTTCTCTCCATATTTTAAATCGTCCACCGCTCCGCAAAGATTAAACTTACTTTCATCAGAAAATATTACAGTGTTCCAGAAAGAAATGGGCTTTAAACGATGTTCTTTGGCGAAAATCACTCTCTTTTGTCTATTCACATACTTGATGAGTGGCTTTCATATTAGTGTACGGCCATGAAACCCATATTGGTGAAGGGTACGTCGAATTGTTTCAACTGAGATCTTTTTCCTGATTGTAGAGGACATCGATAAAGCTAGTTTAGAGGCACTCGCCCTCGGATCTTTCTTTACTGAGTGAATGATCTTCCTCTTCGCTGTAGTACTCAGTATTTCTTTACGTCCTCTTGCAGGAATATTGGCCACAGATCCAGTTTTTTTATACTTCTGTAGTATTTTTTGGACACAACCATGAGTTACACCAATCAACGAAGCGATTTCTCGAAGAGATTTGCCCTCTTTCGACCATTTTACAACCAATAAACGCTCAGATTCAGTAGTTTCTCTACGAGAGCTCATTTTAAGATTTTTAATGAGAAAAAATACTATTTAAAAGCGTTGAAGTGCAATAGCACGTGTTATAAGCAGCAGCTACTCCTGAAACTCTTTAAAGAAAATTTGAAACTAAAAAAAGTGGTGGCATAATTTACAAATATAAGAAATGTATACTCAATTTTGTGGCATGATTTTCTATCTTTTCTTCGAATCGCTTAACTTTTTTCGTAATAAATAAGTTAACTATAGAATTGTGTTATTATAGGATGGTAAAGCAGAGATTAAAGTATCTAGGATAAAAAAATTTATCTATTTAAATCAATATTTAATTTGTAATTGGAAGAAGTTTAAAAGTTTTAGAGGTGTATACTCAATTTTGTGGCTCACTGTATATCCTTATTATATCTATCCATATTACCGAATATTATGCAGTTGTGCTTATTTTTACTTATGTTATCAGATTATGATTACAAATAATATGTTTCAAAAGATGTTAGCTTAAAAAAAATTATAGAATGAAATAAAGTAAAATGTCTGATAGTTTAAATATAAATAAATTCTGCCTAAACAATAAATTATTTTTAAAATTGTTTGCTTTAAAGTAATGTAATAAAACCATAGGTACCTTTCTATAATGAAACTTGTGAAAATCTTTTACCAAAACATCCCTTATAAGATCGGGATCACTTAACACAAAACGCGGGTTGTTCCACTCGAAAGAGCTGAAAGAAATACAAATTTATTAAGGTGAGTGATGCATTTGCAAGATTCCAGCATAGAAAAAAACAATAAATGGCTAATTTTTAAATCATATTCGTAAAAATAAAAAACATTAAATCATTTCTCTAATGCAATAGGTATAAATATATACGAAAATTAAATCTATTGGAAAAAAAAAAAAAAAAAAAAAAAAAAAATGCAGTTCTGTTTGAAATAAAGTTCACTGACATCTTAAAATTCTCCATAAAACACTTATAATAATACATGATTTAATAATGCAATTTCGAAGATATGATATGATGATATATGGCTTATAAATATCATCATGCTTACAAAAATGAATAATGTTAACCTGTATTTTGAAAATTATAAATTCGGGACATTTCAGTTGATATATTTGCATCATTTTCCCTGGCTACAGGAAACAATATATATCATATAAGCCTGACTCATGGCACACGCGTTCCTGGTGACCATTAGGGCAGAGGTTCAACCCGCTAGCGGCTTTGTCGTAGACTCGATAGGAGGAGAGACGGAGAGAAGATTCAATGATATTTAAGATGTTCAACAACTTGTCTCGCTAATCGGACTACCTGGTGGGAGTTTTCCAGGTATTCTCCCTTACTATATACAAATGAAGAGTTGTTCACCCTAAAAAAGTCTTCCCGGAAGGCATTGCCCTCCTTCTTCAGCTACACGTAGCCAAGTCAGACTTCTACATACGGGTGTTCCATCTCAACAGTATATATATATATATATATATAGTATTTCCTGCAATTAGGATGGCGTACAGTATATATATATATTGCTGTTTTCTCGAATGGAGAGCATTTTGAAGATTAGTCATTTCACATATAAAGTCAGATCTCAGCATTATGGCTAGCTTTCTACTTCATTTTCTTTTTATAATACTTATGTTGACATTACTATCTTTATTTTATTTCCATGTTTGCATCCTGTTGGTCCAACGTGTTTCATTTTAAAAAGGCTTCAAATTGAAACTGTAACTAGGATCACGCTTAATTTTTAAATACGATATTTTTCAAATGATTTCATTTTAAGTTCAATATGGATATTTTCAATGCAACAAAATTAATATCTAGTATTTTCGTTTAATTGGGGAAAATATCGATGAAGATTTAAAATCGGTATTCAAGAGAATTTCTAAAAGAAAGGCTATTGAGTTTGAGTTAATAAAAAATATTTTCCTAACGTTGATTACAAAGTTGAGAAACAGCTATTAAAAAAAAAAACCTGTTATTTTTAGTTACTCATCTAAAAATAAATAATAGATTAAGAAAAGGGGGAATTTGGGCTTAGCTGTGTTATACTAATTTAGCTATACGAAATATTAACACATCCCGTGCAGATAAACGTTCAAATTTATGATTTTTATTTAAGAGCACATTTAGCAAACAATACTAGAACATTATTTCTCCTTACCCGACAGCTCTTCCATATTTTCCGATGTCTTGCTTCCAAACTTCATTCGTAGGCTAAGCAAAAAATAATCACGCATAATTATGCATAAAAGGAAAATAATAGAGCAGATATTGAAATGTTTAATAACTTTAATTATTTTTTAAATATTGTCAATGAGTTGGCAGTTATACAGCAAAATTAACATTATCTGTGGTACATCAGGAAAAAGTTAAACTTCATCTACATCGCACCAACCAAATTTGAAACAAACACTCCCAAGGATAGCATCTTGCCAATTCACACACTCCTTTAGCCTAACTGAAGGAGTTTTCGGCTTACGGATTTATCGTCATCATATACAGCACAGTAGCGGGAAATTGCGATTCATCCTCTTTTGTCGAGTTTCCAATCAAGTTGCTCCAGTAGTTGCGTGATTGAATTGTTAAATTCGTATCTGGCTTTATGTGCATTTGTTGAATCATCGATAAAACATATTCTACGTTAAAAAAAATATTAATAAAAATAAAAAAAAAACTCGTTATTTGAATACTTCTAAAAATGTACTGTAATCTAAAACGCGGTCAATTTTAAAGAGCCCGATTCGTGGCTCAATGGTAACGCACGCTGCTGGTGAGCATTAGGACTGAGGTTCAATTCGCTGGCGGCATTTTGTAGACACTAGTCAAAAACGAGGAGACTCGATGACGTTTGGGATGTTCAGTCTCTTGCCTCGTGAGTCAGACTGCTTGGTGGGAATTTTCCGGGTTTTCTCCCATACGATACGCAAATGCGGGGGAAGAAAAGGTCTTCCCGGACGGCACTGCCCTCCTTCTTCAGCGACTCGGATCCAACAGAAGCTGACCCTTATACCATTTTCCTTCCTTCTATGTGTAGATTACTCGTGGTATGTGCGTCCCGCACTTCTGGATACTGAGGATTTAACATAGCAGACCCTCTCTAAGGGTTGTTATTTCCGAATGTCAGGAACTTTGATCTTAATTTTGATTTTTATTGCTGATTAGCAGATTTTTCCTTACCCAGGACTGCATCACACCCACAATTTTGAAGGAACACCTTCAGAACGGCAGATGATCTCTACGAAGGAAGGGTGCGAACACTCCAGATGTTTTACTTGGGGGTGTTTCTTCATAATTGTTAGCGCTACTTCGCCCAAATCATTTTAGGAACCGACACTGGGAATGAGTTACAACAATTTTAAAGAAAAAGAATAAAATGATAGAATGAATAGAATTGTAAAAGGAAATTTATCTTAAATTGATTTCATGCCATTTAATGATTGGAAAAAAAATTCTTTGTTTGTTTTTGAACAGTTTTCTAACGGCATTGTCAGACAAATTTTGTTCAAAACATTTTTAAACTGTTGGTGAAATGTTTTGTAGCTAGGGAGCGAAGTTCGGCATCTAATGTTGCCGTGCCTTCTACATGCGAAATAATCTGTGTTATTTCAACGTTTAATTTTTCCTATTGATATTTTATTTATCTTTTTTTATTTCCAATGGCCGGCTACAATAAGTAATAAAATAAGAAAGAAAAGGAACACAAAGAACATGAAAACAACAACGAGAATCGAAAGAAATCACATAGTGACATGTTTAGCCCATAAGGTCCCTAGCCTCCCAATAACGACCCTACACAGTAGAGGAAACAAGTGCAGGGCAGACAGGAAGGTGAGATGAATCCATGTCCAATTAAAGACTGCAGAGCATGCATTTTGGGCTTGCAAATATTTTCATACGGAAAAGATGATTGGCCATACAATCATGGCCCGTCAGGAGTCTGTAAAGGGCAACAGCTTTAAACCTGGGCTGAACAGGGATGTTTAAAATAAAGTTAAACCAGGTTTTAGATGAGTTGCCTTCAAGTAGATTATCAGATAGAGTGTTCCGAAAAAAGTCTCGGATCATCAGTTTCATCGAGTGGAAAGAGATGTCTCTACAAAAGGTTTGGGTGATGGTTGTTCCTTTTTTGGCAAGAGAATCCGCCTTGTCATTACCCAAGATCCCACAATGGCCTGGGATCCACTGCAAAACGATATCCTTGCCTTTTGAATTCTATTTATCTTAAGATCAAGGAATATTACCTTTCTATTGGCCAAGTACATGAGCTTGATCATATTCATTCGTGGCACGTAAGGTATACCTCTTTTCTTCCAATAGTTGTCATTTCTTGAGACATACCTGAAAATGTAATATAATAATAATAAACATTTATTACTATATTCCACGGGGCCTATCTGGCATGACAGAACAGGGATACTATTCCAATCTTTATCTTATAACAAAATAAGATACTGAAGTATCCGAAGGGGAAAAAAAACGTATTCAGTACTTTTTTCTAATTTTTACAAATAATACATTAGAATATAGAGGTCAACTATTGATACAGGCTTCGTTTGATTAAAAGTAAATACTAAAATGTTAAAAAAAATAATGCATGTAAATACTAAAATGTTAAAAAAAATAATGCATTCAATATTATCTATTTTATTATTAATTATAACTAACCTTTGTTAAAAATGTGCTTCTATCGAAATAATAATAATAATAATAGCGAATAATATTAGCAAAATTTTCCATTGAATTTTCTGTTCTGTCATGACGTGTTTGTGCAGAGCTGCGCATGCGCCACATCTTCTAAATAAAAAAAAAATTTCTATTGAAAGCCGTCAAGGTCATTTATAATGACGGACGCTCCATAAGTTTGGATGAGAGAAAAAAAAATTTTTCCCCTTGTCAGAGCATTTCTCAAATGAATACGTGCAATAAATTATATTATTAGTTATTTTCGTTTTTTAAATCTTAGTAAGTAAGTAAATAACGCAATATGTTTGAAATATTTTTAAAAAATATACTCTGATGAGAATAAAAATATTTTAATAAAACACTTAGAAACAAGAATTAATTATACCTTATTAATATTTTGCGTAATTAATACATTTTTATCTATATAGATATAGAGATTTATTAAATATAATTCAGTTTAAGCAAAATCTGTCTTATTTTCTATAATAAAAACAAGATGTATTAAACTATAATTTTAAACGTAATTTTTATTATGAAAATCATTATAAATTAAAGATTAATAATTAATCAACGATTAGTAATAATATATTATTAATTATTAATCATATCTATTATTAATGATATATTATTAATAATAAATTAGATCTCTAATTTTAAATAATTAGACAATGGTTAAAAAAAATTTTTTGAAACGTAATAACACAATAGATCTTTATTTCACACAGATTAATGTTAAGTATTAATAAAAATTTTGGAAAATATCATGGATTGTTATATTTTATGAGTTATGTGGAGTTTATAACTTTATTATTATTATTATTAACTTTTAAGCGTATGAAATATAATAAATTAGTGGTTATGGATTCTTACAGAATAAGAATGAATTTTAAAATTCTTTAGAAATATTTTCAATATAAAATATCTTCTCCAAATCATTGTATTTCTTGTAAATAACATTAAAATATTTTTTTTAAAAAAAACTGTGTATGGGTTACATGAGTAAAATTTCCAAAATCTTCCCTTTATATACTTTTTATTTTTATAATGTAAGAATGATAGAATGTTTTTTTTTATTATTATTATCTATATATTCATAAAATAAATTTAAATATGTTATTAGATTAAAATTTACTTATATTTCTAAAAATAGGGAATCTTAAAATAAAATTTAAATAAGAAGTATTTTATGTACTGAAACTTACAAATACACCGACGTACAATATCCTACAAATGCAGTTATTAATATTGATATCCAAATATATATATCAAATCCAAACATGTCTGCAAAAATATTATTTTCTAGCTAAAATAATAACAATCCTGTGGATGTTGCTGTTCTAGAATGATTTGTAAACACAGAAACTTCTTACAAACTGTCAAAATATGTCTATTTTTACAGAGAACAATCTTTTTTAACCACTGCTGCTTCGCTTTTTCCTTACACACAGAAGTGTCAGCAGCATAATGCTCGATTCTGGCCTGAAACACAGGTTTTAAGCCTTTCGAATCAATTGTTTTACGCATGCGCACTTTTCAGTTATTTTATCTTTGTGTATTTGATTCTTTTCGTTTGAAGGAACCAATGAGGAGACTGCAGCTCGTTTACGTCATGCAAGGATGAAATCATCACGTGTTACGTCATTTGCTTCACACGTGTTAAGATTGCCAACAGTTGCATAACCGTTAACTTAGCCCATTTTTTTTTTTTTTTTATTTATAAAATGCTTTCTGTTATAAAAGATAAAAATTTACGTTTTCCAGAGATAAAAATTCAAAAAGATAGAATGATTGAGTAAAAATAAGTAAAGATGAGATATCAGGGATATTTAGCATGTTTTGACTTGAAGAATTGTTAACTTCTCATACACTAAAGATGGAAAAAATATTTAATTTTCCGTTATCTCTTTTGAAAGTTAATAATTAATTTAAACAGTTTTTAATACAGCCTAGAGCCTGATGGCCGAGTGACTAGCGTTGTTTCGCTTGGTGCCACATGGTTCGAGTCCGAGTGGTGCCATGGATGTTTGTAATGGTTCGGAATCCACTTTAAGCCGTAGGTCCTTGTCTAATATGATTGTAGAGAATTGGGCAAGGGCTGACGACTCTACCCCGTAAAAAAGGCAGCGTTAGACTTACAAGGCAAAAGTTAGACTTTTACCTACGGGTGCTTCATCCCAACAGAAGCTGTCTCCTTTACCTCCGTCCATGAGACCACATTGCTCTATATTTTGCTGCCTACGAAGTGGAATAAGAAACAACAATAAAATATAGCCTTTATTTTTGCAATATAACTTGTTATTTATATGAATTTACCTGTTTTTTTTTTTTTTTTTTTTTTCCAAATTTGTTTTTGATAATTAGAGCAACGATATCATCTCTAAAATATAAAATTTAAAATTATATGCTTTATTTGTTGAGATCTAAAATTTATAATTATTGAAGGGAAAAAATCTGTAGTCCCCCCCTCCCTTTTTACTTTATTTTTATAAATTATCTCGTAACTTCTGTTTCATTTAGAGTAACTTCATTTGAAGCTGCACGGTATATAATTGTAATTTGAATGCAATGGGATGACCTGCATTGACAAGTAAGAATTTGTAGAATTAGTAGAGAATGCTGGTGTGCGTCTACCCAACCCAATAAATAGTCGCTCTGAGGGACTATGTATGCAATTTACTGTTGTAGAGGAGAGATATTTTGATATAGAGATATCTTGATAGAGAGATCATCAGAGATACCTTGATCTCTTGTATCAGAAATACAAGAGAGATCTCAGAGATACCTTGATCTCTTGTATCAGAGATGAAAGATATCAGAGATACCTTGCGTTGTCATCGAAGCACGTTTCCATCCAGAACTAGAGGCACGCTAACAACATGTTGCATATAACATAAGAACTGTTTGTCTCAATACCGGATCGTATACATAGTGCATTCGAACTAAAGGTTATGCAATGATGTATTAGATCCATTATTTCTTTATAATCTTCCTAGAATAAATTATGTATTTGCTATTTGCTTTTTTTACACGCTTAATCAGCGACAAAAACACACTTGTAAAATTAAAACATCTTCTGACAATTCTTTCTTGAGGCACTGATGTTTGAGGCTATGGCCATGCATCAGAAATTGAAACCAATTTTATAAAATTTATTATTATTATTTCCTATTTCGTCATCATATTTCAAGAATATGTATATATATAATTCTGTAGTGTTGTCGGTTTGAGCGGTCCCCACGTTGAGCGACAGATTGTAGTGTGCAGGTTGGGCAATTTGATTGTAACTGGGTTGGAGTTAGGTGGAGATACTTGAGACATAGATTGGAGAACTCACAGCTTTATTGACACACGCACAAACACCACACACATGCAATATTTAAGACATATCATTATAGATTCGTAGAAGGATTTCATTACTAAGCCGAAAACCTGATACTAAGGTGCGCGCGGGATGCGCGAAATATATTTCCTCTCCGGGTGAGAGTTCGTAGGCCAACGAATGTGCGGGGTGTGTTAAATATATTTTCACTCTGGAGGAAAGCTTATAAACTAAACTTTTGTATAACTTAAACAGCCAACCCGAATGATCTTGCGGGCCAATTTGGAAATGCATCCTAACTCCGCGGGATGCAAATAAAATTATACATCCCCCTATTAGATTTAGACCTACTATAGACTTTTTTTGGAATGAAAAATTAAAACATAATGAGTTATTATTTTTGTGTTTACTGATATTCATACATGTAAACATGGATGATATAATAATAATGATACTAAACGCACATTGTAAAGAAATAGATAACACTGAAAATTAAATATGAAAAATGTGTAAATATAAACGAAACAAAGAAAAATGAAATCATAAAAAAATATTTATTTTACTAGTGCGATATTTGTTTCTCCATTCTTTCACTTAAATTTTGCAAATCGATCTCAATTTGGATATATAAACATCACAATGGGTGTTGCTGGTTAGCGTCCGTTATGTTTGAACGTGTTTTGTGTTTGAACTATTTAATTTTGGGGGAAAAAAAAAGCAAAAAAAAAAAAAAAAAAAAAAAAAAATGATTGGCGGGTGTAAGTTTAATCAAACGCTCCAACAACTTCAAGAGTCTGGTTTGCTCTGCTATCAACGATCAACTGTGTATATCTAGGGATGGTCACTCATCACTGAGATCACTTACAGTGAAACATAGAACATGTTACATTAAATGTTCCAAGATACGCGAGCATCATGAGTTCGCAGAATATAATTTAATTATTCTGCGAACTCATAACTGTAAACTCATGAATAAAAGAGGCAATATGTGCCCTATATTCGCAAGCATATTATTTTAAAATCAAAGTTAATTTTTTCTCATAATTTCGACAGTTAATTTCTGACTATATGGATGCACACATAATGTATTTTTTTTTAATACATTGGTTTTTCACTACTTTGGCCATTGTAAAATAAATATATTTTGTAAAAGTGTGATAAATCTCACGGACCGGAAAAATATTGAAGGCAGGCCGCGGTTTGGCCACCCCTGGTATACATGATTACTGACTATTTCTAATGAACGCCACAGGGCAGTGCACAGGAGGACGCACGGTTGCATTTCTAGAATTTATATATACATATGTTGGCATGTATGATGAAAAATGCTTCTTAAAAATAATAATATTAAACGCCACCTAAAATGTCAAAACATTTTTAAAATTTTACCTTTTTAACATTTTTAAATGTCAATTAATTTTTAATTTTGATTCTCATGATTAAAACATTCAACGTGAAAAATGCTTATAAATTATATTAAAAATTTTAAATATAACCTAAATTCTCATTTAATTGTAAATTATTTTCATCCGAGTCATATTAAATTATTGGATAATATTAACAACAACAGCAAATATTAAAAAAAAAAAAATTGTTTACAATTCAATATTAAACAAGTAATATAAAAAACAAAAATTTTTTTTAATCAATTCCTACTTTTTTTTCACTATATTGCAGAAAGTCCTTTATAAATAAAGTTGAAATTTTCCTCTTACATCTGACGCCATCTATTGGTAGATACATGCAACTTAAATCTAAAAAGAACTAAAATTAATTAATTTAATTTAATTAATGAATTAATATTTGAAAAAATTGTATTAACGTCAAGTGTCATCCATTACAAGCTCAAAAAATGTATTTGAACTTGAGTGAAAAAAAAAAAAATATTTAATTTGAACAAGATATATATAGGGAGAGTGTGAACTAATAGTAGGAATTGAAGAAAAAAGAAAACAGATTAAATAAAAAAAATTATAGAATTTCAAGCGATTTTATAAAAAAGCACTTGAAAGAAATGCAAATAAACCGACAAGAATAATCCGTGAAAATAATTAAAAAAACGTGGAAAATTGTCAAGGAAACCAAAAGCTGATCGAGTACACGAAAAACACAGCTCTCCAAAATAATACCCATATTTATGGGTAAAAATATTTTTATTTAAACATTATATTATATTTTTAAAAGCATAGCAAAAAAAAAAAAAAAAAAAAAAAAAAAAAAAAAAAAAAAAGGCTACATTATACATGTTCGAAATTGTATTTTTTCTAAGTTGCTTAAAGATTTCTTAAACTGCGAAACTAAAATTCTGTAGTTCCAAATAAAAAAATTATAAGTTGCTAAATTTTACAATATTGTTAACTACAAATTTCATTCTTGCCAACCCAATACCTGTAGTAAAACCTGAATGTGCTTTGTATTTGAACTTGAGTGGATGAATAAAAAGTGTTTTGGAACGATTGAAAATTTGAACAAGATATATATAGGGAGAATGTGAGCTAATAGTAGGAATTGAAAAAAATTGTAGTAATGTCCATAAATATTTAAAAAAAATTGTTTTCTAAGGAATAATGTTTTTGTTCTTTATGTTATAGGAGAGCAAAGGTTCCGTTTAAAAAACGGAGCGAATGCTTTGCTTGGCCATTGGAAATAAATAACTTTCTGTTTTTTGATGACCTAGACGTTATCATTCCAGGACAAAAATTCAGTAAGTTTAATTTTGATTTAGAATTGTTAAATATTTAATTCTCAAAATTTATTATATCTCATTTATTCAGTTTAAATTATTATTATTATTTTTTCATTTGAATTTTTTTTTTTTTTTTTATCTTGGCTGATACTTTTTATTATCATTATTATTACACAAATATTTATAACAGGTTGCAGTATAACGAGGATTGTTAAGCGCGTTGTTTTATAACGCTCTTTAAATTGTATTTATGTTTTATGTATTTTAAATGTTTTTCAACTAATTTATAATCGATAAATAAATAGTCCTAATATTGCATATTTGTATAAAAGTATTTTTTAATATTTTTAATCCTTGAAGGAAGTTTTCATTTCTTTTTTTTTTTTTTAATTTGCCCATTTTTAAAAATATGATTCAAAAATGTATTGTTGCAATAAATTAATTCTTTTTTATTTAAATAAAAATTTGTAAAGTTTGAAATTTCATTTTAGGAAACAAAAAAAAATATTAAAATCGAAAGGTTTTGGTATTTGCATTGCTTTTCCCAGTTTCTATAACAAATTTTATAACCATAGTTTGTGCTGCCATCTAACGATGGATATTTTATTTAAAATTTTCTTGCTTTTCAGAAAAGAGAAAAAATTTCAGAAAAGTCCATGTATTACACCTGGAAACAAAATAAATAAAATATTATTTGATATATGCATACGACTCGTATGGAATTAGTGTTAATTGAACTTTTATTTTATCATTTTCCAGGTCATCTCTTAAAATGCTTTACCTTTTTTTTAAATATAAAATATTTACAGATGGCGATTCTAGTAATTCAGTTAGTACTACATAAAACTTCCCTAAAAACATTAATGTATAATCCTCAATACATGATTCATATACCAATACATAAGTTGTTGATCAAACATCAATACATAATGGAAGTTAATCAGTCTTGCAATAACAAGAATATAAGATTTTGGCCTATTTATATTTAAAAAACAATTAATTTTATCAATACTGAATATTATTCTACAATAAAAAATAGATTTGTATAAATTTCATCAAACAAACATAAAATAATGTTTAACAGATGTGGTTTTTTTTCATCCAACAGTGTAATTTTTGAATTAATTTGAATTATTTCCTTAAATTTATAATTGACATTAGTTGAATTTACTTAAAGACATTTATATTTTGTTTCAACCGTTATATATAAATGCTAGAAATTTATTTATTAACGCCGTTTATTTTGATTTCATTAATAATTAATGGCAGCGTGTTGCAAATAGCATATCAGATAATTAAATTGAGAATAAACAATTAATTTTCCATAAAAAAATTTAATCACATCAAACAAAACAAAGGACATCGTCCATGTCGTATGTCAAATAGTAATTCATGTCGTATGTCAAATAGTAATTCATGTCGTATGCCAATTAGTATTTCATGTCGTTATAACATAGAGAAAGATAAATATTTATTGGATTTAGACGAAACGACAGATCGTGATGATCAAATGGTTGGATAATTGGATGGATTCTATAAATGCATTTCAGTATGTTTTGTCCGTCGCTCATGATAGATAATAGAGAGTTTTTGCATACCGTACATTAGTTACCGTAGGACGTCCGTTAGCTTTTCTCCCTAGCGCGCATGCTCATAGGAAACTGAGCATGCGTATCTGTAATAATGCTTCCTATGAGCATGCGCGCTAGGAAGAAAAAGCTAACGGACGTCCAAAATACGGTATGCAAAAACTCTCTAATATTTTAAATTTTTACTATTTAAAATTATTAGTGCTTAATAAAATTATGCACTTACTTAAACATTATTTTTTTTTTTTTTTAAATGAGCAAAAATTGTTGTGTTGCTTAGAACACCCATATCGACACGACAAAATAAACTAATTTTTTTTAAGCTGAGCATGCGCGCTAGGGAGAAAAAGCTAACGGATGTCCTACGGTAACTAACGTACGGTATGCAAAAACTCTCTAATAGCTATAACACATAGAAGGTGGCTGCAAATATGTGAAACAGCTAGCGCTTGAAAACGCTTGCGACAGCGAAACAGTGAGAGCGCTTGACATACAACATAAGATACACTTGACATACGCCATACGACATACGTTGCTCATGATAGGTAATAGCTATAATACATTTGTGGCTGCAAATAGATGAAACAGCCAGCCTAAAACGCCTTGGTCAGCAAAGGGTTAGTGATGCTAGCTGAATGTTATTTTTTTTTTAATCATTTGTGTGATTAAAAGGGCTTCAATGGCTGCCATTACCAATGAAGTTCGTATTAATGGGGAAATATATGTGTCAGAATATATTGCACATAGTGGATTTTTTTTTTTTTTTTTTTTTTTAACCTTTAAGCCTACGTCTACAGTTTTTAAAGTTTTATTTTTTTTAATACGAATTTGATTTGAATAGGATGTTTTAATTGAACTTCTCAAAACTGTATTATTAATATGTAATAGAATCCAAGAAGTCTCGCTATTCTTATTTTACAAAGAGTTCTTTTTCAGATTTTGTACAGGAGAAGCAAACTATTGATTTCATTATTTCGGAATCTTTGATCGGCCAGGTAGTTTCAGGGTAAGTGAATATTAATTAATTATGAACTATCTTTTATATGACTCAACCATATGGTTGGTTTTAGCAGTTACTTATATTACGTATATCGATAAAGTTATCTTTAAGGTGTAGAATAGTGGATATACTACATTAGAGATCGCTTGCTTTAATTGTATTTATTAATATGAACGTGCTAATTTTATTGAATCTATTAATTGTTGAGTTAAAAATTAATTTTAATGTACAACGTTTGATAGTGAAAAACAACAAGAATATTTTTTTAGCTAAACCAAAAGTATAAAACTATGTAAATTGTGCAGAAAAAGTATACAAGGATATTGGAAATAGAAATACTATTAATTAGTTTTTCCCTTTCTTTTCTACAACAACTATATGCATATCAGGAAAAAATGTATTATTTTTAGATTAATTGGGAAAAAGAAGATAGATTAATTTTTATTATAAAATATTATCATTGATAAAAAAAAAAAAAAAAAAAAAGAAGAAGGAAAACGCCAATTTTTCTGTGCTTTATAGACACAGAAAATAATATTATATGAATTGATAGAAATAACACCATATTATTTTTAGCTTTTTTTATCTCTATTTATTATTATTATCATCTTTTTATTCATTATCCTTATTCTCCACGTACTAAGTTGGTTAGAATATAATTTCTTTTATTATTAATTTTTCTTTTACTAGAAGAATAATTCACAGATTTCAAAGTGTTAAAATGTTTACTTAACTGGTATCTGAGATTGAATACCAAAATGAAATCAGCCCCGAGATCCGAAAGAGAATTATTGCTGCCTATTTGGTCTTAGAAACCAATGAAGATCCCACCTGATTAAAAGAACTAAAATTTTACTGTACAAAAATATCGCAAGACCAGTATTAACATATGCATCTGAAACATAGTCACTAACAGCAAGAGAAGATAAAATGTTGGCAATCTTTGAAAGAAAAGTGCTGCGAACTATTTTTGGTGGTATCAAAGATAATGGAAATTGGCGAAGAAGATACAATTTTGAACTTTACAAACTTTTTAGAGATATTGACATCCTAATATTTGTTAAACTGAACAGAATCAGATGAGCCGGTCATCTCATAAGAATGGAAAGTGATAGAGCTGTTTTGAAAGTTTTCAATGTAATCCCTTTTGGACAACGACCAAGGGGAAGACCGAAAAAGAGATGGGTCGACTGTTTAGACTCTGATTTT
Source organism: Caerostris darwini (assembly GCA_021605075.1). Lineage (NCBI taxonomy): Eukaryota > Metazoa > Arthropoda > Arachnida > Araneae > Araneidae > Caerostris > Caerostris darwini. The sequence goes on from BPLQ01003280.1 coordinate 391,150, forward strand.
AATGTTATTAAGACCAAAAACTGGAATTCCACGGCCAAGAGGAGAACAGCCTGGGTGGATCTTTTAAAGAAGCCAAGGCCCACAACGGGCTGTCGATCCAGTTATGATGATGATAAGAAGAAGAATTAGTTACTGGGAGTGAAGTTGATTTATTATTTTGTTATTTATTTTTATAAAATTTTCATAAATAAACTTATTATTTGATGCATATTTATAATGTAATTATCTGACTCGGATCCCAGTGACAACGTGAGCCGCTGGTGAGCATTAGGATGGAAGTTCAATCCACTGGCGACTTTGTTGTCGACTGTTTCAAAAAACGAGGGGACTCGATTGCATTTGCGATGTTCAGCATATTGCCTCGTGAGTCGGACTATCTAGTGGGAGTTTTCCGGATTTTCACTTATACGACACGCAAATGAGGGGTATTTCCATTTAAAAAGTCCTCCCGGTAGATACTGCCCTCCTTTTTTGGCGTCACGGAAACAAGTCAGACTTCTACCATCAGGTGGTCCATCACAACAGAAGCTGCCCTTCCCTTTTTCCATGAGAAGGGTTCATGGACTTATTCTAGATGTTACTTTCGATCAAGTGGAATAAAGCCTAGCTTGAATAAAATGATATATTTTTTGCTTATTTAAGAAAAAATATCGCACATATCGTCTTATAATAGCATTAAGCTCCAAAATTTCACCCATAAGATAAAAAGCCCAATATAAGACCTTTACTAATAGAATGCGTGTTTGATGACATTTTGATATCAACAGTGAGTTTAGTTTAATTTTAGCACCAAAATTATGATATTATTATAGAAATATATTAAAATAAAAAAATAAAGAAAAACAAGAAACGGTGACAGATAAATCAATATATATATATATATATATATATATATAGCTATATCCAACTGTGCCCAAAAAGTAAAACCGATTTTCAATTTAAATTTCCTGGGCAATTTTTTTTTTCTTTTTTAGGTTCTTGGAACTGTCCTAGACATCTGTGTGAAATGTGACGTCAAAATATTCATTAGTGTTTGAGTTACTCTTAGCTTTGTAAGATGCTAGAACTGATTCCGGCGATTTTTGAAATGTCTGAATTAATTGAGCAAAGAACTTGCATTCAATTTCGTTTGCGGAAACGTATAGGATGTTGGAACGAACGTCGAGAACGAACGGCTGCATTCCTATATCGGAAAGAAATGTTTACAATTGGTATAAACAGTTCAAAGAAGGCAGAGAACGCGTTGATAACGAAGAGTCCTCTGGTCGACCATCATCAAACTCAACCGTCGAAGCTCACGTCGTGAAGCAAGATCGAAAAGAACACGCCAAAGTCGCTCAAACATCAAGGTCACGTTGACTGTTTTCTTCGATTACCGTGGCGTGGTGCATCATGAATTGCTGCCTCCGGGCCAAACTGTCAACAAGGAATATTATTTGAGTGTTTTGCGTCGTTTGCGTGAAGCTATTCGCAAAAAGAGGCCACATTTATGGAAAGACAACTCTTGGTTTTTGCATCACGAAAATGCGCCAGCTCACACTGCATTGATTCTTTGTGACTTTTTCGCCAATAATGAAACCCATAGCGTTCCACAACCACCGTATTCACACTGTGCAACTTCTGGCTATTCCCAAAACTCAAAAGACCACTCCGGGGACATCGTTTTGAAAAGATTCAACGTGAATCGCCGCGCTCCTTACCGATGACTCTTTAGCATCCATTGAGGATTGGAAAAAAAATTTCCATAAGTGCATTGTGTCCGGAGGAGATTACTTTGAAGGCGATGAAATAAATTTGGAAGAATAAATAAAGAGTTTTCGAAAAATATAAGAATTGGTCTTACTTTTTGGGCACAGTAGTACATGCTGTACATTCTCAGTAAAATTAAACTGAGAAGCTATTTTTTTCTTTAAATAAATAATGAATATAATTTAAATCTGCACATTTAATGAAATTAAACGCTAAGTGTTAACTATATTATTTTCAGTCTGCAAGCTGATTGTACTTACGGGAATGAAATCCAACTTAGAGTTTGGAGGTATTTGAACAACCGTGAAGAAGGAAGCGAAAATATCTATTTATGCGTGGAGCTCAATGGAAAACCCAGATATGTATGAAATTTAGCAACAATAAGTCTTATTCCTTTAGTATCAAAATCTTATAAAATCTCACTAATTTAATAATTAACTTTAATGTTTCTTACAAAAAGTAGCGCGTGTTTGGGTAAATAATATTTTTAATTGTTACTATTTAAAATTATAAAATAAAATAAAATTAATGAAATTAAATTAAAAAAATTAAATTAATTAAAATTAAAATTAAATTATGCACTTACTTAAACATTATTTTTTTTTTAAAAAAATGAGTAAAAATTGTTGTGTTGTTTAGGACACCCATATCGACACGACAAAATAAACTAATTTTTTTTAAAAATAGTAATTTTTACTAAAAAAATAATAATTAAAAAATTTGTGATCTGCTAGGCCGATATACAGGCAATCGATAAAATTTTGAATATAATATAAAAACAAAAACGCATAACAGCAATCTTAGAAAATAAGAAAAATTTAGAATTTTTAAAGATTTTCCTTTCTTGAAAAAAATCTCATTTTCACTTTGAAATAAAACTGTATTTGCTTTCACCAGACGATATTTTAGAAAAAGTTTACATTATTTAATTATATAATTATTAAATCGTGAAAGAAATTCAAACAATTATCATGTATAAAAAAAAACCCGAAATTTTTTTTAAAAAAAGCTCGTGAAAGAAATTTAAAAAAATTTAACCAATAAGAGTTGAAAGCCGGCTAGGATACAAAAAACCCTACTCTTTAAAACAATACCCATCATTTTATGCTGAAAAATTTGTAAACAAACCCCCCTTTTTTTTTATGAGATTGGTGAACAAGCAAGGGAACAAAAAGTATCAATAAATCCTATTCAGGCAATAAACTATGTTTATCAGTTACTGTTCAAAACTGAAAAAAGAAAACTGTTTAAATAAAAAATTATAGAATTTCAAGCGATTTAAAAAAAAAAAGGTGGTGAAAGAAATTAAAAAAAAAAATTAGCCAATAAGAATGAGTGAAAGTCGTCCAGGATACACCCCCCTTCTCAAAACAATACTCATACACACAATTTTATACTTAAGAATTAGTAAACAAAACCCCCTTTTTTTATGTTACTGGTTAATTAGATATATGTAACTGTGTCATGTATTTTGCACATTTTTTTCTATTTCCTACTTTGAACTGAATAAAATCTCGATTTAAAATACAACATCTATTATTATATCACGTACATAACGATGAAAAGACTTTACTTCTTTATCCCTTTCACCAATTTGAAATCCATTTTATGTTTGTTTAAACATTGCTTGATATAATGGATAAATGTTTTCTAGGTCCATCAACCGAGCCCTAACTTCATATACATCACATCCGATTGTGTTTTAGAACCAAATGTTAGGAACCGAATAAGTATATCATCACCAAGACGAGAAATTTTACAGGTATGTAAACGTATATACACAGGATGATTATAATTAAAGTCCCACTTTCAAAATGTTGTTAAAAAAGAACCATTCTTCACAATGGGTTCAAGTTTTAACTGAAGTCTTGGTGTTGTCAGAATTAAAAGTCATAAAATCAAGTGCAGTTGTCAAATGTAAAAAGTCCATGGATTCACCTGACACGAGCACAGACATCATTAGTAGCTACACCAATGCGGTGCAAGTGTTTATTAAGAAAATCCTGTCCTGCCGAGAGTCGCAAATTTGCTGTAAAAACTGCACGGGGCAAGTTCATTGGGTTGGGTGATGAAACAAGTATATTTCACGTTTTAGCATTTGAAAGGAATTTGTAAGTTTGTTTTAAGTGTCTATTCTATTTTCTTCTTTACCTCAGAACTAAATTGATGAAAGGATAAAGGAAATTGTGGCTGTGGTAACTTACACTCATTTTTGGCCAAGAGGTTGGCCTTTTCATTTCCAGGCACCCCGCAATGGCTGATAATCCACTGAAAAATCTCCCTGATCTCCCAGCCAGAAGCAATTGCATTGGACAGATTTATCTTTGCCGCTTCAACAAGGAAACAATCATTAGGTGTATAGGAAAAAAAAAGCTTTTGCATTTGAAATAGCCAAGTTTGTCAGTAGAAGTACCTTTTGTAATAGCAAAAAGATCATAATCTTCTCTACCAACAATAGTTTTAAACTCAGAAAATTTTGTGCTAGACAAGCCATCCGCATTCCAAAAAAGTACTGAGATGGCTGCCGCGTTCGAGCCCTGAAAAGGCCTATATTTTGACTTGAAAACAGGCATAATTTATAATCGGGCTTCACGCTGAACGTTACTCATTTAGCTCTACCCAGGAGCCAAGTGTAGCTTGAAGTATGCTACGGGTGCAAATAACACTACCTTACACGCTGACATTCCCATTGAAAGAGAACACTCTCCATGGTGCGTTTGAAAGGTTTACCTCTTACATCAATTTCTTCAATCCCTGTGGAGATACTTTCCAGTCTATGTATGGAACATGTTCATATCCAGTTCAGTCAAGGAACTTCACCTGGTTTCGAACTAAATTGCCTCGGATTCAAAATTTAGCATGTTCAAAGTTTAGCACTAGGCCATTACAAGATTTCTTCCTATAGTAATAATAAGTTAATTTGGCCAGAAGGTCCTATAAGATTTTCAAAAATAAAATAATAATAATAATAATCAGGTTATATTTTCCCCCAAACCTCTTAACGACCTTAACTTATTTGTGTGCATTATTTATGGTTTCCATCGAAATATTTTATCTGCTGCTGATTATGACAATTTTCCCTTAGAATAATTCTTTTATAATAACTCTCATAGTGATCTTAATTATAAGAAGCTCATAAGATTATTTATGAGCGATTTGTTTTTTCAGAATTATGCTTTTGGTCTGGCGCTTGTCAAGAGAATTTTCCCCGAAGAAGTTCTGGAGAAGTATCCATTGCGAAGGACGGATGATACTCTCATGCTTGGTAAGGTTAGATTGATCTAGATTGGTCCAGAACTTCTTGTTTTTTCGAAGCACGTCTTTTTTTTTAAAACTAATTTATAATTAAATATTTTTGTTAATTTGGTGTCATCAAAAGACAAAATCAACAAAATTTTTGTTTTTAACTATATAAAGTTTGAGTTTTTAACTTAAAATATTAGTTTTTAACTATATAAAGTTTTGGTTTTTAACTTAAAATATTAGTTTTTAACTATATAAAGTTTTGGTTTTTAACTTAAAATATTAGTTTTTAACTATATAAAGTTTTGGTTTTTAACTAAAAATATTGGTTTTTAACTCATATTTGTATAAAATGGTGTTTTTGAACTCAAATTTATATAAAATGCTGGTTTTGAACACATATTTATATAATTTATTGGTTTTAACTATAACTAACTGGTTTTAAACTATTTTTTTATGTGGAATTTTTTTTATACAAAAAAAAAAAAAAAAAAAAAAAAAAAAAAAATGGAATTTAACGATTTGCAAGATGACTTAAATAAATAAAAGAATAAAACTGAATATGAATATTTTTCAATATTTGGGAATAGACATGGGGATTGAGCTCCGCACATCCAAGCTGAAATGGGGTGATGCTCCGTCGTGCTGAAACCACATACGTGCTTAGGTTGAAGTAACTAGCAATATCTGTTGTAAGAATGTGAGGTACGTTCCGCCATCCAATCGGAATGGCAGAAGGTATGGATCGATCAAATGGTCACCCACAATTCCAGCCCGAAAACATTTACTCTAAAACGCTTCTGATACTGCATGAGGGCGTGTGTAGTAGGGATTACTAGTTGCCCACACAAGAAGATTGTGCGTACTAAAGTGTCAAAAAGTAAGACCAATTTTCAATTTAAAATTCCCGGGCCTTATGGAATTTCAATTTTTTTTTTTTGATTTTTAGGTTGCTGGCACTGTCCTTCACATCTGTGTGAAATTTGAAGTCAAAATATTCATTAGTGTTTGAGTTACGCTTGGCTTTGGGAGACGCTAAAGCTGATTCCAGCGATTTTTTTGAAATGTCTGAATTAATTGAGCAAAGAACTTGCATTCAATTTTGTTTGCGGAAACGTATAGAATGTTGCAGAAGGCATTCGGTGAGCATTCCTATATCGGAAAGAAGTGTTTACAAGCGGTATAAACAGTTCAAAGAAGGCAGAGAACGCCTTGAAGACAAAAAGCCCTCTGGTCGACCATCAACCCAAATAGACGAAGCTCACGTCCAAAAAAATTAAAGATTTGATGCTTGCAAACCATCGATTTACAATTAGAGACCTTGCTGATGATGTTAGAATTTCAAAAGGATCGGTCAAATCCATTTTGGGCATCAAACGCGTCAAATCTCGATTAGTACCGAAAACACCGAATGCGCCAGCTTACACTGCATTGATTCTTCGTGACTTTTTCGCCAAAAATAAAATCCATATCGTTCCACAACGCCGTATTCACACCGTGCGACTTCTGACTATTCCATAAACTCAAAAGATCACTCCGGTAACACCGTTTTGTGTCGATTGAAGAGATTCAACGTGAATCGCCGCGTGCTTCGAAGGCCATCCCTGCCGATGACTTTTTTACATGCACTGAGGATTGAAAAAAAAGTTGGCATAAGTGCATTGTGCCCGGAGGGGATTACTTTGAAGCCGATGAAATAAATTTGAAAGAATAAATAAAGAGTTTTGAAAAAAAAAAAAATTGGTCTTACTTTTTGAGCACAGTAATATTAGAAATGCCTTCACGAGTAAAGGTGTATTCCTCCGTGAATAACACATGTGCACTAAATTCGGGCTTCACTGCTAGTTGTTTCAAAAACCAATGTACAAACTCGACACGTGGCTCATAATCTGCAGGTATCAAGGCTTCACTTTATGTACATGGTAGGGGTGAAATCCTTCGTCCCATAGTATTTGCTAAACAATCGAGTGGGACACATTTATGGCACGGGAAAACCTTTCTCGTGCTAATATCTTCCATTCTTTGCAGAATGTCCTCTAGAACTTATGGCGTCCGCATATTCCTGCCACGCTCTGTATCATACATGTCTGTCACAAAGGATTCTGTTTTACACAGGCACCGATGCAATCTGTCTGTCACGTGTCTTCTCGGGAAATGCTGCCTGTACAGTCGTCCAGAGCATTCCCATTCACAAGACCATACATAAAAATGTCTGTTCGCCCTTTCCTGATTACTGCACGTCCTATACCTTCTGAAATCCACGGTTGAAATGACGATGTTGGTTGGTTGAAGTATTCTTTTGGAGCTATTTAGCCCCTGGAGGCTCCATCTCCAATATGAAAGGGTATATGCAGTTGAAACAATGAAAATTGCCCAGAATATATTTATAAATATAATAAAAATTAACTGACAATCATAAAAAAAATTTAACAATTTTGCGCGGATGTTTTAAATGATAATTGGGAACGTAAGAATCAATCTCCTGGATTGCGGTATTTTCATGATTAATAAGCGTGTCAAAAAATTTAATAGAGTTATGTTTAAGAAATTTTTTTAAGGAAGGAATGCTAACAGCATTATAGATATCAGAATTGCGCATGAACCATTTAGCAGAGGTCATTTGGCGGATAGGGATATTTTGTAACGTTTCAAGCGTTTTTAAATTAGATTTAGCTGCATAGGACCAGACCGGGAAAGCGTGCGTGAGAATTGAGCGACGCAGAAGACGAAGAAGAATTTTGTTATCTCTGGTCATGGTAGAATTTCTATTTATAAGTGGGTAGACTTTTCTGAAGGCAATACGAAATTTAGTTTTGGTGTGCAGAAAATGTTGTTTCCAAATTAAATGCTGATCTAGTATAACTCCTAAATATTTAGTTTGACTATTCCAAGGTATAATAGTATTATTGATCTTAATCACGGGTTTTTTACATTTATTTCCAATAAAATGACGATGTGTAAGGAAACGCGCGCTTTATACTTTCCATTACAGCGCCATCTAGCGGTTTACCGCTTCCTCTCCGCCCATGCATTGTATAGCGAAAATTACTTGTTTAGATATTTTCTATCGCCCCTTAAATTTTTGCCCATGAATTTCGAAACACCCTGCCTGTACAGTATAAGTTGTTTTATTGTTCATTGTTTTAAATTATTATAATGCATTCTCTTTGTAAATTGTGTTCTAATAGTGGCTACAATGATTGTATTTTGTAATAATCATTGAAATAGGAAACTCTATTAAGTAGAATGTGCAGAAATTTTTATTTTTATAATTGCAATGAATGTATAGTAACATATTTTATATAAATAATAAATGTAATCCTTTTTAAACGTTCTTTTAGTCAAGCAAAAAATGGAGGAATTAGAGGTCCGAAAATACGAAGTCTTTACGATATGTCCAGTATGTAATTTTTCTTTATGTATTTTTAACATATTATTTTCACTTAACAAATAAAATGTATTGTTAAATAGGTATTAACTCTAACAATTTATGGTTCACCTGTAATGCAGTAGTCGTCTGCAAGTCCAACTTCAAGGGAGACGCCAAATAATTCGAGTCATAGAGTTTTCGACTTACGCGGATTTCGTGAGGAAATATTCGACTTGTAGAGGTTTAGATTCCTTCTGACTTATTTTGAGTTGGAGTGGTAAAAGAAATAAAAATTTAAGTTACAGAGATAATAAACATGTTTATTTGCAACTTGCAAGTTATATTATGTACTACAATAAAAAATAAAAAATGATCAAGTTGTAAAGGTTGTAAAATCAAATATTGCTAATGTTCGAGATATAGAGGTCCAATTTCTTTTTTTCGAGTTACGGAGGGAAAATATATAACAAAATGGCTTGTGGGGATTGAATAAATATTTCGACATATAGAGGAGTGAAATTTCGAGTAATGGAGGTTTTGAGGCTTGAAGGGAAGGGAACAAAAAAATTTTTCGAGTTTTGGAGGTTTTCGACTTATCGAGGTTCTACTGTAACAAATAGCTGTTGAATGTATTCGAATACATTAAAAGTGAACTTAAAAAAACAATATTAAAGTTCTTTGATTTTTATAGATTAAATGCAATTGCATATTTATAGATAAAATATGTTTTAAATAAATTTTATTTTTATTAAAAATAAATAATACCAATACGATAGATAATATATTATGTACAGGCTTCCAAAAGTCAAGGAAAAAGAAAAATTGGTAATCACATATTTTTTTTTTTAATAAATCGTTTTTATATACTTGGAAGTTAATTCTAAACTTTTTATAACATTATTTTCTCCTGTAACAAATTAACTATGCTGTTAAATCAGTATTAATCTTAACAATATCTGATTTTCCCGTAATAATTATGTTTGGTGCATTCAAATATGTTGGAAATACATTGTACATTAAATAAAAATATTATAAAAATTCTTTAACTTTTATAGATTAAATGTAAGCACATATTTATGGATAAAATATGTTTGAAATAAGTTTAATTTTTATTTATACTAGATAATATTAGTAATGCAAATAAAAATTGATAATATAATGTATACAAGTCTCAAATAATTAATGAAAAAGAAAAATTGAGATTAAGTGTCCAAAAAAATTTTTTTTCATGAAAATTAAACAGTATACGTAAAAAATGCAATGCTGCATCAGAATATGATATGCAAATCAGTAAAATTGCTATTGCTTAACTTAATTGGACACGTGACCAAAGTAGGATTTAAAAGTGTCTCCATTTTTTACAAGTAGAAACTACATAGTGAAATTTCAAGAAAGACGTGTTTTAGAAATTTGAACTCGATATCATTTTTATGCGCGAATTACGATGATGAACCAATAAGCTAATACAAGCAGGCCAAAGTCTATCTTCTGTAGTAAGATGGTTAAGTGTCAACCAGTCCTTAATTCATAGACTGTGGACTTTAACAGATGGGCTTAAAAGTTCGCAGGCTGACACATAGATGGCACTACTAGTATTAAATCCATATGATTTTTAGTTAGCCCTAACCTTCAAAAGACACGTGTATAAATTTGACAGCTGTTGCAATATTAGTATGTGAGTTATAGCATTTTTAGTGTTCATCACGTGCAGTCCACTCAGCAGACTGTCGATTGGACTCTGTGAAATGATGGAGCCATGTTGTCACATATCGACGCGAAAATTCGGGTTTATTACGATTGAACGGCTCCAAACACTGCTTAGAATCATCAATTCGTTGTTGTTTTGGGTCGATTGTGAGCTCTGCGCGGCACCCACTTTGAACAGAGCTTTCGCATATCCAAATATTCATTCACGATATGTCCAACGCGTTCCTTTGATATATTTAGGGTCTCAACTATCGCAATCAACTTCACTTTACGGTTATCAGAAATTATTTTGTGGATTTTTTTTTATGTTTTCGTCGGTAACAGCCTCTTTGGGGCGTCCACTGCGTGCATCGTCCTCGGTGCTCATTTCGCCTTGTTTAAATTTAGCAATGCTTTATTAACCCACGAAATTCCTTTTTATCCAATTTTTTCAAACTAACAAAAGTCGCTTCACTAAAAATGCTATAACTCACATACTAATAGTGCAACAGCTGTCAAATTTATACACGTGTCTTTTGAAGGTTAGGACCAACTAAAAATCATACAGATTTAATACTAGTAGCACCATCTATCTGTCAGCCTACGAACTTTTCAGCTCGCCTGTTACGTAATATGTTAGAATGCTTGCATAATGCGATTTCATTTATTTACAATACATTCGTTTAGATGAGTAAAGAACTAATTAAACAACCATGTCGGGGCGTTATGTGCCAGCATCCAGAAGTTTTTGATGCCGTGTCATTTCTTGACAAAATGCAATATCACCTCAACTGGAGATGCCCCATCTGTCAGAAAGAACTCATGTACAGAGACTTGCTACTCGAGACGTAAGTGATATTTTTAGATAATTAAGAAATATTTATTATAGGATCCATAATTTATATACATTTTTTTATGTTTTTATTTGTTTATTTATTTAATAAAAAAAGCAATAATCCTTGAGCAACTCAAACATGCATTACGGATGTAATCAAATATTATTTAAGCATGATTAAATTTGGAAATCAGGGCCTGAATGGCCGAGTGGCTGGCGCTCGGCACCACAGATTTCGGGTTCGAGTCCCGGCGGTGCCATGGATGTTTGTAGTGGTTCGGAATCCACTTTAAACCGTAGGTCCCGGTCTAATAGGATCGTAGAGCTTTGCGGGGGCATTGTTACTATCGCGTCCGTGGTTTATCTTCAAGTTACAAGCGCCCTCTGGGTAATGCAAAGTGAGTAACGTCTGTGCAGCGCTTGCCTTAAGGCATCCAAGACCAAACTGTCTAAGTGTTTGCCAGCTGCATTAGAAAGAAAAAAAAATATTTGGAACTCATGGTTATATTTTAAGAAATATCTGGAAGAAGCCAGTTTGTATTGAAAATACATTTCAGACCAATGGTGTAAGTGTTGGTAGATCGAAATTTTAGATATATAGACCAATTAAAAACTACGCAAAGCCATAAAAAAAACATTTATGTCGTTGAAAATTTTAGATCAAAAAATTGCTTTTCTCATTCCGTGCATAAGGAGAGAAAAAATTATTTTTGAAGGCATTCTTCTTCATTGGGTTCCCATTCTGGTCCAACATCGTGGCTTAAGGCCATCTGGCAGATTTCGAGACAGGACATGCTTTCCTTTTACGGAATAGGGATGTCAGCCCTACGCCCAACAATCATATTAGACTGGGACCTACAGCTTAAAGGGGGGTTCTGAATCACTACAAAATCCATGGCACCGCCGGAACTCAAACCTGAGACTTGTGGCACCGAGCGCCAGAGCGCTAATCACTTGGCCATCAAGCCCTTTTAATGTAATTCATTCCTTTTTAAAGTGATACTGTTAAGTACATTGGATTTTGAAAAAAGGTTTTAAAAGGTTCATTGCCGATGGTTCCATTTGCTGATGGCTCTGTTGTAGACACTGTTTCAAAAAACTAGAGTGGCCTGATAGCCAATTAATTAACGCTCTGGTCTTTGGTACCACAGGCTTCAGGTTCGAATCCAGGAGGTGGCATTGATCTTTGTTGGTGGTTCGGAATCCACGTTAAACTGTAGATCGCGGTCAAATTAGCCTAAAGTGTGCTAAAAAAATTACCATAGAGCGATCAACCAAACCAAAAAACGACGAGACTCGATGGCGTTTGTGATGCTTAGTATCTTGCCTCGTTCGTCGGATAACCTTGTGGGAGTTTTCCGGGTTTTCTCCCGTACTATATGCAAATGTTGGGTAGTTTCCCCCTAAAATTCCTCCTAGAAGGCAGTGCCCTCCTCTTTCAGCGACACGGAGCCAAGTCAGACTTCAACCTGCGTGTGCGCCATCACAACAGAAGCTGCCCCTTTTCCCTCCTTCCATGGACACTCATGGGAAATCCGTATAACGCTACAGGACACTGAGGATTAGAATACAACAACGAAAAGGTTCATAATAATATTCATTTGGTGCTTCGTATTTTAATTTTTTAAAAATAGATTTTTCACATTCAGTATACTTATTTTTACAAAAATATCAGTTTTATTAATTTGTCTAATCGCCGTAAAAACTTTTCATTTGTTGAATAAGTATTATACTGAATGCATTTTTAATTAGTTGGATTCACCTTTTTTAAAAATAAATAAATAAAAAACTTATCGCTGTAAAGATGCAGCCGACAAGAATTTTACTTTGACTAGAAATTTGACTTCAGAAAATAATTTTAATAATAAACATTTCATTTGCTTTCGGAAATTGAACAAAGAATAGGAATAGTTCAAATGAGTTCAAATTGAACTCAAGATACTTGAAGAAGGGGGAAACGGGGATATTTTGAATATAAATTACAACATATTTGGCATGAGTTGCAAATTAAACCAACTGTAGTATTCAATGTGCTTAATTGTTTCGGTTTTTTTGACGGAAAAGGGTTTCTTCCAAGCCCATTCACCACGACAAGGTCATGCCAAATTTGATGGGAAAAATTGATGGAACTTTTTTTTTATGCCATACCATTTTCCCCCTTCTTCGAATATCTTCAATTCAAATTTGAACTCATTGTGACGAGTAGTTCTTTTTTTTTAGCATTTTGAAAGTGGGATTTTAATTATAATCATCCTGTATATATATATTTTCAAAGACTTTTTTTTAAAAAAGATCCTACTTTTTATTATTAGCGTTGTTTATTTTATGTTAAAAAATATTTTACTTACAATACATGTTGTTTTATACAACATTGTTTACTTACAAAACAATTAAAAAAATTTTAAGTCAATTCCTACTTTTATTCCCACTATATTGCAGAAAGTCTTTTATAAATAATTTTCATTCATTTTTTTAAGTTTATCTGGCGCCATCTATTGGTAGATATATGCAACTTAAACCAAAAAAAAGCGCTAAAATTAATTAATTAAATTTAATTGCTGAATTAATATTTGAAAAAACTGTATCAACATTCAGTGTCATGCACTACAAGTTCAAAAAAAATGCATTTGAACTTGAGTGGATGAATAGAAAGTATTTCATGAACGGTTGAAAATTTCAATAAGATATATATAGCGAGAGTGTGAGCTAATAAAAAGAATTGAAAAAAGTTCAAATTTGTTAATGTTTTACATATTTAATACACGACAATTTTCTCTTTTAGCTATTTCAGAGAGGTTTGTGATAACAGGAGTCTTGTCTACGCATTCTGGAATAAAAGAGAGACAACTAAAGTAAGTAAATTATATATATATATGGTACACTGACGGGATCATTCAACTCTGCCCAAAAAGTAAGACCAATTTTCAATTTAAAATTACCGGGGCTTATGGAATTTCAATTTTTCTTTCTTTTTTAGATTGTTGGCACTGTCCTTGACATCTGTGTGACATTTCACGTTAAAATATTCATTAGTGTTTGAGTTACGCTTGGCTTTGTGAGACGCTAAAACTGATTCCGGCGATTTTTGAAATGTAAAATTTTACTATTCTATTTAAGTAACCGGTGGTACGGGGATTTCAAATTCCAGGAACTCCTTAAATACACTACCTTTGCCTTTGTCTGAATTAATTGAGCAAAGAACATTTTGTTTTCGGAAAAAACGTATAGAATGTTGCAGACGGCATTCGGTGAGCATTCCTATATCGGAAAGTAATGTTTAGAAGCGGTAAAAACAGTTCAAAGAAGGCAAAGAGCGGCCTGGTGGCTAGCGTTCTGACCTTTGGTATCCCAGGTTTCAGGTTCGAATCTTGGCGGTGGCATGGATGTTTGTTAGTGGTTCGGAGCCTAAAGTGTGCACAAGATGACCGTAGAGCGACAAACCAAACCAAAGAAGACAGAGAACACGTTGAAGACGAAGAGCCCCCTGGTCGACCATTACCCTCAACCGACCAAGTTCACGTCCAAAAAAATAAATATTTGGTACTTGCAAACCGTCTATTCACAATTAGAGACCTTGCTGATGATGTTGGAATTTTAAAAGGATCGGTCAATTCCATTTTGAGCCTCAAACGTGTCAAATCTCGATTTGTACCGAAAACACTGAATGCGCCAGCTCACACTGCATTGATTCTTCGTGACTCTTTCGCCAAAAATGAGACCCATATCGTTTCACAACCACCGTATTCACACCGTGCGACTTCTTGTTATTCCCTAAACTAAAAAGGCCACTCCGGGGACACCGTTTTGAGTCGACTGACGAGATTCAACGTGAATCGGCGCGTGCTTTGAAGGCCATCTCTGCCGATGACTTTTTAGCCTGCATTGAGGATTGGAAAAAAAGTTGGCATAAGTGCGTTGTGTCCGGAGGAGATTACTTTGAAGGCGATGAAATAAATTTGGAAGAATAAATAAAGGGTTTTTGAAAAAAAAAAAAAAAAAAATTGGTCTTACTTTTTGGGCACAGTAGTAAATTTCACAACAACAAAAAAAAAAATTACTTTTTTAGAATTTGACAGTGTATACAAAAATGCTTTTAAAATTAGTTTTTGCTGTATCAAAAAAGTGTGTGAATGTATGTTTAAAGAACTGTAAATTTAATATGTTTAATTTAATATAATAATTTTACTTATATTTACAGCTACCTGACATGACGTCTTCCGGTGAAATCTCACTTGTAAGCGAAATTATCACGCTCGAATAATTTCCATCTTTTGTCAAGTTTTAAAAAACTTTTTGTATCTGTATCAAAAAGATAAGTTCTTCGCTCTCTTCATCCTATAGTGGGATATACAATTGTCTTGCAAATAAGTTTTTCTTCCGTACTTCTGTTTAATGCATGTTAGTCTGATATACTATATTTCTACTGTGTTTTGTATTTTTATAAAGAAGTCTATCATAGTGAATATATACTTGAATATTAATTTTTATTTTTGTGAAATTTAATCTTAAAATACAAACGATTTAAATTAATTTGTTCTTTTTATTTATTAAATTAATTTTGCTTCAAAGGTTTTTTTTAACTCATCATAAATACGAAATATCTAGTATGCATTTATTTTTATATCAAAATTAACCAATCACAATAATTGTTATGTTTAAAATATCACAATAATTAAATGTTTAAAAAATAGTTTAGTCTTAAGATTTTAATTTTTTTTAAAACCAGTTGACAAATTTTAAAAACTTTTTCAAAAACAAATTGTTTTTAACTCTTTGGAAGCTAATTTTTAACTTCAAAATGAGAATATATTATTCAGTTTAGTTTCTTACAAAATATATAAATTGGTGAATGTATTTTTATGCATAAGGTTAAATTATGAGCTGAAATTATTCAAAATGATAACTTCTTTACAGATATTTTTAATTTGTTGCTGTTTGATATACTTTATATGTAATAAAACATTTGTTTACATTGCATAAATAATATGAATTAGACTTTCACAAATTTCTGGAAAACAATTTACCTGATTATATGCTGTAAATTTTAATTTTTATACTGAATTAAAGAATAAAACTGTCGAATTCTGTTTGATCAATAAATTTATTTGATTAATAATATTAACACAACATTATATTGTGACTTGGTAGTATGACATTATTTGTGACTAGTATTAATTAAATGTAATAGAATAATCGTCAGTTAAATTTATTATTATTATTACTACTATTATTTACTCTTTATGTTCTTTTAAATGCGTTAAGTAAAATCATCATTTTGCATAAGTTTTGTAATCAGAAAATTACTTTACATAATTTTATTAATGATTACTCTACATAAATGTTCATCAGACAAAAAAGAAAAAAAAATCGTGACAAATTGTGTTTTTTATAATTTTACAAATTTCGTTTATTTATAAATATAAATATGATGTAGAATTTCTGATAGAATTTTAAATAATCTATAAAAAGTTGTGCCAAATCGCAAAATATTGGCCGTTGGGATTTTGGGACTCCAATTAAATGATAAGACGCCAAATGTGGCAACTCATGTTTCTTGTACTGCTTGCCATTCACCTCACTTAAAATTGCAACCCGTTATTTGGCGCACTTTGGCGAAAAGATTTTTTGACGTCAAATTCCTACGGTATCTATTCAGCGATTTTGCCACAGTTGTTACTAATATAAAGGATTATATGTGTCCTATAATATTCTATAAAATATACGTTGTTATCCTTTCATATAGATTTTTAATTTAAAAAAATTTTTTTTTTCATTTTAATACTTAAAATCTAATAATATTTCCTAAGACGAATAAACAGTGGTTAAAATCATTATAAGAAACATAATAATTAAACCATGGCAAGTAATTAAGTTATAAATTTAAAATAATTTCAATCGCTCCAGGAATTGGAATAAAAAATTAAATCTGCAATTTAAATATTTGGTAAATTCGCTGAATAGGGGCCGTTGGGATGTGGCATCAAAAAACTTTTTCGGCTGTCAAGTGTTAACTTTTAAGTAAGCGATTGCGATTATAAGTGAAGTGAATTGCTAACAATACAAGAAACCATATTTGGCGAGTTACCGCTCAGTTGACGCCACAAAAAAGTCGTCAAATCTCAATGGGCAATCTATTTTGCGAATTAGCCAAATATTTTTATTAGAGCTTATTAAAAATAATAAATATATATTAATCAGATTTAATTTACTGATTACCACTTTTAAAAAAAATTCTTTAAAATTTATAAACTTTCATACAAGCTAATTTCTAGGATTTTTCTAAATTTTCAGTAGTTTTTTTTTTTTTTTTTTTTTTTATCAGAATATCAACATAAAATTAAAGGAAAATCCATAAAATATTTTCTAATCTAACGCCATCATAAATTGTATTCCTTACTTCATAATTAGTTTTAGCAATAAAATTCTTGTGATTTAGCTTGAACCTCTTTCAAGTTTTATGTTACTTTTAATGCACAAAAACATATTTCCATTTAACAAATGATTCATTTTCTTTATTATTTTACCAATTTTATAATTTCTTTTAAAACTAAACGCTGAGGACTACCGAATTTTGAGGTTAGAAATTATAATCTATAATAATATTGCTATTTTAGAAAGCTTTGAAGGTTAGTACCACAAATCCCATTAGAATATTTCTAGAATGATTTTTCGCAAGTGAACTGTGTTTGCTTTTACTCAAATTAAGGAATGACTTAGTTCTTCATTTTAATTCTGTGTGTTTCAATTACTTTATTAGAACAATTTTGAGATGAAAAATTGATAACATAAAATATACTTTATATAATATCATTCATGATGTTAAAAATATCCTTTTATTTCTCTTTGATAAATTAATAATTAAAAGTACTAATATTTAAGTAGTAATTTTATATTTGTAATTGAATTTTAAGTGCAATTAATTATAATATATTTCAGTAAAATTGTAAAATGTTAGTGTAATTTTTTAAAAATATGTGTAAAATGAAAATTTCAAACATTCAATTTCATAATAAGTATTGGAGAATATGACTTCAAAAGTTAAATAATTCGAAAACTTCATTTATTCAGTAAATAAGGATTGATTATTCGTTAAATGTGATTGCTGTAAAGTAACTTCAAAACTTTTCGTTTTTTATCTAAGAAAAATAAATAACTCACTCTCTCTCTAACACTAATAATGAAGTAATTCACTGTAACTCTAACAATAATAACTCACTCTAACTCTAACACTAATAATAAAATAACTCTCTCTTTCAAAAATAACTCAAAAACTATACTTCTTTGCTATATTTCTGTTTATTTATTTTAAAGATATTATTTTACCTAAACAACCCTTGATTTCTCTTTCTATCTATAAATGTTTTAAGGCATTAAAATTAATCTTTCTTTAAATAATAAAAATAAGTAAAAACAGAAAAATTTTCTTTTGCATATACCATTATTGAGCAAAATAGTATGGATTTATTTTTCCTTTTTATAAAAAAAAAAAAAAAAGATCAAAGCTTAAAGATCAAAAGAAATTAGCCTCAGAAAAAAACCCTAGTCTAATTAAAGAGTAATTTAAAATTAATATCCAAAACAGATTTTCTTTTGTTTTACTGCAGTAAAAAAACAATAACTCATTCTAGAATGCCATGTTGCTTACAACAGCACAAAAAATACATGGACATCAAATGTAGCTGAAATTAAACAATATAATGTAAATCCTAGAACTGGACATCAAAGGGATCCAAAAGTTTCTACTCAACAATCTTAAAATATTAAGTTAAGACATTTAGATTCTGTTCATGTCCAGTGTATTTCAGTTCTAGGATTTACACTTATACTGTTTAACTTCATTTTCATTTTATGCCGTAATTTTTTTGTACTAGTGAATTATATTGCTTTTGCTTTTAATGTATTAAATCAGAAAAAAAATCGGTTTTTGGAGATTAATTTTAAATTACTGACATTATTATTTTTTACTAAATTAGTAATTAAAAATTACTTTGATGATTTTTTATATAAAAAAAAAAAAAAATGCTCAAAAAAATAAATAATAAATAAATAAATAAAAAATAAAAATTTATTTTGCTCAATAAGGATATATATAATTGAAAATTTGTCTGTTTTGATTTATGAAAATAAAAAAAAAAATTATTATTCTATAACACTATCGTCATTACAGGCCAAATTTTTACGAAAAATTTATAAAAGCATAAAGTTAAAAGGAATTTAGATGATTTAATTCTCTAAAAATATTGGTTATCACTAAACATTAATTTTTCGAAAGGGTATCACTTTGTCTAATGGAATTGAACAGATTTAGTTCTCTAAAAATATTGGTTATCGCTAAACATTAATTTTTCGATAGGGTATCACTGTGTATAATGGAATTTAATTGATTAGTTCACTAAAAATATTGGTTATCGCTAAACATTAATTTTTCGATAGGGTATCACTGTGTATAATGGAATTTAATTGATTTAGTTCACTAAAAATATTGGTTATCGTTAAACATTAATTTTTCGAAAAGGTATCACTTTGTCTAATGGAATTAAAAACCAAAACAATAAATTCTAGAATGTTATAATCATTACTATATAAACGAGCACAAAATATATAATTGCATAAAATTAGTGTAAAGCTAAACGATGTGGTCTAAGTCCAGGAAGTGAAGCATAGTGGAGATTACTAAAGACGAAGCAAGGGCTCTACTCCAATCCAAAAAGAAATTGCGCGCTTAAACGAGGGAAATAAACACGCTGTACGGATCCCGATCTCTTGCTGTTTACGACCATTAACGGTGGGCGATGGGCCACGCTGCACCCTTCATCAAAGCTTTCCACCCTTGATCCTGGGATCAGTGGTGACCGAAGAATTAGGGATTAGGCTGCCCACCCATAACAGGCACGGGAGCTTTCTTTTTTTGTGTCGCTTTTCGCAATTGGAGGCCTTAATTCGCAGTTGTGGGACATTTCCTCGACAAACTTACCGCTATTGTTAGCGGTCAAGAAGGGTCATTAGAGTTAAGGATTTTCAGAAGGGCTAAGCTTGTTTGGGCGGCCATTTTTACCCAGTTTGACATTCTGGAGACTGGTTTGGTTTGGTTTGTCGCTCTACTATCATCTTGTGCACACGAGGGCTAAACAGACCGGGGCCTACAGTTCAAAGTGGATTCTGAATCACTGACAAACATACAGACCACCGCCTAGAAAATTCAATGCATTAGAAAGGCATTTATAGTTACAAGTCGGTGAATCACAGTTGTGTTTAATTCACAATTAATAGTTGCTGAAATCCAGTTCTTATATAGTTCATTATTAATTAAGTCAGAACAAGTTTGTGTAACAGTTAAAATTGTTTAAATTTTTTTAAAAGAATAACTGTAATCTAGCATGTAATTTAACAATAAATAAGACGTTTAAAAAGTACAAAATACCAAGAAATGAAATTATTGATAAAAATGAAATGAAATTATTAACAAAAAAATTAAATTAAATTAAGATGGAATTTCCTTATGAAAATTAAATGAAATTTTACTAACAAAAATGAAAATTTCATTAGCATTTTAATATTTTAGAATTAAGTCTTTGCAGTAAAAAAATAACTATGCAATTTTATATGTATTGGATATTAATGCATAAAAATTTTTAACGAAAAAAAAAATGGTTGGTTTAGTTTAGGGGTGGCCAACCCAAATGATCTTGTGGGCCACTTTGGAAATTCATTACAATTCCACGGGCAGCATATAAAATTATATACCCCCATATTAGATTTAGATCCACTATAGACATTTTTATATTCATATTACTACCTGTTATATTAGATGTTTCAAGATGCGCGCGCATCATGAGTTCGCAGAATATAATTTAATAATTCTGTGAACTCATACATGAAACAGGCACTATCTGTCATATATTCGCTACAATATTATTTTAAAATCAAAGTTAATTCTTCCTCATCATTTCGACAGATAATTTTTGAATATATGGATGCGCACATAATGTATTTTTTTAACACATTGGTTTTCATTACTTTGGCCATTATAAAATAAATATATTTTGTGATAAATCTTATGGGCCAGAAAAATGTTCAAAGCGGCAATAATAGGGGTTGGATAATAATTGGCTAAGGCAATATGGGTCGGCCACCCCTGGTTCAGAGAAATGTTCTTGGAATGGTTACCATACATGGCGGACGACCGCAACCAGCTTTCAAGAGATTTTATTCGAAGTCTTGAGTACCAACTTGGTGTTCTAACGATTCCCAGTTGCCTAGTTGCGAGCCACTCGAATTTTGATGGCCTATTTTTCGTCCGAAAATGAGTCCAGTTCACTTCGATGGCGCTTGCGATGTTCTAAACGAAATTTTTCCCAATTCGAGCTAACTTTTAAAATGTAGAATGATAAACTCTGCTTTTAAAAAATGTTAAACCAAAGAAATCTTTAAGTTAATTGAAAACAAAAAATGAACATTTAAATTTCTTCATTATAATAAAATATTACAATCCGTTTCTTCAATAATGTGACGATTCATTCATAGCGAATAAAATATTGTAAATACAGAGCGTGGAATATCATTTGACTATTTATTGACAAGTAATAAAGTTTCATTTTTTTTATTACAAAATCAATTTTCTGTTTCTTTTAATTGGAGTCGGCAGAATTGTTCTAAATTGGAGAAATTATTTCAATAAGCATTTTATTTTCTTACACTGATGCATAGAAATAATTTACATTCATAACACTGATACATTATTTTTTACACTGATACAACGCCTAGTTGTTTTTAAAATGAGATTATTTTAATCTTATTTGATGATAATTCAAATGCAAGTGCATTAAGATAAATAAGACTTATATTAGGATACTTTAGTTTAAAACATTTTTGTAATATGAGAAGGGATTTTATTTTAACGTGTAAAAAGAGTTATTTGTGAATTGGTGTAAATCAATCCAGCCATATAGACAACAGGGATAGCCAACCCAAATGATCTTGCGGGTCACTTTGGAAATGCATCTTAACTCCGCCGGACGCATATAAAATTATATATCCGATATTAGATTTAGACCCACTATAGAAATTTTTTGGAATGAAAAATTGAAACATAATGATTTATTATTATTATGATTATATTTACTATTATTCCTACATGTAAACATATACAATATAATAATAATGATACCAAACGCACATTGTAAAGAAATACATAACACTAAAAATGAAATATAAAACATTATGTAAATATAAACAAAATAAAAAAAGGAAATCATTAAACAAGTACGATATATTTCTTCTCCGCTCATTTTTTTGCAAATCGATCTCAATTTGGGTATTTGCACATCTAATTGGTATTACATAAAAGGAAAAAAGAAAAAAAGAATTGTAAACGTTAAGTATAATTTCAGCTCCAAGAAAAGAATTAGTTTATTTTCAGAATGCATTTCCAAGTCTCTCTGAAGAGGACCTTTTCAGAATATGAATCTTAATCAGTTTAGTTGAGACGAATCCTGCGAGTCACTTAAAAGCGAGGCATTTTAATTCCCCGGCACTCATTTCACTAATGGGGAAGAGCTCTCGAGATTGGATAGGGATCAAAATTCAGTGCGTCACTTCCGCATGAACAACAGCTCTCATTAAACGCTTATCCTTCGGAGTAAAGGGCTGGCGAACTAATTGGCTGAGGCAGCTGTTTGTGTAAAATCTGATTAGATTTGTCGCCAAATTAAATGAGCAGGAGGTCACAGCAGCGATGTCTTCTGCTCTCAACACCATCTTTACTTGGCGAAGAACGTGGGACATGCTTTGAAGGACCATACATTCAGTGCGTTAAGAGTGTTTTAAGGTGTGTTGAGAGATGTGTTTTTTAATATTTTTCTAGTGATAACTTATTGAATCAAGGAATTTTTTTGATATATTCAGAGAACATTCTTCAATAAAAAAAATAATAGAAAATTTATAAATTTTTTAAAAAATGGAAAAAAAAAAACCCCCACAACATAATTTGTTTGGGGGTGGGACAGGGGGAACACCCATATAATTTTATATTATCTATATATTATCTATATCTATATTATATCAAGGCTATATCTATATTATCTTTTATATTATAATTTTATATTTTTTATTATTACTGTCCTATCAATAGAAAAGGACCTCACTGCATAAAAGTTCCATTCTCCCGATTCGTGGCCCAAGGGCAACGTGCTCAGCTAGCAGGCAGGAAGGCTGAGGTTCGAATCCGCTGGTAGAAACTTGCTTTCAGAAACCAGAAGGCTCGATAGCGACAATGTATTTTGCATTGATAGTCGAGCTACTTGATGGGAGTTTTCCGAATTTTCTTCCATACAACACGTAAATGCGGGAAAGTTACGCCCGATGCCATCCCGACGGTGCCATGTGCATACTTTTGTATTGGTTCGGAACCCATTTTAAGTCGTAGATCCCGGTCTCATATGACCGTAAAGCGTTACAGAGCCCAATCAAACTTCTCACCCACATCTTTCCCTAACTGTAAAGGAGCAACTCAGTAGCTGTAGTAGTAATAATAGCTGTAGGCGCAGTAATGATGTGTGTCATAGTAGTAGTAGTAGTAATATCGTATTATTCCACGATATTTTCAGATGAGCATTCCGTGGATGGAGGTTCACTCCCTCCTTCTCAGGCCCAATAAAGGACTATCAAACGAGACAAATCAGCAGGCTGATTCGTCACGCCACTCATCAACATTGTTGCAAGGGATTCTAGTTTGTTTGTCGTGTTTCAAGCCCGGTTCTTTTAATTTGGGAAGAATCCTCACTAATTTCCATTTTAACTAGCTGGCTACTGATTTGTAAGAATCAACTACACATTTTAATCATGCCCGATATATATTTAAACATTGGGAATATAGCTGTGAGAAATTATTATACATTATAATCATATAATTTTTTTAGAAAAATTATATTATTATAATGTATAGTAGTTCCTCACAATAATTAAAAAAAATTATATGTGATTGGGAATTATATCTATATCTATTTCACCTGCACGCTAGCTGCAAATGTTACCATTGTTCTACGAGTCGATGCATTTTAATCCTTTGAAATAATTAAATTTCAAATCAATTAAAAATGAAATGTTTGTTTATGAAAAACACACATTTTAATCGTGAGAAACAAAGGCAATTAATTTAATTAATTGCCTTTGTTTCTCACGATTGATTGTTTTTGGACTCGTGTTCACAAACAACCCATTGCAATGATGGGAGATCATTGTCTTCCTGGAGGATTTTTAGGGGTAACTGGCTTGCATTAGTATGGAAGAAAACCCGAAAAAATTTTATCGAGATATGTTTTTAACGCGTTGTCATAATCCAGTGATCTTCAAGTTTCTGACAGCAGTGACTGCATCGGAGGCCCCTCAGTGGATTGCCACCAAAATCCACTTTCACGCTAACTGCGAATGTTACCACTAGGCTATGAGTTAGACATTTTAATTATCTGAAATAATTAAATTTCAAATTTATTAAGAATCTTTATAAATAACACACATTCTGTTCAAAATTTCTGTTTATTAAATATTAGCTACTTGTTAAACAATGTAAATAACACATGTTAAACAATAGTTGTTATATATGAAAAGCATGCTAAACAATAGTTGTTATAATAGAAAAGCATGCTAAACTATAATTGTTATAAAAGGAAAGCATCTTAAATAATAGTTGTATAAGAAAAACATGATAAATAATGATTGTTATAATAGAAAAGCATGTTAAGCAATAGTTGTTATAATAGAAAAACCTGCTAAACAATTGTTGTTATATAAGAAAAGTATGGTAACAATAGTTGTTATATAAGAAAAGCGTGGCAAACAATAGTTGTTATTTAAGAAAAGCCTGTTAAACAATAGTTGTTATATAAGAAAAACATGTTTAACAATGGTTGTTAAAAAAACATGTTTATTAATATTTTTTGTTCACTATAACAATAGTTGTTATATAAGAGAAGCATGCTAAATAACAGTTCTATAATAAAATAAAGATCGAAAACTGCGCGATACAAATGCCACTTATCATTAATGGCCGCTTTTCAAGAACGCTTCGTTTGCTAATTCAAAACTCTTTTTTTAAAAATAAATCCACCCCCCCTTCTAGCTGGTGTAGAAATGAATGATAGAGAAAGGAAGTTGGAAGTGACAAGATCACCCCCCATTCGCCCTCCCCCACGTCCTGACGCTCCCGAAGACCTCCACCCCTTAATTTCATTAGTCACGTAAATCGAAAACAAGCACTGATCCCGAACTTCTTTTTCCGGGAGAGAGTTTTCCCCGAAAGTATCCATCCTTTTCCCGAAAATTAAGTTGTTTTTTGCTGCCCTCATGTATATAATGGATGCTTTGAATAAAACAAAATAAAAAATAGAAGGAAAAGAAGCAAGTGGAACTTTCCACATGTTTGACATTTATTAGGCTCCGTGATGGAAAGGGTTGAATACTACGATGTATATGATGTTCGGCAAGGGGGAAACTCGATTACGATTACGACTTTTTTTTTTTTTTTCTTAGTAGAAAGAGGGATTTTGATAAAAATGGATCCTTTCATATAATTTTTTTTAAGAAGAATTTATTTATTGTGAAAGATCGCCAGTTTCGATCTTGTTTTCGTAAAATTGAATTAAACTGATTTTGTAGAATAAGAATTTTTCCTCATTTGTTTGTTAGGAGTTTCGTTAAAATGGTACAAGTGCTCATATCCAATTACTTGTACTAAAAAAAGATTTTTTTTTAAAATTTCTATAGAATTAAACGACAATTATATTTGGAGTCCTTTTTTTACTGAAAATTGTAGCTTTTATGGTTTATTTCAAGTATTTCTCTTACATTATGAATACGTTTTTTTTTTCATTCTATTCAATACTTATAACGAGGGGGCAACGAGCGTACCTGTTACGGAGTTCCTAGGTGGTTTTAGAACCACAATACCTCCACATCTTAAGTTAATTAGAAAATTTGCATAAAATGAAGTTACTTAAATTTAAAGAATGTTAATAAAAAAGATAAAACAATTAAGAATTTAGGAAAAACATGTCTTGCTTAAGAACAATTAAAGCAAGAGATCGAAAAAACCTAAAGCTTATAGGTACAATTAGGAGTCCGTTGACGATGCCCAAAAATAAAAAGATTAAAGTTAAAAATAAAAAAATTTTAAGGTTAGTACAATAACATATAGAAATACAAGGTTACACAAAATGAATTACAGATACACAAAATAGACATAAACATACAATTTCAATCAGCATATAATACTTATAACGAAAAGTGCACAAAAGTGCTTGTAAAAGTGCATCAGTGGCAACATGCTCCGCTGATGAGCATCAAGGCAGGGATTCAATCCTCTGGCGGCTTTGTTGTGTACACTGTTTCAAGAAACGAGGAGTTCCGAGGGCGTTTATGATGTTCAGCATCTTGCCTCGTTAGTTGGGCTACCTGAGGGGAGTTTTCTGGGTTTTTCTCCCACACGATACGCAAATACGGGGCAGTTCCCCTAAAAGACCTCCTGGAAGGCACTGCCTTCTCCCTCTTCGGCGACACGAAGTCAAGTCAGACCTCTACTTGCGGGCGCTCTATCACAATAGAAGCTACTCCCCCGCTCCCTTTTCCTCCTTTCATCAGATCACACGGGTTCCTAGATGTTGTTGTCTACCAAGTATAAGAAAAAACCTATATATATATATATATATATATATATATATATAACTTTCGATAATGTGAAAAGAAAACAGATTACTAGAGAGTCAATAGACAGCTTTTGTTACATTAATGCAGAGATGTCCATTTCTCAGTTACGCATGCGCAGCAATAGATATTTAAAATTTAGTATTCATCATTAAAACTGTGTAATATTAATTAAGGATTCCGAAAACTTCTACACATATAAATAACACTATTATATTATATTCTAGCAAACACAATCTGACACTGGCCAATTTTCGTGAGATAACATATTTTTTATTTACTAAATTTAATTTTAAAAAATATCAGCGAGAAATGAAATGAAATTTAGAGAACTTTTTCAGGAAAATATATTCAACATAATGATATTAAACTCAAATTTCTATCATACGATAAGATAGAAAGTTCAATATAATCTGTTTTTACATTTTGTCTTAGTGATATATAATATCACCAATGATATTAGTATTAATATAACAAATAATATTAAAATATAAAATAGTTAAAAAACATAAATTTAAAAAAAATAAGTAAATGTTAAGCAAAAGCCTTTATTAAATTGTCTTTTTTACAAAAAAATTTTTTTAGTTATCTCATTAAATTAATTTTTTATATAATACATTTGGGAAATACAAATATATAAAATAGGAAAACAGTATTCGAGGTACAGTGGCTCCCAGAAGTATTCGTACAGTTTAAAAATGTAAATAAATAAAAAAAAAAAAAAAAGGGGGAACCGCTGTACACAATTGAATTACATATACTACAATATCCATTTTTTTTTTTTTTTATCATCTCCATGTGATTATAAAATAAAACCGAACAATTTAAAAACAAATATATTGCCACATTTTCTTTTTATAAAAATTAAAATGCAAAGAGGCAGGGAAAAAACGTGAGAATTTTCGAATAAATTCTTTAATGCACTTATCGTCTGTTACATTTTTTTTTATTTTTTGTGTTTGGTGACAGTTAAAAACTCGTTTGGTTTTAGTATTTGCTTGATTACTTCATGGTATTCCATTTTTTTATTTAAAAATGGCTCGTGTTTCTGAGAAAACAATCATGCAGAATACAGCGTAATTCTCAAATTTATCTCATTCCACTGTACATTATGTGATATAACGATTTAAAGAAGAAAATTGGATCGAAAACAAGGAAAGGTTATGTGGTTAAGTTAACTCAGCCTGATCGGAAAGAAAATTTATGAAAATCCCACGTTTGTAAAAATTTCTACAGAATTTATTGAAAAAGTTTCCTACTTCACTTTTACTTGAAACTGTTCGACGAGTGTTTAAATCAGTGGAATTCCATGAATGTTCTGCCTGAAATTTTTTTTCTTAAATGCGAAAAATAGAACACTTAGACATGAAATCTATGATAAATAATCGAATAATTGACGAACATTGACGAAGATATTACAAAAACAATTATGTCCAGACATTTAATAGCTGTTGTTGATGCTGTAAGATAAATTTTTTCCAAATGTACGAAGACTTTTTGAGAGGTATGTTTTTTGGTTAATTTTTAATAACTGATTTTTTTTAAAGAAAAGTTTATGCTCTTTAAATATTTGATGTGGTTTTGTTAAGTAAAAGTGGATAGATATTACAAAAAATTCTATTCGGAAATATTAATATTTATTAATGAATAGACGAATATTTCATTGAAATTCGTAAGTTTGCAAACACTTTTGGGAGCTACTGTATTTAGTTTTCCATTCAAATAGCTTTATAATAATCGTTAATACAAAACAATATTTTTCTTTTAAATAATAGGGTCAGTACATACATTTTTGTCTACACTAAAATATCCTTGTAAATTCTCATCACAAACGGAATTTAAATATTTTATCAAAAAATATGATTTTTTTTTATTTATTTCTAATTGTTTAGAATTAAAATTAATAACGGAAATTACATATAAATATTAAATTTATTCTGTCATGGGGAAATAAAAATATAAATGCAAAAAATTAATAAGAATTTAAATGCAAAAGATAAATTTTAAAATCATATGTCAGAATATATAAAACTAACAAAAAAAAATACTTTAAGAAAAAGAATACAAAAATGAAAATTCTAGAAATTTTCATTTTTTCCAAGAAAATTTTTAAAAATAAACAATTTTTAGATTTTTCACTCGAATATCTATGAATGATGAAAATAAATAAAAGCAAAACGATTTTTAAATATTTGAATTTGTAGAAACTTTTATTTTATTTTTCATTGGAAATTTACTAAAAAAAATTATAGTTTTATTTAATTAAAAAATTAATAGAATTATTTTGTGATTTATTTATAACGTTCTGAAAAAGCATAATAAAGTCACATGGAAAAAAAATCAAATTTATATTTGTCTTCTTAAAACTTGTTTATTATTCTTTTAATAATTTTATTCATTTTCTTATGAATATTAGGAATATAGGGTGAAAACAGACGATTATTACACTTTTTTCTTTCTAACGCAGCTGGCAAACAGACACTTTGGTGTTGGATGCCTTAAGGCAAGTGCTGCACAGACGTACTCACTTTGCATTACCCAGGGGGTGCGTGTCACTTGAAGATAAGCCACGGACGCGGAGTAACAATGCCCCCGCAACGCTCTACGATCATACTAGACCGGGACCTACTTTTTAAAGTGGATTCCGAACCACTACAAACAACCATGGCTCCGCCGGGACTCGAACCCGAAACCTGTGGTACCGAGCGCTAGCCACTCGGCCATTCAGGCCCCCACGATTATTACACTAAAAATTAAAAAAATTACATCTTATTATGAAATATTGTAGTGTTAGTTTAATTAAAATATAACTAATAAGAATTTTTTCAATAATTTTCAACAATGTATCAAATAAAATAAATGGATTCAATGAGAAAAAAATTTTAATTGTTATACTTTTAAAATAACAAAACAGGTATGCATACACAAAAGTTGGATACTTTTAAAATAATAAAACAGGCATGCATACACAAAAGTTGGATACTTTTATCTTGCGACAACTATGATAGCTGCTTGTTTTGCCGTCTTTATCAAGAATATATATTATTATGAAGAATAATTAAATAAAGGAAGTATTCAAAATCGTTCAATATAAACTATTTAGATAAAAAAAATTTCTATAGATTATAAATAAGTATAGGATGAGTAAATAATGGTTCTTTTATTTTAATTAATTAAATAATTATGAACGTGAATTGTTTTGGAATGTATTTCACGCTATTTATTAATTTAATTTTTTTTTATATAAATTGGTATTTTTGAATAAATTAATAATTTATTGAAGAATAATTGAATAAAGAAATTATTCAAAATCGTTTAGTACAAACTATTTAGATAAAAAAAAAATTGTATCATAAATAAATACATAATGAGTAAATAATGATGCTCTGATAACTACTCGTTTTGCAGTCTTTATCATGAATTTAACTTATTAAGAATAATTGAATAAAGAAATTATACAAAATCGATCAACATAAACTATTCAGATAAAAAAAATTTCTATATATTATAAATAATGACATGATGAGTAAATAATGGTTCTTTTATTTTACTTAATGAAATAATTATGAACGTGTGTTGTTTTAGAATGTATATCCCGCTATTTATTCATTTTAATTTCTTTGTATAATTTGACATATTTCATTAATTTAATAATTTTTAAAGAATAATGGAATAAAAAAATTATTCAAAATCGTTTAGTATAAACTATATAGATAAAAAAAAGCTATATTATAAAAAAGTGCATAATGAGTAAATAGTGGTGCTTGTTTTTATTTTATTTAATTAAATAATTATGAACGTGAGTTGTTTTGGAATGTATATCACGCTATTTATTAATTTAATTTTTGTATAATTTGGTATTTTTTAATAATTTAATAATTTATTGAAGAATTATTGAATAAAGAAATTATTCAAAATCGTTTAGTATAAACTATTTAGATTTAAAAAAATTATATTATTAATAAGTACATAATCAGCAAATAGTAGTGCTTGACTTTTTTTTTCTTTTTTTTGTTACTTAATTAAATAATTATGAACGTGGATTGTTTTGGAATGAATATCACGCTACTTATTAATTTAATTTTTTGTAAATAATTTAATAATTTGTTAAAATATGTATTTAATTATTCAATCTTCTTGTTTTTGACTCCCAATTATATTTAGATAATCATGGTTTAAATTGAAATAGATTTTACGCAATTTTTAATATTTAACTTCAAAATTATGAAGCCAAGAGTCCATTAAAATTATTTTAAGGCCTCATTTTACAAAACCTAACCAAAATCGTCAAGCTCTAATTAGAGGAACTTCTTAACTCTGAATTAATTATTCCTTTTTTTCTAAATTTTACTTCATAGATAACCAATTACATGACTCGAACAACACACATCCGATCGATTCGATGATATGCATCATTTCTTTGTGAGAGCGATGACTAAGAAGAAAAAAGAAAAAAAAGTACTCGAAGTTCATGAAAGCGTCCCAACCATTGAGTGACTCCTTGTGGTACGCGCCATTTGATTCAGCTATCGAATAGATGTCGATGTCCCTGCCGAAAAGCCAAGTCACCCGGACACCATTAGACCCTTATTCCACTCATTAAATGCGCATAAAGATTCGACGATGATGTCAAACTGAACAGCCTTCAAACCTTGCGAGAATTTGACTGCGCGACAGGGATAAAAGAAATGGCGGCCATATTTGGTCATGCACATGCATTCGTGGAAAGTGGTCTGATTTATGTTCTCCGTGGAAGATACGTTTAGCACATATATCCTTCATTGATTTATTGAATGTATTGAATGAAAGTAAAATACTTGAAAAGATTATATATTTTGAAGTAGATATTTTTCCAAAAAGTATTTAGGGTGCTGTTGTTAGTCCCTCTAATTTATACGAAGGCTATACCATAAAAATATAATAATACCATAGTCAATATCATGGTCAAACGCGAAAGATGATGTCCCTTATGTTCAATAAAATTAAAAATTAAAAATCCGTCTGTCATTATTCATAGACAATAATTAACATTCTTCTAAATCAGGGGTTGCCAACCGAAATGATCTTGCGGGCCACTTTGGAAATAGATCATAATTCCGCTGGCTGCATATAAAATTATATATCTCCCCCATATTAGATTTAGACCCACTAGGAGTCGTTTTTTGGAGTGAAAAATTGAAACATAATGAGTTATTATTATTGTGTTTACTATTATTCTTACATGTAAACATAGATAATGTGATAATAATGACACCAAAACGCATATTATAAAGAAATATAACACTAAAAGGGAAATATTAAAAAAATATAT
The DNA here is from genome assembly GCA_021605075.1 of Caerostris darwini. Lineage (NCBI taxonomy): Eukaryota > Metazoa > Arthropoda > Arachnida > Araneae > Araneidae > Caerostris > Caerostris darwini. The sequence continues at coordinate 423,040 of BPLQ01003280.1, forward strand.
AAATATAAACGAAATTATTAAAAAATATTTATTTTACTAGTGTGATATCTGCTTCTCCACTCTTTCACTTAGCTTTTGCAAATCGAACTCAATTTGGGTATTTGCACATCCCAATTAGTGTTGCGTCCGTTATGTTTGAGCGTGTTTATGTTGGGTAAATTTCATTTAAAAAAAAACGATTCGCTGATTTTGAGTTGAACAAACTAACAACTTGAACTAAGAGTCTGTTTTGCTCTGCTATCAACAATCAACTGTGCTTATCTAGGGATGGTCACTGCTTCACTGAGGTCACTTAAAATGAAACATAGAATCTGCTATATTAGATGTTCCAAAATGCACGGGCATCATGAGTTCGCAGAATATAATTTAATTACCCTGCAAACTCATAAATAAAACAAGCAATATCTGTCCTATATTCGCAAGAATATTATTTCAAAATCAAAGTCAATTTTTTTCTCGTAATTTGGACATTTAATTTTTGAATATATGGATGCGCACATAATGTATTTTTTTAATACACTGGTTTTCACTACTTTGGTCATTATAAAATAAATATATATTTTGTAAAAGCATGATAAATCTCTCGGAAAAATGTTGAAGGTGGCCCGAGGGTTGGTCACGCCTGTTGTATATTATTAATGTGTTTTTCTTAAAAGGTACATTTAAATTTCTTTTTAAAATACTAAATTTCATTTTTAAATTTTCTCAATAGAAATATTTACAAAATACATAAAAAATATATTATGCTATTAAATAGTTAAGTTTGATGCGTTAGACGATTGTATATTTGTATATTCTTTTTTAAAATTTCTGAAAGCATTAACCATAAAAAGACTTAATTATTGATAATGTAAATCCGTGATATGAAGATAAAGTCTTGACACTTTTTTTTTTTTTTTTTTACTTATTAATTCAATTGAAGAAATTTAAAATTTTTCTTTGATAAAATACCCATTGCTTTGAGATAATTAAAGAAAATATTCATATTATAATTAAAAATTTTCAAAACCTACTATATATATATGCAGTTCCAGTGGTTAATGACTTAGGTCTAAGTGCACTCCATTTGAAAATAATATATATATATATATATATATATGTACATACAATAACAATATATATATATAAATAAATTTACTTTTTCAAAAGACTGAATTCGTTATTTAAGGGACATATAAGTTCACTGGGTATACTTTATCCGAGTTCGTTAACAAGTCGTAAAATATCACTGTGAAATGAGATTAATTTTCTTAAAGTTAAGTTATAGCTTTAGATATATCGCCTTATATTTCTCATAATTTATGAAGATTCGTAGTGTTAGTATTATTAAGGCATCTGGGCTATATCATGACAACCCATGCAAGATATCATGAACAATAGCAGTCCATACCATGATGCTGGGTATTTGCTGAGAATTCCAAATAACAGCATTTAAAGTACCTTTCTCTAAGAGATCAGCTGTTATGGATCTTGTTGCCTCAAATTGAATCTGCAATCGTCCCAAATCACCTCTATTCAATTGTTTGCCTTTTCTAACACGGGCGTTGATGTCTGTAATTCATAGATAAAAGTAATCTAAGGTTTCTATTATGTGAAGAAGAGTGCTGGAAGACAGACTTCCTCCATTGTTGAACTTGTATTGCAGATGACGCTGTGATTTTCGACAGACCTGAATCCTTTTTTTAACATTCTGTCTTGAGCATTTAGGCGCCGATACTCACAGACGAGACGTCTCCTCTGTCCACAGATACCTTTGTTGTGATGAATACAATGTAGGCCTGAAGAGTAGAACCGTTTTTTTTTTTTTTTCACCAAATGTATGCTTTACTACGACACATGACGCATTAACATTACATTTAACACTAGAAACAAAAACAAGACTTTTTTTTTTTACTCTCACAATAATCATTTTTCAAATTCAGTAAAAATGAAACGTTTTCTTGAATAAAGTTTTAGACGATGACATGTAAAGTTCGTAAATGAAGATAAGACAATGAAGAACGTATCTGCCCAATCTATATCTGTATCTGTCCAATCTATATCTATCTGATCTCCTCGTACTATTGAATTTTCGCGATATCTATCCGGAAACGTGCCCATTAAAGCTATCTTTTACTCATCCTCCTATTGCAAAAATTTTTGTAATAATTAGGGCATAAAGACATTGCCTTTTTATTGTTCAACTAGTATTGAAGACAGACCTGAACCTTTTTCACGTTCTGGCTTGAGCATTTAGGCATTAATACCCTCCCGGCGTGACTTTTTGTCGTATCTTCTGTCCACTGACGAACGCAGGCATTGTGACGGCATCCAACCTACCAGATGAATTGAAAAAGAAGTAGTACGAATTTTCTTGGTACTAAAATTAATCTTCTTTTGAACTGAGACGCGTAGCATTTCTTTTGTTTGGGAATGTGGTCAGTTACGCAATCACATCATTTGTATATTCTCTGAGAGAAAAATCATTCTCAATTTTATCATATTTGAAGGGAATTTTTTTTAAAAAAAAGAATTCAGTTTAAATGGAAATGATGATTTGTTTTTAAACATAAACCCTATTTTAAATTACTTACATTATTATTTGCAAATGTAAGGTTAAAAGTTATTGGAACAACAATGAATCAAAAATATATCAAATTTTTTCCAAAAGTCCCTTCCAGCTATAGTGTCAGACAAAAATGATATTCAAAAAGAATAATGCAATTTGTTACAGTGATACAGCGTGTGCAGTGCCAATATGCTTAGTAACACCATCCTTTGCTACAATTACAGCAACACATTTTCTAAGCATACTAGAAAAATAAATCCCATAATTACTTAAAGGATGTCGCGGTGATACAAGCATGCTTTCCTATTGTAAACCGATTTAAATTATTTCCTTTTCAACAATAATTCGTCCAATTTTAATTCATAATGCCCTATTCATAAAAATATAAGTTGGGCGTTTTTATTAGTACGTGCTAATACTTTGATACCAAGTGTAAGAATATACACTAAGGAAATCACTTGGGGGTATACAAGATATCTAAAAAAAGGTGTACTTCCAGGAATATAGCTACGAGTTTTCCAAATTGTTACGCGGTACTCGAAACAATTTGGAAAACTACAACCAAGCGAGACTGTTAAACCATAATCAATGCGATAATAAGGAAAAGATAATTAAACTTTGAATCTTTTATTGGAAAGAAGATAATATTCAAAAGTGCTAAATCTTATCTTCTTCCCAAGTCACGACCGCTCCGGCCGCCACACGAATCCCAATTATTTTCATTTGTAAATTTTTGCAAGCAACCACCAAAAAGTAGAAAATGGAAACTTTTCACACGAAGTATATAAAAAAAAATTTAGAAAATTCATTTTGTTATCTGTGTCCAAACATGGCGGATAGTCCCCATTTGATTGTTCATCCTTCTGAATCCTGCGATCCGTGGCAAAACCTTTTAAAATAACGACAGGGGTTTTTTTTTATGACACCGACGCCTTCAGAGAGCAACAAAATAGGAAGAGAGAGTGAGCAGAAGGCGTTAAAAAAAAAGCGGGCTTCGAACCCCGCGTTGGAGAAAAAGCAATTAAAAGCGAAAAATGATTTTTTAATTTTCGACGGGCGCCACATTAAATCTTCGTGGAGGAAAGGTCCCCTTCGCCCCTAAATGGCCGTCTTATTATTTTGGGGTAATGCCCGTGAAACTGAAATCGTATGCTTTAGTGACGGGTTATTACCATCAGCACTTTTTCACTGGACGCGAACTGCTTGAGTAACTTTTTGCCGCCTACTTTGGCCACTTTTTTTCGCATTTGCAGCTCAAAACATTCCCGTTTTTATCAGTATGTTATCCTGAAAATGGGAATTGAATCACAGCTAGCCCTAATGATAGGTGTTCAATAATAAGCAAACCATTAGACGTAATCTAATTATTCATTTTGAATGTTCGAAAAAGACTTGACTTTTTGACAGTGATTTACGATAGCAATCATTTAAAAATTAATTAAATAATACTTTAAGATATAGCATACTCGAAAGTGACTACATCTTAGTGCAGGGGTGGCCTACCCACGGCCCGCCTTGAATGTTTTTCTGGCCCGTGAAATGTATCACACTTTTACAAAATATATTTATTTTATAATGGCCAAAGTAGTGAAAACCAATGTATTAAAAAATACATTATGTGTGCATTCATTCAAAAATTAAATGTCGAAATTATGAGAAAATATTAACTTTGATTTTAAAATAATATCCTTACGAATATATGACAGATACTGCCTAATCTAATTATTCATTTATGAGTTTGTATGAGTGATTATTTATGAGTGAGTATTTATTTATGAGTTTACAGTTATGAATTCGCAGAATAATTAAAATATATTCTGCGCACTCGATGCGCTCTCACTTAGAACATCTAATATAAAAGGTTCTATGTTTCACTTTAAGTGACCTCAGACATAATGACCATCCCTAGATATTTGTGAAATGTGGCACAAAAAGTTGCTAGTGCTTTTGGTTCAACTTACACCAACGATACATTTTTCTTTTCGAAAATGAAATTGACCTTACACAAAACACTCTCAAATATAATGGACGCTAACCTGCAACACCAATTATAGTGTTCAAATACCAAAATTGAGATCGATTTGCAGAAGTTAAGTGAAAGAGCGGCGAAACACATATCGCATTAGTAAAATAAATATTTTTTAATGATTTAATTTTTTTTTTATTTCTTTTATATTTATATATTTTTTATATTTCATTTTGAGTGTTATAGATTTCTTTACAATGTGCGTTTAGTATCATTATTATTATATTATCTATGTTCACATGTCAGAATAATAGTAAACATAAAAATATTAACTCATGATGTTTCAATTTTTCATTCCAAAAAATGTAAATAATTTCATTTTTAGTGTTATACTATATATTTCTTTACAATGTGCATTTAGTATCATATTATTATATTATTTAGATTTACATGTAAGAATAATAGTAAACACAAAAATAATAACTCATTATATTTCAATTTTCACACCAAAAATGTCTACAGTGTTCTTAAATATAATATGGAGATATATAATTTTATATACAGTCCGCGGAGTTATGATGCATTTCCAATGTGGCCCGCAAGATCATTTGGGTTGGCACACAAAATTGGACACAAATTAATCTTAATCAATAAAATATTACAAACAAATAATAGTGAAAATAAAAGTAAAAAAACAATCTAAAGTAGGAAAAAAAAAAGTTAAAGGGGGAAAAAAATCCCTACTTTCAAAAATCCAAAACTTTTTTTTGACAAATGGGAGAGTTAGTGTGCGGAAGAACAGCCACTGTCTCTAAATACTTGCGGTTGATACAATAAGGAGAGATATGAAAGACTGACAGAAATAAATAAATAAAAAAAAACTTTCCAATAATCTGAGATCACTCTCCACAGCTGCCGTCATACTCTTCTTCAGTAGGTTACGGGATAAGGGAAAAATAAATATATATTTCAGATAGAAAATGAAACAAATAAAAAAAGCGAAAGACTTTCGATAAAATATATAACCTCCTTAGAACAACTACACTAGGAAATAAAAAAAAAATGAAAAAAAGAGGAGATGAAATTCTTCTGATCGATTTAGAAGGTTGTTGAAAGGGAGCCAATCATCAAGCCAACTAGCTTGAAGAAGAGGCTAAACTGGCGAAAAAAAGCCAAACAAATTGAAAGTAAATGAATAAAAAATGTCTTTTGGAGGGAAGTGAGTGACAGGCCCAGACCAAATAATAAAGTTTTTTTCATCATCTCCCCTTTTTTCTTTTTTTTCTTCACTTCCCCTTCTGCTTCAATCCCCCTTCCCCCTCGGATGTTCTAGTTTAGAGGTTTTTGAAAGAAAAACTGAAGTTGTGCTACGCGCAGCAAATTTCGATTTTGGGGGAAGAAGATATTATTGAATAGTTTTAGTCTGAAATTCACTGAGTTTTTTGGGGGCAGTATTGTTTCTTTCTGGACTTTTTTTTTATTATTTTATTTGATAAGACAGTTTTTTTTTTTTTTTTTTAACCATTTGTTTTGTTTTGTTTTGTCTTACATATAAAAACAGTAAAAAAAGAAAAAAAATTTTTTTTTCAGACAGCTTGGTCTTGGATGCTTTAAGGCAAGCGCTGCACAGACGTTACTAGCTTTGCATTACCCAGGGGGCGCGTGTAACTTGAAGATAAGCCATGGACGCTGTGTAACAATGCCCCCGCAACGCTCTACGATCATATTAGACCGGAACCTACGGTTTAAAGTGGATTCCGAACCACTACACACATCCATGGCACCGCCGGGACTCGAACCCGAAATCTGTGGTACCGAGTGCCAGAGCGCTAGCCACTCGGCCATTCAGACCCCCTGAAAAAAAATTATAAAACTATAAAATTAAAAATTATTATATAGTTATTATTATTATTATATTTATGTTTTAAACTTTATATTAATTGTTTTATACATGAAAGACAATTTGCCTTTTCAATAAAATGAAAAACCTAAAAAAATATTGTCAATATTTTTAACTTAAGTTATCGATTCTGTTGTGATAAAACCTTTTTAAGAAAGGTATTCAATTTTAGGTTTTGTTTGGTTTGTCGCTCTACTGTCATCTTGTGCACAACAGGGCTAAACAGACCAGGACCTACAGTTTAAAATGGATTCCTAACCACTACAAATATCCATGCCACCACCAGGGTTCAATTTTAGGAGACAAAAGCATTTGTTATTTCAAAAATTTCGGGCAATATTTTATTTATAAATAAAAGTTATAATAATTTATGGAGAAGACATTTCACTAAGATATATGTATGTCGTTAAATTTAATTGGTTATGGCCTCGTGTTTTTATCTTTACAATTTAGGCCTTCCTTGATTGTAATTTTATTAAAGTTTAATGATTGAACATCAGTTGAAAAAGTGTTTTAATCATAGTTACAGCTGTATAAAAATGAAACTTATAATTACTTGTTTCTTTGACAATAAATAGAACTATCAGTTCGTAGGAAATTATTTGATTATAATATAAAACTAACTATACCTCCCTGGCACTATAGCCCTTGATGGGCCAAGGCTGTCTGTCTACTGGCAGATTTCGTCACAGGAGATGGTTTCTTTTTACAAGGTAGGGTTGTCAGCAGCACTACGTCCAAAGCTCCGGTCATATTAAATAGGGATCTACTGTCTAATCTGATTCCGATTCACTATAAGCATCCATGGCGTCACCGGGACTCGAACCCTCGGGCACCGAGCGCCAGAGTGTTAGTCACTCGGCCATCAAGCGCCATAGTATAAAACTACTGGAAATAAATAAATCCATCCATCCATTATTACGCTTATGCTTACGACTAATACTCCACCAACGGGGAGACAAAGGAGGAAGTAGGCCTTTTAAGAGCAATGTCTCCACATTTGCATGTTAGAAATCTCCAGCAAGCATCCTGTCAATACGAGACACTCGCTCAGTCTGCCTCATTCTCCTCGAATCTCATCATTTCTAAAAGCAATAGCTGCAACCAAATTCGAAACTGATCCTTTTAGGACTTCCTGATCCTATCGGACTACATTACCACTGTTCCATTAATCGATTATTCACAGTTTAAACTATTGTGTTTACATTTACAAATTAGAGTTTTCTTAGAACTATATTTAGGTAGCCGGATTTGTTTGATATTGCAACTGTTTCTGGTTGACGCATTGAATATTTGTACTCGGTTTGAAACCTGACAAGCGAGTCGAACAGAATGCTTTATATTTTCCGCCGGAAATAAGCAAGATACAGCCATAGGATGAAAAATCCATCCGTAGGATTCAAGGAAGAAGGTTTTATATCAGGGAAGGCCAACCCGCGGTCCGCCTTGAACATTTTTCCGGAAAATTTTTGAGATTTATTATATTTTTACAAAATATATTTATTTTATAATGGACAAAGTAGTGAAAACCAATGTATTAAAAAAATACATTATGTGCGTATCCATATAATATAAAAATTAACTGCCGAAATTATGAGAAAAAATGAACTTTGATTTTTAAATAATATTCTTGCGGCGAATCTAGGACAGATATTGCCTGTTTTATTTATAAATTTACAGTTATAAGTTCGCAGTTCTGTGTTCTCATGATACGTGGCAATCAAGTTGCAAAAGCTAAATGAAACAGAGGAGAAACAAATATTGTACTAGTAAAATAAATATTTTTTAATGATTTCATTTTTTTTATTTCATTTATATTTATATATTTCTTCTATTTCATTTTTGGTGTTGTATATTTCTTTACAAAGTGTGTTTAGTATCATTCTTATTATATTATCTATGTTTACATGTACGAATAATAGTAAACACAATAATAATAACTCATTATGTTTCAATTTTTCACTCCAAAAAAATGTCTATAGTGGGTCTAAATCTAATATAGGGATATGTAATTTTATATGCTGCCCGCGGAGTTAGGATGTATTTCCAAAGTGGTCGCAAGATCATTTAGGTCGGCCACTCCTGCTTTATCTGATTGTTTGTTCCAAATTGTGACAGCCCTCTGGAATCAACGTTGAAAAAAAAAGAAAAGTCCACAAAGGGATGGCACCACTGCGAAATGGTTAACGAACAACGTAAGTTTACAGGCTCTACAAGCGAAAATATGCGTTCATTGAAAAAAAATTAGATGGCACATTACTTAAATATCATGATTAGTAGATATTTGAAAATTGGCAAAATAACTGAATCTGTTATTATTAATAATAAAAGCGGGACCTGGTGGTCGAGTGGCTAGCACTCTGGCGCCCGGTGCAATAGGTTTCGGGTTCTAGTGCCGACGGTGCCATATTTGTTTGCAGTGGTTCGGAATAGGTTTTGGTTGGCTGTAGGTTTTTGGTTTGGTTTGTCGCTCTACGGTCATTTTGTGCATACTAGGGCTAATAAGACCGGGATCTACAGTTTAAAGTGGATTCGAACCACTCACAAACATCCATGTCACCGCCAGGATTCGGTCTAACATGATTGTAGAGCGGTGCGGAGGTATTGTTACTTCGTATTCGGAGATTATCTTCAAGCTACATGCACCCCCTTGGCAGTGAGAAGTGAGTAACGTCGGCACAGCCCTTGTTATGGCATAAAAGACAAATGCCTAAGTATTTTCAAGTTGCATTAGAAAAAAATAGCAATAATAATACTAGCTAACAAGATATTCTTTTACGACACGCGCCAAATAACTCACAAGATAGTTTGCAACCAACAACAAAAACCAAAATTCCAAAGATACCGCGGACCAAACCGAGGCCACCGTTTCTGGAAAGCGAAAATCTCTTTTTCCCTCACCTTCTGCAGCCAAGAAAAGGCGCGCGCACCAATCATAAACGGTCGAGCGCAGCAAGCAAACGTCACGCCTGATTTAAGGCAAATGTGGCCCGCGGGACGACACCAGAATTATTTGATGGCCCCCAAGACGCCGTTTGCGAAACAGGTCCTACATCAAATTTCATCGGCCGCCGGGTTCCGCCCCATCGCTTTTATGGCCGGGGCGCGATGATGCAGGATTCGATAACAGCCCCTGGACTGCGATTGTTTTCTTGGCCCCGAGCTCCGTTTGATTTGTGTAGGATTTCGAGAGGGCCCGTTTGGGGTTTGGCTGCGGGAATTTCGCGCATTCAACGAGTTGAGCTTCCTCCATTAAAAATAGTGTAAATATATTTTTTTTTTAAATCTTTTTTTATTATTATTATTTGATACGCTGTGACCTATTACAAGAGAAATGAGTTTTTAGTAGTTGTTTTGATAGGTACAGTGGTACATAAAGAAAAAATGATTAATATCTTACCATGAAAAAAATCCAGTTGTTATTAACATATTATAAAATAATTTAAAAACTGTTTTTTGCTAAAATGCATTTAAAAAAAACCAGTTACATCAAATCATCATCATCTTCATCCTCAATAGCACGACAGCCCAGAGTGGGCCAAGGCTTTCCTTTGAAGAGATTTCCTCTGAGTGACAATGATCCCCCAATTCTTAACCCCTAGTACAGCAAAATCTTTTTCAACTTCGTCTATCCATCACAACCTGACTCTGTAACGAGCCTTTTTGCAGAGTTTAAATCATTCATTCTAAATATATGAGCAGTCCTGTGTAATCTATTGAAGTTAGATGAAATACATACGTAAATAAAAATTTAGTAAATTTTACTTTGTCTCTTTCTTACTAATTGGACTTGGTTGAACCTTACGAGATCTGGCTTTTACTACAAGAATTTTGCTTTTACCTTTATCTCGGGATATTTCGAAAATGTGATATTGGCTTTCAAGGCTTGTTTGATCTTTGTTGCTATAGTACTTCTCTTCAAAGTATTTTGATCCCCTACCATTTAGCAAAGATTTGGATACACACGAGTCGAATTTCTAACAAAGATCGTATATAAAATATTATTTACGTCCACATAAGAAGATTTGATATACATTTCAAGTGGAATATAAAGGTATCCTGATACATGTCCTCTTTGCAATAAGTCTAGCTTAAGTCTATTATTTCTGCCTTTTTCATATATGCAATGGTATCCTGTTACACGCCTGCTTTGGAATAAGTCTAGCTTGATACTAGACTTATTCCAAAGCTGACATATACCAGGATACCATTGTATATATGAAAAAGGCAGAAATAATAGACTTTTCGAATTCATGCAAAATAGGGAGAGGAAATCGAAATTTAAAGCATAGAGAATATTTTCCGCTCTAAAAACTTGTGATTTCTCATTGATACAAATATTTAAAATAAATCTCATCAATCCAATTTAATCTATAGTACACTTTTATCGAGATTTAACATTCATCCCAAATTTGCGAAACTATTAATTCTGAAAGTTTTTCATTGGCTCGTCTTTCTAAAAATTTCTGCTTTTTCACATTCACTATTAAAAACAAAACATCACTATCACTAATTTTGTTAAAGATCGTTTTGCTTAATAATATACCAATTATGTACAGTATTAAACAGAATCTGATTTTTTTTTTTTTTTTTTTTTTTTTTTTTTGGTTACAAATGAAACAAAGGGGTTTTACTTTTATAAGAGGTGTCACATTACATTTAGCCCTTTTTCGTCAGCTTATCCTATAAAAGTTGGTGAAATGGTATATGGTTAAAAATATTAACACACACCACCGTTTTTTGATTTTACTATAATTAATTTTATTATCCTAATAAAATAATTTAAACCTGAGAAATATTGTACTTTTTTAAGATCCTTGAGAGGAGGGTATAGCCTAACTCTTTTCCTCTTTGAAGCAATTCAGGATAACTTATAGCTTGTTTCATAATAGATTCCTTCTTTATAATTTCTTTTACTCATGCTCCTATTTTATCATGAAACGTAAATTATTATTTAGAATTTTATAACAGATATTTTACAATCATTTCTTATTTTTATACGGCAAAACGAGTTTCATCATCATCATCATCAGTGTTGCAACACTCCCACGGTGGGCTAAGGGCGTCTACCTGCTGGAAGATTTTTAGGCAGGAGATGCTTTTCTTTTTACGGGGTAGAGTTGCCAGCCCTACTCCCTACCCTCAACAGCCATATTAGACCGGGAAATACAGTTTAAAGTGGATTCCGAACTATACAAGCATCCATGGCACCGCCGGGACTCGAATCCGAAACCTGTGACCTCGAAAGCCAGAGCGCTAGTCACTCGGCCATCAAGCCCCAAATCGAGCTTAAACAATGATTTTATATAATTAAATTCAGTTGTTGTCCACAAAAGATAGTGCTACTATTAACATTAATGATATTTATGTTAAATTTGTAAGGAAGGATTCTTGTTTCATTTCTGAAAAAGTAAAGCAATATTTGCAAATATTAATTGCATCAAAAATTTTTATTACACATAGACCATCAAGCACCTTGATATGAAATGAGAATTTTTATTTTATTATAATGTCACAAAAACTATATGCAATAATCGTAAGACTTTCATAATTTTTTTCATTATACACTTAACAAAGAAAACATTTTTCAGGATTTAACGCTCACTTTGAAATTCAACTAAGAACTTCTTTATTCATGAATCGGTGAACCTCTCATCCCATTCAAGGGTGCCATGAACAGTCCACTGGCAAGTGATAGTAAGGTTTGATTTGGTTTGGTTTTGTCAGGTCATTTTTTGCACACTTTGAGCTAATTAGACCAGGACTTACAGGTTAACGGGTATTTCGAATAACAAACAAACATCCATGCCACCGCCAGGATTCGAAGCTGAAGCCTGTGGTACCAATGGTCAATTGGCCATCAGCAAGTGATGAAAAGTAGGGCTTTGCCATTTATACGTACTTTTAGGGGTTATTGTACCGTATGGGGAATAAAGTCAGAAAAAAACTTCCACCAGAAAGCCTGAATGTTGATGGGAGACAATTCTCATATGTTCTTTATTTCTTTCAGAAATTATTGCAGTGACTGCAACGAACGTTCAAAAGAATTCGAACCTAAACTCTCCATTTTATCATCTACGATTCGTGTGCAACTGCAATCATTGTTATTATTATTGTTATAGAAGTATTTGAAGCGGGAATTGTTGTAAGAGTCAGTTACTTTCCTATAAAAGTTATGGCATTAGTTATATTGCAGGAAAAATAAAGTAAAAATATGATTTTTAAAAAAATTTCAAATTTTATCCGCATTTATGTTTAATTTATATCATTGCACTCTTAAAAATGCTCAACTATTGTGCTTTGAAAGAAATTTAGTAGAATAATAAGGACCTGATTCTCGAATTCTCGACCAATAACAAAGACTTCTTCCTCACGTTTTACCTCATTAAGATTGCCTTCTTCTGAGAATTCACTGAGATGTCAATACAGCCAAAACATCAAGGAAAATACGTTCCAAAAACTATCAATAGATGGCGCGATATGCGACTATCTGAAGCTCCATTTCACATTGGGAGGAGGAAATCCAGAGGCAGTTAGTTCTAGCTTGGTAAAATCTAATTATTCACTCAGAAGGTTTCTATATATTTGAGGTGAAGGAGATTTCGTATGAATTACTATACTTAATAAAAAATAAATTTAATAATAATTATTCATTCATTTATGGTGTAAATAAATTCGCAATTAATTGTTAGTAAGAATATACTTTTTTTGAAAAACATAACTTTTTTTGAAAGTTTTATTTTTTTTGAAAAACAAACAATTGTATCTAAATTGGGTTTTTAATAAAGAAAATTATATGAAAATAAATTAAGTGACTCTTTAATTTATATATATATATATATATATATATATATATATATATATATATATATAAAGTAAAATTTATATATATATATATTTAATTTTTATTAAGTATAGTAATTCATACGAAATTCCCTACGCCATAAATATATTAGAAACCTCTGAATGATTGATTAATTATAAATGTATATATATGCGTATACAAAGAGAAAGAGATAAAGATATAGATATTCAAATGTATGTACATAGATTAGAAAAAAGATTGAAAATTTCACATTCCAGTTTTTTAATTTTTATCATTTAAGACTCAAGAAAATATCTTCTAATAATTCACATAAATTTATTTATGTGAATGTTTATAAATCTGTTTCAAAGATATATTTTATTTTAAAATCAGATAGTAAGAAAAGAAAGCTGGTGCTTTATTTACCTTTAAAATATCAAATGTTATAGCTCTTTGAAAAATGCATAACTATTAAAAATTTTGATATTTAACTACAAAATATATTGTTGAAATGATCCTTCAACCTCCAATTATCACTACAAAAAATGATCGTGTTACTAATTTTGTTTTTATAACTGGTTTTGAAAAAGTTGTACCTTAAGCATTGCATACTAGAGCGACAATGAAATACAAAAAGTAAAAATGTATTAGAATTTTTAAAAAAATGGTCTTAATTAAAAATTATTTTTAATTAATTTTGGAGAAAAATATCAATTATTTTATAATTAAAAAAATATATATAATTTTTTAAAAATTCGAAATTTTAGAAATGGTTTAATTATTTTCACCTACTTCAAATAGCAAAATTTAGCCATGAATGCTTAGAACTGAATCTTTTTCCTCATGCTCCAATTAGCGGCCTGGTGGCCAAGTGCTACTATCAGACCAGAACCAGACCCTACTAACAGACCAGAGTGCTACTATCACTTGATAGTAGCACTCTGGTCTGTGGTACCACAGGCTTCTGGTTGGAAACTTGGCGGTGTCGTGTATGTTTGTTAGTGGTTCGGAAATCACGTTAAACTGTACATCCTGGTCTATTTAACCCTCATGTACACAAGATGAACATAGAGCGACAAAACAAATTAAGCAAATAATTATTTGCAAAAAGTCTTAACAAATTTTTTAAAAAATTAAGTTCAGATTACAGAAATTGAGTATAGCATTTATATTCATTTCAAAGTTTTGAATGAAACACAAATTTTTCACTTGAAAAAATTTATACACAAAGTGAAAGAAAATTTAATTGCATAAGAATTTTATGCAAATTGATTGCATTTTTTAATCTGATTTTAATCACTACCACCCTATTAACAGGTAGATCTGTAAAATATTTCTTGTAGATAACTATGCATTCATCAGTAATGGAAAATAAGATATAAAAAAAGATAGATTTAAGAGATTAAAAAAGAGAAAAATAAATAAATCTTCATTAAAAGTAAATTGGAGGATTTGTGTTTGCCAAATTAAATACATTATTTAGTGTCAACTGGGGTACCAATTACGGAGTACCAAGGTGGATAGACCCCTTAACCTCCTCATCTTAATTCATATATATATATATATATATAATTACAATTAATAATTGGCTGCTTAAAATGTTAGTATGTGATAAAAAATAACATTTCTGAAAATTTAGAAATGATAAATTTATTTATTTTTAACTTTTAAGAGTAAGTTAAAAAATAAAAAGTTTAAAAAATAAAAAGAATTTAAATGAAATATTCCGTACAATTAGGGACCAGTTGGAGATGCCACAAAATATTATTTGCGATTAAAGATTCTGATTGTGGAACGTGTGTAAAATAAAAGAATTATTTTCACGAAAAAAAAAAAGAGCCGTCTCAGAACCGCATTCAGGTATTTTATTATTATCTGGTTCTGGTATTTTATTTTTATTTTTTCATTTTTTGATATTTTGTGTTCTAATCCTTTTATTTTCTACAGAAAAAAAAAGAGGGGTAAAAAAGAAAAAATAAGCCTAACTGTGGTTACTAATCGGCAGAAAAGAATTAAGGTGCACATCGTAGCTGAATAAGAAAAATATTTAAAATATTAAAAAATATTAATTAAGTTATTTAGTAAATCCCGATTTTAAACCAAAAACATCAATCACGATATTTTCATAATAAAAATTTAAGAAGTAAGTGCTTTTTAATTTTAGTTAATTACTAACTGTTTTCAAAGAGTGCCATTTCAGATATTGCATTATTTTT
Organism: Caerostris darwini; assembly: GCA_021605075.1. Lineage (NCBI taxonomy): Eukaryota > Metazoa > Arthropoda > Arachnida > Araneae > Araneidae > Caerostris > Caerostris darwini. The sequence continues at coordinate 438,475 of BPLQ01003280.1, forward strand.
TTTAAACAATTAAATGAAAGTGAAATACTTTTTTACTTCATTATCATTTAATTTCAAACCATATATTGGTTTATTTCATTTTTTTTTAAATTTCATATTGTGGTATTTACTTTATATTTTTAACACGAAATAATGTCCCTAAAATGTCTAGTTTGAGAAAGGAAAAAGTTGAACACAAGATTTAATCAGAAGCTGTTAAGTTTTATTTATGATACCGATTCAGTTTCTTGCAAACTTATTTTGAATTTCTGTATTACAGGATCAAATAATTTAATCATCGTATTTACTTATAAATAAATTTAAAAAAAAAAAAAAAAAAAAAAAAAAAAAGGAATTTAGAAGATCACTTTTGCGAGATTTAAATTTAATACCGCGAGATGCATTTGCTTCTCATTTCAGTCATCAGAAAAATATGAACACGACAAGAACATGAAGAACACAACAAGATTTAATTAATAAGCTGTTAAGTTTTATTTATGATACCGGTCATACCATATGCCTTAGGGCTGGGCATTCTTTAGTAACCTAGATTTATACCAGTCCAATTCTTGTAAACATATTTTGAATTTCTGTATTACAGGATCAAATAATTTAATCATCGGTATTTACTTATATATAAATAAATAAATAAAAAGGAATTTAGAAGATCACTTTTGCGAGATTTAAATTTAATACCGCGAGATGCATTTGCTTCTCATTTCAGTCATCAGAAAAATATGAACACGACAAGAACATGAAGAACACAATAAGATTTAATCAGAAGCAGTAAGTTTTATTTATGTTAACAGATCCAGTTTTTTGTAAACTAATTTTTAATTTCTGTTTTGCAGGATCAAATAATTTAATCATCGACATAAATAAATATACATTTAAAAAAAAAAAAGGAATTTAGAAGATCACTTTTGCGAGATTTAAATTTAATATCAAGAGATGCATTTGTTTCTCATTTCAATCATCAGATAAGTATGAACACAAGATTTAATCAGAAGTTGTAAATTTTATTTGTGACACCGATTCAGTTTCTTGTAAACTTATTTTTCAATTTCTGTATTACTGAATCAAATGATTTAATCATCGGTATTTATTTATAAATAAATAAATAAATAAAAAATTTAGAAAGTCACTTTTGTGAGATTTAAATTTAATACCAAGAAAATGCATTTGCTTCTCACTCCAGTCATCAGACAAGTATGCGAGCATCCCCATTTCCGGAGAAAAGAAATAAAATAAAATAAAACAAAATAAAACATCCTCCTTTTGACTTTCACGCCGACGACGCAGTATTTCACTCAAGCGTGTCATCATTTTGTTTTTCCTCAATTAAGACCTCACATTCTTCGTGTGAAAGGCAGGATGTACCAAACGAGAAATAAAAACAAAATAAAGATACCAACCGCCAAAGCGAGGGGTTCGGCAAAGCGGGGAGGGAAAGGGGGGGTGCAGTGAAGGGGTAGAGAGAAGCAAGTCTGTCCATTCAACACTCTCTAATCACTATAATGGATAGCCGCTATGACTCCTTTGACAGAACTCTCCCCGCAAGTGCTGTCCCACTTCCGACAAATCTGGTGGGACCCTCCCCTCTCTCCGAGAGACTTAACTCACCTCCTCCGAAAACTTCACCTTTTTCCCAACTGCACCGCAACTCCGCCCACCTAACCACCCCGGAGCCAATGACGGACCCGCCGGCAGTGAGGTGGCGGCCAATCGGAAGAGAGAGATCACTCGGTGCCGGAGCCTGCAGATGAAGAGAAGTTTGAGAAGTCTTCAGTGGAAGGTGGTGGTTGGTTACTTGCGTGCGGAGTTTGTCCCACCACACTAATTGGATTTGCAACTCTCCACCAGCCAGTCTAGTCTAGTCCTAGTGCACTGTCCCATACAGTAGTACTGTGTGCTAGTGGGAAGGTTCGAAGGCTCTGGTGGAACGGCACTGGTTTCAGAAGTGAATCAAGTTAATAAAAATTCTGCAGGACTTGTTCCGATGAGGAGCTCTGGATGGACATTGACAAGTTAAAGAGTTTTGTTGCTTACTAGACATGCACCTGCTTTTCAGAGAGTTTCCCAACAAATTCTTGCTGAATTCTTACTCTGAGACTTTAAATTGGATAATGACAAAATGGACTTCGTAATAATGATCTAATCTAAGATAGTGAATCCAACAACAGATTTTACAGAAGATTATAAACACAGCTGGACTATAACGAGATCTGCAACTGAAATAATTTAAGTTACTTTTACAAGCAATATTATCTTCCACGAATTCTACCTTGAAGTTTGATAAATATGACTAGTCACAACGACAGATTTCGCAGCCGAACTGGGTTCTTCGCATCAGGTTTGAAGATCCCTCCGTTTCAGGTATGTAAATATATATTTTTATGTAACATTTATTAACTTTATTTATATTCTTCATAATTTGATGGAGTCATGTTAAAAGTATCTCTTACGTAAGAATCTATGTTTAATTTCTTTTACTCTAATATATATATTTATATTTATCTTGGTTATTTTTATGAAGTTTTTAACTTATTAAATTGAAATTAAATTCAATATGTGAAAAAGTTTTAGGCCAAATTGTATTTTTATTTTAAATAGAATTGAATCAATGCATTGTAAAAACGAAATTGCAAATTATATAATATGGATCAGAATGCTTTTATTTTCTACAAAATAAAATAGTAAATAATTTAAATCTAAATCCTATTTTTTCTTAAGAGTTTATTTATTTATTATTTTTTTGGACCAAAGAGCAAGCATTATTCTTATTCATTTAAAACTAAGCATATCTCCTATTTGCGGAAAATATCCTATAAGGTTTAAAGTCAAATGGTTTTCTAATGTTTACATTAATAATTAAAAATAAAATTATGTTTATTTGAAAATTTGAAAACTTATTTTGATATTTGATTTTAAAACAACAAGATAATTGCGCACATAGAAAATTTCAATCTCGTGGTCAAAATAGTAGTATGTTTCCAGTATATTTCTTAAAAATATAATTTTTTGAACTATTTTCATACAGGAATATTCTTCTACTTCAAGAATTTTTTTAATATTTATGATTCAATAGCTATAATTGGAACATTAATTTTTAAAGATGTAAATGGTTAAAACGGTTAAAAGTACTGAATATTTTCAATTGGATTATCAAATTTCAATATATTCTTTAATTTAGGAGAATTTTAACAATAAAATTTTAAAGAAGATTTTATTGGATCAAAATACAGTTCAAAAACAATTTTTGTTAATTTCTTCATCATTCTTTATTGTATATCTTAAAATTTTTATATTAAATAAAATTTACCATATAAATTCAAGCCATAAAAACATCTCTTTAAATGTTAATCGGAAGCTTTATATTTTTTAAGTATTTCTTCGAAAGTTACTTTTTATTTGCTTACAATTTCTTTTGTTTAAAAAAGAAGACTTTTCTTTCTTTTAAAGGAAACTTAAAGAAACCTTTAATGTTTTGTAGTGATATTTTATTTAGTAAATAAAAAATATTTTTTACTTTACGTATTAAATCAACAGTGCATTTTCACTAAATTAGTTGTAGAAGAATGGCAAAGAAATTCAATCTAATAGTTATAAAAGCACTTATACTAACTTAAAAAATTTAACATTTCGATTTACTAGAGTTTAATAACGTTTAATTAATAGTTAGTCTATATAATATCATTTATATATAATATAAATATTATAGTATCATTTATATATATATAATATCATATTTTACTTAAAAAAGTGAGTTTCACCATGCATTTCACATTTCACCTTCATTTTGTTAAGTAAGTAACAGAAAAAAATCCTATATAGAAAACTCTTTTAATATTTATTTAGCTAGTATTCCAATATCAGTTATTTTTTTATAGAAAAGTGAATTCTGTTATTTAATTTTATAAATAAATGGAGAATTCGTTAATATTCAATTAAAAAATATTTCAATACCGACTATTTTTCAAGGAAAAGTAAGATCTACTGTTTTAATTTGTAACGAAATAAAGATTTTAAATGTAGGTAGATTTCTTTAATATTTTTAGGTATTATGTAATGTCAATTACTATTCTTGGACTAAATAAAGCTCTACCATTACCATTATTCCATTACCATACTATTCAATAAATAAATACAGAAACATTGTTAAATACAGAATACTAAAGTATTTATTTAAATAATATTCTAGCAAAATACCGATTTATGTTAAAATGTTTGAAGTCGTCATACTTTTGTAACAGATAGCATAAACTGCTATCTGTTGCAAAAGTATGACGACTGCGTCTTGAATGCGTCTTGTTTAAACTGAAAATTTACTGGAAAAATAAAAGTTACCTAAAACTTAACTAATTTAATTCCGAATGATATTTTTTCAATAAATTATTGTACAAAACTATTTTTTTTAATAATCAACTCCACCAGAATTTCAAAACTGCGTGTCAATCAAGCAGTTTTAAATGTAGGCACGAAAGATGCTGAATTTGATGCATTTATCGAACCAGAAAACCAGAATCAATTAGTTAAAGCAGTGATAGGTTCTTTTAAAAGTTCTTAAATTAGAATGGAAAAAAAATAACTTCTTCCGTCTTTAAAAAACTTTTTCCCTTGAGACCAGCCGGGTGATACAATTGTTCTTTTGTTATGCTAAAAATGTGAAGTTTTTTTTTGTGTGTGTCAGAGGGACAAATGAAATCCAGAATCATTTATTTCAAAGCTTTTAAAATTAAAAGCACGTAGAAAAGAGGGAAAAGAAGTTCGGGATTGAATTCCGTTTCGAATTTAGTTAAGTGAGAGTGAGGGGAGAAGCGTCAATGCGACCGGAAAGAATTATCCGGAGACTATTTCCTCTGACTTTTTCTGATTGATTTTCAGACTCTTATAACTTGTTCGATTTTAGCGATTTATTAATGAACTGCTGCACCTTTCCCATGACAATCTAAAACAACATAATATAAATTTAGGTAACATAAAGAGTTTAATACCAGTTTATTCTGTTGGTAAACCTGTAAATTAAAAAAATAACGACTAATGATTAGTGCTATTATCACAATTGATAAGCAGACATTAGTCATTCTTGAAAATAAAGTTAATTTGTAGATATTAGCCATTTTTTAAAATACTGATTTGTAGATATTAACCATTCTTAATGAAGTTTATTTGTATATATTCAGATATTAATCATTATTACAGATATTAATCATTATTGAAAATAAAATTGATTTGCAGATAATAATCATCATTGAAAATAAAATTGAATTACAGATATTAATCATTATTGAAAATAAAGTTTATTTGTAGATATTAATAATTTTTGAAAATATTTATTTGTAGATATTAATCATTTTTGAAAATATTTATTTGTAGATATTAACTGTTCTTAATGAAGTTGATTTGTATATATTCACTATTCTTTAAAATAAAATTGATTTACAGATATTAATCATTATAGAAAATAAAATTGATACGTAAATGTTAACCATTCTTGAAATTAAAGTTGATTTGTAGACATTAAGCGTTCTAGAAAATAAATTCAATTCTAAAATAAATTATTCATAATTGATATTTTTATAGACACTAAATATATATGAGGCAATAAGAGCAAACAAATTTCCGTAACTTTCAGATGTTTAAACTACAATGAATGACACATTACATATACTAAACTGTAGAAAAAGACCCTTCAACCTCCTCCCTTTATTTTCTAAATGACATTTAAAAAATAGCTTAGCGCTGCATATATTTAAAAGCATTTGTTACTTTTTTTAAATATGAGACTTAATTGTTGGGTGGCTAAGTATTAATAATTTAGCTAAATTATTAATTGTTTAAAATTATTCATTATTTAATTAAAACATTAATAATTATTTAAAATGAACACATTTAATTTTTACTATAATAATCATGATGGACAAGTCACAAGAATTTTTGTCAATTTTAAAATTCCTGATAATATTTTTTCTGAGTATTTTGCAGATTATTAATGTTAAAGACGATTCGTTGTAATTTTTTTTTTTTTTTTTTTTTTTTAAATCAATGTTTATTTAAAACATTGAACATATTTTAATAATAAAAATGGAAATTGACTTTTCCGAAAATTTTTCATAACTTTTCTCTGAAATACTAATTCCTGCTTTTTGGAAATTATTAAAATATTATTTAATCATATATTTTATGGTTAATTTGAATTATTAAAACAAATTTTTCTTTAAAAAAAAAAATTCAGTTTGTCTCTTTTTCAAAATTGTGACAAATTATGTTTAGGTTTTTTTTGCTTTATTAATAGATAACAATTAATTGGTTTTTATTTTACGAAAGTTAAAAATTTCCAATTAAGTTATGTTAACATGAAAGAAAAAATAATTTTACCCATTCAATAATGAGAATAATTTATTCGATGTGCATCTATCCTTCCCAATCCTCAGTGAAGCTGCTTGGGAAACATTTTTATTGAAATATGTACATTCATATCCAACTTCCGTTAAACATAAAAGCTAAGCTAAAATATATCTCTTAAGTATTGTAGTAATTTTTATAAAAGCAATTTTCCTTTTTTTACTTTAGAGATACGTATTATTATTCTTTTTAAATTTATACAATCTTCAAAAAAACATATTCAATTTGAAAGTAATAAGATTTTAGTTTCATATTTAATTAATAGAATAACCCAGACTATTTCTACGATTTTTATTCTGTCAAAAGTTTTATTCAAACTGCTTGTTATTTCTCTCTATCCTTTTAAACGTAGTAAAAGGGTAGAGAGAAATAACCTAAATAGGTTTTCCTTCAAAAATCTTCAAAATATATTTTTTTTTTCTTACAGGGGCTGTGTCTTGATAGTTCTGCTTACTTCTCCAACACCATGGGCACTCCTCTAATGGTGCTGAGTTCTACCTGCGGAGACGTTACGCCCCACTCCCAGAGCCATGTAACCTTCGCTTCCCGCACGCCGGGCCGCATGGACGGCAGCAAGGAAGGTTCGAACGTCTCCACCAACACCCTCACAAGCCCCACGTTTCCTGTTCGCCCTCTGTTCGGTCAAGGGGATCCTTACTCTTCCCTACCAGCACCCCCGCTGTCACTGATTCACCCCATACTGAGTAACCCACTGGGGCGCAATTACTTCAACGCCGGGGCTTTTCGACCTTTGGGGTTCATGGATGACCGGAACGGGGCTTTTCATGGCTCGGCCTTCATGCCAGCCAAGTGTCTGAAGCTGGACGGGCTCTCTTCTGGCAGTGATATGGGGACGTCACAGTCTTTGCTGCTGGGGTCCTGCTTCCAAAACAGTGGGAATGAGACCAACTTTCACCAGAGTCCAGCAAACTCGACGGGGTCTTCGCTGGGCCAGGGTGTTGGATCCTTCATGGACGGGAAGGATGACAGAGGGGACAGTGACTCAATGGCTGACGGTCAAGACAGGATGTCCGAAACGCCGAATTTGTCCGAAGAATCTCGATCGATTGAACGATCCACTCCCGAAGACTCGGGGACGCCCAAACGTAAGTAGTCTTGACCATGCTCTTCTTTTTCTTTTAGGTATCATGGCGGTGTTTTAGCGAGATATTCTTCAATATTAAACCAAAGTTATTAGTTATTTTTTAAGGGTTGTGTGGATTCAAACGTTCGTAGTCACGTCCTTTTTTTTTTAAATATAATGTCGATGATTCAGCAAGCTATTCTCATATTAATCCTCAATTTATTTATTTCATTTAATAGATGTAACTTAGAGTAGCTTGTAGATTGAAAGTCGAATGGTTGGTGAATTGTTTTTACAATATGATTTGTTTCTTTAATAATACTTTTCTTTCTAAATGCATTCGCAAATAAAGGAAAACTTATTAGCTACAGCATATTTTTAAAGGATTGGTAGGATTTGCGGTCACTCAAAATTAAATATGGCCATATCCTTTTCTTTGACATATTATACCAAGTTTAGCAAGCTATTCGCATATTATTCTTCAATGTTAATTTTATTAGGTATAGTAGCTTTAAGTCAAATGATTCAATGCTATATAGTGAAATTTTCATTAAATCTTAATAATTAAATGCAATTTAAAATTAATTGCATAAATTTAAAAAAATTATCAATAATTGCTTATTTTTTAAGAAATGTATTAATTACAAGATTTCAAAGGGAACTAAAATTCAATATCTAAAATTGGATGATTTTGCGCATTATATTTAAACAACCTATTATTTTTTTTTTATCACGTCTCGCGAATGGTAGAATTAATACTCGTGTGGAGGAAATTAAGAAAAATTTATTTATTGTGATTCTTTTGAGTGACGAAATTGTGTTATGTTAAGGAATATAAATTGATTGAATAATCAAAAGATGCATAGTTTTTGAAAAATTAAATATCATTGAGATTTGCTAAATATTAATATTTATATTTTACTTTCATTCCTTAATAATATTTACTTAATACTTGCTTGCTTTTTAAATAATATTTAATATTTTCAATAATTATAAATTACATATTTTTCATTTCTCCGTATTGAATTAATGACGTTAAATACAAACTGAAAATTATAGAGTTTGTAATAAAATTTCAATTCGATTATTATGTAAGTTTTCGATTATAATGTAGTTTTTATGTAAAATTTGTAATTTATATTGTAAAATTTATATTTTAATTTGGATTTTTCTGGATAAATTAAATTAGTATCAGTGTTATTTGATTTTGCTTTAATGTGACTAATCTACTTTAAAAAGAATAAAATAAATATAATGAAATATTGAATATACTGAAAATCAACATCATACATCTGAAAGTTGTTAAAAAAACTGCGATAAACATTTTTTTTTTTTAAATGCTTTCCAAGATTTTTTTTTTTTTTTTTTTTGAAAGAAAATATTTAAATTTCCTACTGAATAAATTAAATATATATTTAGACACGATTATTTCATACCCACCAAGGAAAAATATTTATTCTATTAATTATGACATTGTTATTTTCTAATTTATAAGAATAATATGTTTTAAAACTCCAAAATTGATAGAAAAAAAGGATAATATAAATATTGAAAATAAAATGTAATGATTTCTTAAACTTAACAATGCATTTTTAATTTCAGTTAGTAATAATATATCCCTTTAAATTATATTTTAAATCAAAATTTTATGTTGTTCATTCAAATTAAAACAAAATGATTATACTATATGTACAATTATAAATTATGAATTATAATTGCTATTAATTATTATGAATAAAATTTTAATGATTATTTATTGGGAAAACACCAAAATAATTTATCTGCATGATTTAAATTTTTTTCATTAATAGCTGTAAGGGTATTATGACATAAATGCTTAAATAATATACATCTCTACATGGAAGAATTTGAAATAGAGGATACAAATATAACTATTGTGATAAAAAAAAACAATTTAAAGCTGTTTAATCTTTCAAATTCTCTTATGCAACAGAAGTACTCTTTTATATAATTATGAACGTAAATAGCATGAAACTAACAAATCAAAACATGGACTAAAATTCAATAATAAAAACTCATAATTTGAAACTATTTTTAGACATATTTAAAAATATTTTTTTTTCCAAAAGAAAGCTTCAAACTTTAATGCATACTTAACATTGTAAAAGTGCATGGACTTAACTCGTCATCAAAAGGATTAAGTAAGTTCTTGCTAAACTAACAGACAAAGAAAAAAAAAAATAAAGCATTTATTAAAGAATAAAACAGTTTCCTTCCAAAGTATAAAAACCCCCATTCTTAACCCAACTTAAACCCTTTATTTAAAACACAAGGGGCATCAAGGAATGTGGGAACATTAGTAGGGAGATATAACAATTACCGAAAAAGAGAGAGAGTGAGGGAAAAAAATAATAAATAAAAGGAAGGTATCTAAGGAGAAAAAAAAAAGGAATGAAGCGGAAGATTCTGAAAAATTCTTCGCATTTAACTCGTGTTAAGATGGGGGGCATCTTTTTAGAAAAACGGGGAGGAGGGGGGATGAAGATTTTGGGGGGTGGGTGTGGGAGTAGGGATGGACTAATGATCCGCAACGAGATCTCTGGTGAACCCCAGCTGTCTCCTCTTTTCGCACGTAAATTACCCTCCATAAAGAGCATCACCAGTTAAAAAGGGATGCGAAGTGAAGTGGTCCAACCCTCAATGAAGAGGGGTGCAGGGATTTTTAATGCCAGACACGCCATTTCGAAAATATTTTTAAAAGTTACTCAACTTTCATCGCATGATGGGAACATAAACTAAGTTTGAAAATCTCAACTCTCCCAGCAATATGCAGAAGAGGGGAAGACCACATAGTCTGTAAGAGTTATTAAGACGCAACTCCAAGCATTGATTTATAACTCAACTTTGAGGTCTGAAAAGCATTTTCTTTTCTTTTTTGGTTTAATTACTCTCAGCTGCATTTTCTTATACTATGGCTTGATCATTTTCTTCGATTTCTTGATCGTTTCTTCTACGATACGGCTCGATCATATTTTTAAATTTAGAATTGTACTATTCCATTTTTAACGATTTTAAAGTTTTTGACATTTCTACTGTATATTTCAGATTTTAACTATAATTACTATTAACTAATACTACTATAATTATTACTAACTATTTTTACTATAATATTATGTTCCCATTCCTAAAACCTAATAGAATAATGAACCCTGTCGAGTCGAGTGCATAGGTATACACAGTCCAGTCCAGACCACCTGTCAAAAGCCAGAATATGCACTCTTGTATATTCTGGCTCTAAATGGAGTGTGGAAATGTGGTATTAAGTGGTATTTAAGTAGTATTAAGTGGAATTCTTTATATGCACTCCACTGCAATGTGCCTTTTGTGATTGGTTATTTCGCGTTGACGTCGAAAGTAGGTGGTAGTCACATTAATGTGACTGGACTGTGTATTTTAACATAATTTAAGATCAAAATATAAAATGGAATACAACCTAAGTTTGAAATGTCAGCTGTCAACACTATGCGAAGAGTAGAACGGCCAGAATTATTTATTGTCGTATTCCAGTATACATTTATAAAACACCTTTGAAATACACCCCCCTCCCCCTTCTATAATAAATGAGGTTACTTGATCATTATTGAATTCAAAAGACAAAGCGTATTTTTTGATTATCAGCTTTTAAAATCTATATTTATCTAATACGTACTATACTTATTTTAATTATGACGGCTAAAAATGGGCTTAAATAACTGTCCTTTTTAAGAGGTCAAAGTTTTTGAATTTTATTGGAAAATTAAATGTTACATAGGCATTGCAAATTGCATTTAAAAAAATTTATGATGCAAAAGAATCGAGGAAAAAAAATAATATAATACAATACACAAATTAAATATTGTTCGCAATTTATTAATGATAGCCAATAAGGAATAGATTTAATAGTTTCGATAAAAACGAAAATAGTTCTGATAATAAAATATTTGCACCGTCAAAAGGCTATGTAATGCATTACGATGTTAAAAATTGAATTTACCGGCATATGATGATGATTTCAGTAATTCATTAGAAATCATAAACAAATATCGTATCCCTTTCCCTCACCTAATTTCTGGACCCCATGTTGAAAAAAGTACTTGCACCGTCGGTAGGCTATGTAAAAGCATTAGAATGTAAAAAATTGAATTTACCGGCATATGATGCTGAATTTACAATCTTAATTTAAATATATGTAAATGCGAAATATGTTAAGATCATATACCGTTTCCAATTGTCTATTGAGAATAATATGTGCTATCCGACCAAAATCTCCATCAGCAACAAAATATGATTTTTAACCAGAAAGTTTTCAAAAGCCGGAATTTGTATTAAAAAAACATCAACTTGTAAATTAAAAAAAAATATTAGTAGAAAAAGTATACAATAATTTTATATATTTCTTTTAAATAAAATTCCTTAATGTTTTTCAATTTTTTTTCCATTAGTATGCATGAGAAATATAAAATTTAATAGTGGTATTATTATTTTACTATTTAAAGAAAGAATAAAACTATTTTATTAAGTAATTATTGCAAGCAAATATCAATACTCTAGATAGACAATCTTAATATTGAATACTTTTTTTTTTTTTGCATTCTTCCCTCCCGCCGATTGCAGAGATCCAAAGTGTGCCACTGTTTCGCTTTGCTCCTTCCAGATCTATGGAGGTATTTACTGCAAAACATCAAAGCTGTTCAGGGAAGCCCATTTGAATAAAATTGTATTTTCACAGATACTTGCAGATCATCGATTTTTGAAAGCAGCCCTTTCAGGTTTAAGTTGCATTGGAGATCGGATACGGGGCACTGAATATAGTTTAGCTTTCGGAACTTTCTTTTTGGTTCGATTTCGAATCGAAAAAGAGAACATATCTTGGGATTTTTTTACATTAACGCCAGAATGGGAAGGAATTATTTTACAATAACTGCATTTCTAAAACAATTTTACATCCCGTTTACTGTTTGCTGAAAGATGGACTTGGAATTTATCAGTAAACAAAAATAAGGAACTAATCAAAAAACTATACAAAAGGTGGAATGATTATTTTAAATATAAAAAAACATACACTTTTACGAAATTTCTAAAGATTTAAAAATAATTGAATTCCAAAGATTCAGTTAGAATTCTCATCCGCCCTATTATACATGAGGAAATAGAGGAGGGATCAAAAAGGATTAAAACTCTATTTCGGTTATATAAAAGTAAAGAAAATGTTATAATAAATCTCATAGAAATTATTTTTATATCTACACTTCCTGTAGCCATACACAAATGCTATACAATATCGGTTTTTCTAAGAATTTTGAAATTCTTTAGCATAATTTTCTCTATATATTTCAGTTTTGCAGATTAAAAACTTTAAAGAAACGAAAACCAAAGGAATTTCACAATTACTAAGTGAAATTTGTTATTAAATTTTAGTATTTGCACTGCTTTTTGTGACTTATACCATTAGCATCATTTTGACATAATTAATTTAATGTAATATCTTAAGGGTAAAAATATTTATTACATTTAATGAGCTCTGCGGATTTTGTCCAATAAACCAATCATTACACTGTAGAATGTAAGGCATGTAATCAGCTGCAATGAAGAAAATAGGTTTCAGTAGTCTGGTTAGCATCAAAACAAAATTGTCTCATGAACCCGATGCGTTAATAAAAACTTTCTCAAAGTCCCCAATCGGCCCCAGTCACCCCGAAATCCAATTAATCACCTCCGATCACTTTCTATCCTTTCGGTTTCGCATTCCAGGGTGTTTCCCATAGCTCCCGGAAAGCACTGCACGTGGGGCTGGTTTTTCTGCAACCGGCAATAAGTCAGCCAGGGCAGCAACCAAAACCAAGGGGGGTAGGGGGTAGAGGCCAGAAATCCCGAAAATTATCACTCCCCTTTGTCGGCAGGAATTAGCTAGATTTATACCCGACAAGTGGAGCTCAGGAGCCGAAAACAACTCAATCCAGCTGGTGAGACTTTGTTTAGTTAACATGGAGGAACACGGTTGTCCATCCATTGTAGGCCTTGTTGGAATCTGGTGTCGGCAAACTGCTGAATAAACACGGAGGATGGTAGCCTGAATTATGGAAGACTGATTCTCCCAGCAGAGAGACAGAAGAAAAAAAAATGTCTTGAACAGGGTGGGGATGTATCGGGAATCTGATGTTGGTGGAAGTGGTAAAAAAAGTTGGGATCGTAAATATTGAGTCACGCTTTTTTTTGTGTGGTGGTATTCGTCTAGTAGTTGCGTGTTGTATCTGGTATTTGTCATTTTGTTTCATGTCAGCTGACAGATTTTTTTTTTTTTCAATTGCATCGTCAAGTAAGTGATTTGTGCTTTTTATAATAGAAAACCATTGTTCACAAGGCAGTTTGAAGAAGATTCAAAGCGCGCATGCTTATAAGAAAAAAAATTTTTTTGTTCGAATCTTTGAAATATTCGGGCAGTTTCACTTTTTTGTTTTTTAGAGGCAGTAACAAATATATATATTTTTCCCCCTTATAACAGTTGTAAGATTTTTTTTTTAATCTTTTAAAAAAATCTAAAGTTAAATTCAAAATATATTCTTGTTTCATCAGACGTTCGGATAATTCTAAGAAATTTAAATAAATATTTTATAGTTTATTAAATTTCTTCTCAACGATTAACGATATAGAAGTATCATACTAATATACTTATATACTGCGTAAATAAAATGTGGCAGTTAAAAAAAAAATTTTTTTTTTTTTTTTTTTTACTTACTTTCAGTTTTGCTACATTTGTGACTTTTTGAATTGTATAGTTTATATTTCTGCAAAAAATCTTGTAATTTATAGCTCAGAATTTTAATTTATAGCTGTTTTCTTTTAACGTATTGAATAAAAGCCGATTTCTAGAATAGCAGATTTTGGAAAAAAATATTGTTCTGAATAGAAAAAAAAAATTTAATTTACTCCTAATGTAAAAAGTAGTTTAATTTAATTTTAACATCTAAAAAAAGTAAAGTTTTATTTCATTACTTCAGTTACATTGGAAACTCTTCAAATAGCAATATAATCAATTAACACGGAGTACTTGAATTACTTTTTACCGTATTCAATTTGCGTTTTACATAGATTATTATCGTAATTTTTTGCATATAATATTAAAATTGTACGTTAAAAAATGTTATAATTTTTTTTAAGTTTGGAATTTTATAATTCATTTATAAAAAATGAATAATTTTTTGGGGTGGAGTTTATAAGTCACTACATACAATCTATTAGCCTTTTTTCGGAAGCTTATAAAAATTAATTCTATAAAATCGCCTTCTAAAAATGATTTTTACTGCAAGTAAAAATTAATAAAAAAAATTCATATAAACTAAACAACGTAACAGTTCTGGTTAATGGAATAAATAGGTAGCCAAGTTTCTAGAGAAGCAAACAAAATGTAACGCTCGTCAAAATGTAACTAACTAATGTACTTTTGAATGAAAAATGACTGGAATGAAGTTATTAATAAGAATTAAAAATTCTTTACTGAGAGCCAAATATACTTTACTGTTTTACTGATTAAAATTTTCAACTCTCTAGAACACGGGTGGCCATCCAGCGGACCGTTTTGAACATTTTTCCGGCCCGTGATATTTATCACATTTTTACAAAATATATTTATTTCATAATGGCCAAAGTAGCGAAAATAATATTAAATAATATTCTTGTGTATATAGCCTTTAAAATAATATTCTTGCGTATATAGCCTTTTAAAAACTGATTCAGTAATTTAGAGTTAAGACAAACACAACAAAATTTTTTATATATATTCATTTCCCTTTCATGCTGAAATCGAGTCAGCCCCAGAATATCTCCAAATGGAGCTGATTAATTCAATATTGCATTTTAAGACAAACACATTTTTGAAGCATCAGAATCATAAATAGATTTTTATAACACTTACATCACAAAAGAGAAATTTTCCAATTTGAGAAATCTGCCACAAAAAGTTGTTAGCGCTTTTGGTTCAACTTACACCTGCGAATAGGTTTTTTCGAAAATGAAATTGACCAAACTCAAAACACGCTCAAACATAATGGATTCTACCGAAATTGAGCTCGATTTTCAAAACCAAAGTGAAACAGTGGAGTAACAAATATCTCACTAGTAAAATAAATATTTTTTAATGATTTAATTTTTTATTTCACTTATATTTATATATTTTTTGCATTTCATTTTTAGTGTTATATATTTCTTTACATGTGCGTTTAGTATCATTATTATTATATTATCTATGTTCACATGTAAGACTAATAGTAAACACAAAATTAATAGCTCATTATATTTCAATTTTTCACACTAAAAAAATGTCTGTAGGGGATCTAATTCAATATATAACTATATGTGTGGCCCGCGGAGTTAGAATGCATTTCCAAAGCGGCCAGCAAGATCATTTGGGCTGGCCAAAAATGTAGACTCGTTTGTTCGCACGATATTTTTTTAAAGTGTATTGTCTTTCGAGTTCCCATTATTATATATTGTTTCCTATCTGTAAAATATTTTCGTCATCTTATAGATTAATTTGTTTCCATTATAATTTTTTTTATGTTATTGTAGAATCAAAAAGCCCTTTAAAATTGAAAAACATTTTATTAGTTTAATGCATGGTTATAAATATAAAACTCGATTGGTATATGGTAAAGTAAAATAGGGTATAGGGTAAGGGTAAGGGTAAGTAAGGTATAGGGTAAGTAAAAAAAGAAAAAGACACGAATATCCCGTGTATTATCCGAGATCTTTTAAGTTTTAAAGGCTAAAAACAAAGCTTGCGGGTTTGGTTTGGCTTGTCGCTCTGTGGTAATTTTGTGCACACTTTGGGCTAATTAGACTGAGACTTACAGTTTAACGTGGATTCCGAACCACTAACAAGCATCCATACCACCGCCAGGATTCGAACTTGAAGCCTGTGGTACCAAACGAAGCTCGCGGGGGTTATGCGACACTGTGAATTATACACAGAAAATTACAGTATTAACATATTTCAAAATGCTGACTTATAAACGCAGATTTTCATTTTCCTACTTAGTACTCGTTTAAGATAAAAATGGAAAATATTGGGAAATGTTTATTTTGCATCCAAATCCAAACTGCTCCACTTAAGACCTTCAGTTCCGCTATTGGTCAATAAACCATTTCGAGTCCTCACCCACCCTAGAAGCAACTAGTAGCTTCTCGCACTTCTTCAAGTTACCATGATATAGCACTTGTGACATTTGAGACTTATCAGGACAAGAACCCTTAACTGAGGATTCTCAACGGTCATGTCGACGGTCCCTTTCACTAAATCAAAGCTGAAGGGGGAGTGAAGAGAACTCTAGTCCATCACAGGTGCGGATAAACCACCCCTCGAGACCCTTTCACAAACAACTCTCCACAAACCCGCGAAACTTTTTCAATACCCCCAACCCCTTTTGATGACATTCGCAGTCGGAGTTGGGAGTTCTTGTGCCTGGAGGAAGGGTTCTTGACGTTTGTTGCAGAAGGGGTCGGGTCAGGGGAAGTAAAAAATTCTGTGTTGACTCAACTGTTTCACGCACGTGTTATACTCGTAGAAAGTGGGGAGGGCAGGGGTTTAAGAAGAAGAAGAAAAAAAGTGGACTCAATGGATAGAAGTCTTAGCTTTGTGCAACTTTGTGATACCAAAAGGACCTGTACAATGATGCCTGAATGCGATTTTTTGACTTTTTGCGACTTTTGACTTGTTAAGCTGTGCTACTTTTCTAACCGCAGGTGCGAGCGTGCGAAAGGTGAGAAATGCCGGAGATATTTATGTAGGACCGGGAATCGAAGAGAGGGAATGCGAAATATTTTCGGCAGCCTTTTATGCCCTTTTCGTGCCATCTAAACATGCATTTGTTGTGATCGATTTTTGAGATCTCTTCGGTATGATTTCGAATCTAATTCGATGTTTAAAATTGCTAATAAACTGTTCTTTAATCGTAACTGCTTACATAATTTTGCGATGCTTCAACCTGTAATTACGTAAGCAAAATTTATTTCTATGCGGAACTATTACCAAAATTAGCACACAAAAATTACACCCAAAAAAATGTTACTAAAATTAGCACACAAAAATTACAAGCAAAAAAATATTACCCAAAAAAAATAATAACTTTTGTTTCGACTCTTAAAAACACTTCAAATCAGGATAAAATTGCACGACCATGTACGTCAGAATGACTACAAGATTACAATGAATTAGCGTTGTAAATCGCAAAAGTATGCGATAAATTTTCCTGAAGGCTATGTATAGTAAGTGAAGTTTGCCTCTAAAAAATTAATCATCATCTTTTTTTAGTTCACATTGACTTTCTCTCTCTCTGTATTGCTATGTCACATAGCTATGTTGCTATGTGAATATATATATATATAATATTTATTTAGATTTCTATTTTAAACTACAATCTTAGCCATCCCGAAGATTGTCGGATGATTTCCATTATACGCATATATGATATCCTTTCTGAACACAATTAGTGGGAAACTTCTGGAAAATTAATTTTTGAAATTTATAATCCTGCCTTGTATTATTCTAAGGCAAATGTAAGTGCACTCGTGATAACGTACGTTTATCACGTATCGCTATTTCAAGTTGTTTTATAGGGGTGCGCAGAAGATCTACCTCCCCGTGGTGCACCTGGTAACACTTTTTAAAAGATGATCTGCTAAAAGATGACCATTAATCTTGGCATTATTGTTAGATTAATGAACTCTGTTTCAGCATGTTTTGTTGTTGCTGTATGTTTTTTTTTTCTTCGTTGTTCCTTTTTTTGCTGTAACTGTTCATAATCTGCCATTGGAAATAAAAAATATATATATAAAAAAAGTTGTTTTATAGCAATTTGGACTCGATGTTCTTTCAATATCCAAAAGATGAGTGAGAAGCTGGATGCTATTGAAAGCTTATGACCGTTTGCATTTACTTTCCGTTATTTTTTTATAAAAGGAGTGAAATGATGATATTTTTAGTAATAACAGTAACAAGAGATCTCGAAATCTCTGATTCTAATTTGCTATCCGAGTGGTTAAATTTATACCTTAATTTTTATAACAAAAATTAAATTAAACAGGATAAAAACTTATTGATCATCATTCTAAAAACACGTCTCTTTGAGTTTAGCAACAAAAAGAAATAATATTGTTCTGAAACCTAACTATATTTGCAAAAATCTAATTTTGCAAGGGTTAAAGGATTCATTTAGCATTGCTAGATCACATGTCAATCCGTTTTAACATTCCAGAAATTCTATTTTTTTTTTTTTTTTTTTTTTTTTGTTACCTGACTTGAACTCGAGAGATTTTTTTCCCGCCTACTTCTCATAAACATGTCGCGAGAAGCATTTTCTCTCGGCTATCTTTGTCTTTGCCCATTCGTTTTGAATAAAAACCAAGAGACAAGAGTTAGTGGCTGTCGTCTTCTATTTCAGATTGCTCGCCTCTCAGACTTGAAGTTTTTAAAACCTTACTGCAAGTAACTTCAGTTACTCTGACATTAACGACCTACGGGAAATGAGACGAATGCTTTCGATGTTTGACAATGATTTCTTTTTCTACAAAATTTTTGAGATATTTACAGAGGAAGCAAATACCATGAATCAACATTACATTTTTCTCATTATTTAAAAAGTGATGTACATGAAATTCATTTTTAGAATAACTTAAAAATATTCGCATAAGAATATATATATCTTATATTCTTACACATAGCTGCCCAAAGCATGGCTCGTGGTTTATATTTTTACTGGACGTAATGTATATTTCTAATGGTATATTTTGTTTACAAATAAATACGCGTATTGGTGAAGCCTTGAAAGTGAAATAGTGCAGGCGTTGTTTGCGTGCGTTACAGGTTGAGTTTTGTTTGTACTTGTTTGTTTTTCATCAACAATTTTAGTTTGTATCTTCATTACATACTGCCGTTTGGTGATTCAAATTTACGATAATATCCATTATTAGTAGAAATAGCAAACACGATTATGTCTGCGAATAATCGAAAAGTATGAGATGAAAATCGTGTTTTTAAGGAGAGATGGGTACTAGAGTGTTTCATCTACATGTTACCTCATCATACATAGATGTTTAAGAATATGGGTGACGCATAGAAAGTGAATTGGTTTGGTTTGCCGCTCTACGGTCATCTTGTGCAAGAGGGCTAAACAGACCGGGACCTACAGTTTAACGTGGATTCCGGACCACTCACAAACATCCATGCCACATCCAGGATTCGAAACTGAAACCTGAGATACCAAAGGGCAGAGCGTTAGTCACTTGGCCACCAAGACATATAGAAAGTGAAGTAGTACAGGTTGAGTGTTTTGTTCGTACTAGTTTGTTTCTTTGTTCGTCTGTAGTTCTGTGGTTCAAATTTACGATAATATCTATTATTAATAGAAATAGCAAACACAATTATGTCTGCGAATAAACTAAAATATGTGATGAAATCATGTTTTTAATAAAAGATGGGAAGGATAGAGTGTGTTCATTTACAACAATAATAATAATGAAATTCGATCTATGATTTGTATTCAAGTTCTGCCTTGAATAAAGAATACAATGCTACACGTCATTACCCTACTTTACATGAAGAAAAGAATGAAAAACATATCGAAGAAGCAAGAAAAACTACTGTAGCAGACTATAAGAAAAAACTATAATGCAACAAACAAGTGCAAAACAATGCAACAAACAAAATTTGGCAGCTTTTTATGAAGTTTTTTTTTTGCCCCAAAAAAAAAAAAAAAAAAAACCACCATTCAGTTATGAAGCTTTTAATAAAGAAAAAAGAGTGTAATTATAATAACTCAACGTTTTATGAAGAACTAAACTGGCGGAAAAACTTGAATCCTTATTACTGTCTCACCAAACAATATAGATGATATGGGCAAATATGCTTCCGAAAAATATGTGTATCTGTTCTAACATTTGAATACTACTCAATGTGATTAGATGAAAGTACTCGCCAAACAGGCATTAATCAGTTATTAATTTTTATTCGTTGCATTTCGAAAATTTTTGCAATTAAAGAGAAATTGTTAAATTTGGTGCAATAACAAGGAAAACATTTCAATGAAGTCGGTTGTAATTTATCATTGTGGGTGTAATGTAATGTGAATTCATTGTTCCGTTAGGAAATTTCCCTGCCGCACCTCCCAAAACCAACTACTGGGAAGAAAGAATGAAAATGATGAAGACAAACAAATTACCATTAAGTGCACCAACATCTCTTCAAAACACGATTTCTACAAACTCAGTAAAGATGGACAAATCTCCACCAAATCAAGTCCAACCCCAACTTTCAGGTCCTTCCACTTCATCCTCCACTCCACAAGAAAACCTTACCGCCCAAATTCTGCAGTCCCTTGTTAAAGAGGTGCATGTTCTCACCTCAAATATAGCTTCCTTGTTGGCGGCTCTTCAATCTCAGTCACCCCTTTCTCACAACATTCAATAGTACGACTAACCTTAATTCGATCAACTGCATAAGCTGGAATGAGAATGGAATTAGAGAAAAAATAAACGAATTCCAGGAGTTTATACAGCTTCATAGTCCTCATATAATTGCGATTCAAGAAACCCACCTACGGCCATGTGACTCCATTAAAATAAAAAAATTATAATATCTACAGATCCGACCGGTTAACTCACAGAGGGGGAGGTACTGCTATCTGCATTAGAAGGAATACTTCAGTTTCAAATGTTGTTCGTATGTTTTTCTGTCTCCTTAAAGTTTTTTTATTTTTGTGATTGTATATTTGTATATTTATAATTCATATTTATTTTCATTATATATGTGTTTATATGTCTGTCTGCTATGTATTTACGTATTATATGCTTCTATTGGGCATTTATGTATTTTGATATTGCTTGATTGTCATCTCCTAGTTTGCTCGCCCCCCCTTTTTTTATATATATATATGTATATATACTATTTATTTATTTTTTTTTTTTAACTTTTTTCCCTCCTATTAACTGTTTGCTTTAAATTTTTTAATTCCTGCTAATTCTGTGATACTTCGTTTTTATTATATTTGAATTCTGAGCAGATGTGCACTACGTGCACAGGTACTCGACTCTCCTATCCAATCTAGTAGATACTTTTATATTCAGATTTATTATATTCAATATTTAATCTCATTTAATGAAATAATTAACAGATATATTTAATTTGTCAGTAGAGATTTCTACACATAGCACCTAAAAAGACTATCAAAATAATCTTTATTGATTAAAAAAAAAAATCCTTTTCACACCTTCAAAATGTCTTCTCCTCTCCTTCATTTTGAAAAATAAAGACGCATAAGCACTATTTAATTTTTTTAATCTTAATATTTTTGAATTTAAGTTTGGAAAGAAAATAAAATATGGCCAGTATCAGCTCTATTTATTATTATTATTATTTATTAAATTCACAATCGTGTGCAATAGCTGATATAAAAAGTGAAAAATTCTTTTTAATTTCAATTTTCACAATATTTACAATAAAGATGGAAATAAGTATTTTTATTTGATCGACAGATAATAGTAATATTTCGGTGATTATTAGATGATTAATGCTTCTAGATATTTCTATATATATTTATAGATGACATTTATATTTTCTCATTTTATTTTAATGTTTGATAATAAAATATTTCCTTTTTGTAATATTATATTTAATTAAATGAAAATTTGAAATTAATCACAATTATTATAAAAACATAACTTAAGTTTTAATTTGTCATATTTAAGTATTATCTCTGTTGTATAAAGTTCTTATTTAGGTTTATAGTCGAGTATTATCTGTCTTTGTTATTAAAGAATTTACAGACAATACATTTTTTCTAAAAATATGCGCCAATGAAGTATATTCACCTTAAATATGAGATAATTTATTTAATTATTAAAGGTATTTCGATTTCATTCTTTTTGCGAATAGCAATAATTATAAAAATGAATCAGAAACAAAATGAAATGAATATTATTACAATGTGTATAAAATATTACCTGTAATGCATTATAACAATATATATGTCGGATCATACGCATGGTTGGGCATAGGGCTGACATCCCTACCGTAAAAAATAACATGTCCTGTCTTAACCAGTAAGCAGACCGCCTTGGCCCAACATTGGGGCTGTTGCGTCGATGATACAATATTGCAGTTAAACAGATGATGACTTTAAGAGATAATGCTTACAATATTTAACAATGATACCCTTTTGTGAAGTTTTCTGTTATGCAGTACGGATGGACTATTGTTAACATACAACCAATCTACAATACATTCCCAAGTACCAGTCATCAGTAAACAAACATGGACCATCTCATAACTAATAACTGACAAAATTTCACTTCGGCACTTCTTCTGTGGCATTCAAGAGCTCCATGAAACGTTCTATACAATGCAAAATATCTTGTTAAACCAATATTTCAGTTCCGGGGCAGGGCCATTAATGTTTGTCACTATTTTCTATTGGACTGTACCTAACCCCATTGTACGTCCCACGAAGATTTATTTAAGCTTTTTTCCAAACGACGTTCTACATCTCTACCACAATGAGAAGTTCCACCCCAAGACGATCCAGTAAAAGTGATTAATTTACTGAGAGCGTCTGATCTGCAAAGATCAAGCGTTTGCTTAAAAATTACAGGTTAAGTTGAGACATCAAGTCTGTATCTTTTGTTGTGGTGATTTCCAACCCCCAATGAATGGCCTCGTCCCATTCTTCGCCCCGAAGCGAAGATAAAGCGGGCGTGAAAGGGTTGAAGTAGAGTACATCCATCTTCTTCAAGAGGGGTAGGGGTTCTCATTACTCACTGCAGGGCAACGGTGCCGCCTTCTTCGTGTTCCATTTGTCGAAACGGCAGCGAGGAGGTTAAATGACCTACATGGAACGAGCAAAACATGTCCTGGAAGGATCAAAGGTTGTCACCTCCATTTAAACACCGAGTTATTTTTGTAAGAATGTTTCCAAAGTATTAGATCACTCGCTCAGTGGTAGATATAGTATGTACACAAACGGCATAACTACCATTATTATGTTTCTACAAGTGTGGTTATTTAACATAGAATTACAGAAATAATGACATGTAAAATGGTGAATAACTTTAAATAAAAAAATCTTCATTCCAGAATGAATGCAAGTAATTAATTTTAATGGTATAAAAAGAAAAAGTGAGATTTTCTCGAATTCACATTTTAAGCTATTTGATTAAGTCAGTTTGTAATTTTTATATTTGCTAAAATAATAAAAATTCTCAACCAATATCAGAATTAATGGTTAATTTGGCTTTTCGGAGAGTTTTCAATTATTACCAAGGACTTCAAACTGAGATTTCTGATATCCATTGGCGTACGATGACGTATGGTGACTTTTAGTAAAAATAGAGCTACATTTAATCATTTGCTTTTCGGTAAGATCTCCACTTAACTTTTAAAACATCTCTTTATATGACTCCTTTATACTGAAATCCAACATCCTTTTCGGAAAAATATATTTTCAAGTGATCCTTTTTTAACAATTCATTTTTATTGCAGGATTCAAGGGAAAAAATTCTGCAGATTATATGCGGCAGCCTAGTATACTTTTTTAAGCTTCACATTATTTGTAAAAATAATAATTTTTTTAATCATTTTTTTTATATAATTTTAATTGAACATTTCGAAAAACATTCACTGATTGTATTTAGCAGCATACAATCCTCAGAAAGAATTTTCTAATTTTTTTTAAAAATGTATAATAGTGAATTAAATAATCTGAATTAAGGTCCGTAAAACATTTAAAACCGAAAGACACTTTTGCAAACTACTTTAGCCTTCCTCATAGCAATATATTTTCATGTACTTGTACTTTTGGAATTACACATTATCTCCTTGTTCTTAAGAATTTTTTAGGCGGTGCATTTTCGAAATAAATTTTTATCGAAATTATCGACGAGAAAAATTCTACAAATTATTCTGTAGAATTATTACAAATTATTCTGTACATAGATTCTGCCTGTGATTCTCACAGAGAATTTCTAATGTTTTGAACTTATGATAACGTTTTTTTTTTTTTTTTTTTTTTAACTATTTGAACCTTTTCCGTAAGAAAGTCATCTTGTGTGCTTATCTTTTGAAATTCGACGTTTTCTTCGGAAGAAAACAAAACAAAACAAAATTTAAGAGGTACATTTTAAGAATTAATATAATTAATAAATCAAAAACATTCATTGTTTATACGCAGAGCAGAATCTTCATAAAGATTTTTTATCAGCGAATTGAATGACATAGGGCAAGTAAAACATGTTGGAAAGAAATTTTCTCAAACTACTTTAGTTTCTTCGAAGCAAAGAACATCCTGTGTGCCATCGATTCCAACAGAGAGAGGATGTTATATACACATACACATTCTACATGTCTCTCGATTTCCAACCAGAATAGCTCTTCATCCGTCTTTATCTAACCGGTTGACGAGCCGGAGAAGTCGTTTCTTTTACCAAGAGCACCAAATTCAGGCCAGGGATTGGAACCCGCAAGAAAAATGGCGCCAAACTCACTTCAATTTCCATATATAGAATGGCACACCTGCTTTCTCATTCCTACCACTGCATTTTTCAAGCTTTAAAGCAGAGAAAAGAAACGTCATTGGCTACACTTTTTTTTTTTTTTTCTTTTCTGTTTTATTCACCAAGGGATAGAAATCCAAAATCTTGGGGCGCCGCTGGCTGGAGGAAAGGAAAAAAAGTGGAAGATCTCGCAGCTAAGGGCTCAGATGAGTTCGGGTTGTGGATTGAGGGGCGCACTCCGTTATAGTGATGCGCCCCGTACCAGATGTGGAGTTGAGATAGGGCTTATCAAACGTCCATTTAGACACCTTCTCCGCTTAATAGGGCTGCCTTGCTGGTCCTCTCGCCAATACTTTGGGGACTGGGACGTGTTTATATCTGAATGTGGTATATACTGGAGGAGATATTTACATTCGGATTGGATCTGCCACAAAAAATAAGAACCACTGTTTTCGTGATGCTCATGCTGAAATGGTTTTAGTTTATGTTTCTACTGCATGTGCTGTTTTTGGTTTTTTTTCTTGGTAGTTAACTATTCTCGTATTTGTTTTGTTTATTCAAAACTAGTTTAGTTTTTGGGCGGTTGTTTTACATGTTGTTTAAAAAATATATAAAACTGAATTTTTCTTTAAAGTGATAATAATCATTTGAATTTCATGGTTTTCATTTGAACTGTATTGGTTTAGTTTATGTTTCTACTGCTGTGGTTTTTTTTCTTTGTGATATTTATTTGAATTTCTTTCTATACACCTTATGGGATTTTATTGTATAAAAGTAATTAAATAATATCAAAGTTTCATGTAATAAAATAAATGCTAAAATACAATAAATGCACGGCAAAAGTTCGAGGACATCGTAGAAAAAAGTTTTAAAATATTTTTCTAATGAATATACCAGTTTGCAGAAAATATAAATATTTCAGCATGAAAATCGTCAGGATAATTACCGAAAACAGAAGAAATACAAAGAGATTCAAAATCAATCTAATAATTCTAAATTTTTGTAAATTTTTTGAAATATTTGCATTTATTTTTCGGGAGTGGAGAAATTTCATCGCTCAAAATGATTTTAACTTAAAAGAAGGGTTTTTTTTTTTTATTTAAATTGTTTATTTAGTAAATTGTATAATCCGATCTGTACGTGGGACGTTTTTTGAAATTTAAAAAAACAAATATTGGGACAAAAATTATTATTTCTTAAAAGATTTTAAAACAAAAAACCCTTAAAAGATTCTAAAACAAACAAAAAAAAAGAGCAAATACTTAATAGATTTTTTGCTTAATAGATTTAAAATTAATTTGTGTTACAAAACTACATGGAATTAATAATTACTACTAAACTACAACAATATTTATAAGCACGAAATTATACATAGAAAATTAACAATGAATTAAACATAATCTCCGAAGGAAAGCTGAATTAAATACTTATATTAGAGTTCGTTTACCGAATATTTTGTGTACCGAATATTTACCGAATATTCATATGTGTAATAACTTTGGACAATAAATGATATATTCCAAAAATTAATAAATTTATTCCGTTTTTAAGAAGATTGCTCGTTATATTTTTATAGACTGTTAAAGCTTATAAATGTCTAAAATTTAAATAGATTTTAAAAAGTTTGTAAAATGGTAAGAAGGATTATAGTAATTTTTGATTGAAAATCAGTGCATTCGACAAAAGTTACAAATTTAGGATATTGTATAACAGGAAAAATTTAATTATTTCAGATCTAACAGACTATAAAATATATCATTACAAATAAAATCAATAAAAAACTCTTATAGAAATACCCTTAGGCACAAACTGTACGTATTTGAATATTTACTGTTTTTTTTAATGAATATTCTCCTTGAATTTTCAATACACAGAAAACAAAATCGATAT
Source organism: Caerostris darwini (assembly GCA_021605075.1). Lineage (NCBI taxonomy): Eukaryota > Metazoa > Arthropoda > Arachnida > Araneae > Araneidae > Caerostris > Caerostris darwini. The sequence continues at coordinate 465,368 of BPLQ01003280.1, forward strand.
GCGACTTAGTGCATTAAAGTCCGATTAATAACTATAACCAATTCACTTATTTCAAAAACGTAAATCATTACTAATAAAATCAATATAAAACTCTTAAATACCCTTAGGCACAAATTGCAAGTATTTAAATATTTGTTTTCTTTTAATTAATATTCTCCTTGAATCTCCCATAGACACAAAACGAAATCGATATGCGATTTATTTTGCAATGCATTAACGTCTGATTAATAACTATAACAAATTATTTCAAAAGCGTGAATAATCGCCAATCCTGGCAACCCTTACCTATAGAAAGGAAAGAAAAAAAAAAGCCCAACTTAAAACTTTTTCCGAGGAGAGAGAGAAGTGAGCGAAGGATCTGTTAAAGCCAGAAATAGATGAGTGGCAGAATGTTTTACATGGCATGCACGGGGCGACCGGATGACCAACCCGTCCTCCTATCCAGCCCCTGACAAATTTGCCGGATTCCGCACTCATTCATCACGATTCTCTTTTATTATGTTGCGCCTGCCGGATCCCCTCCCCCCTCCAAGCCGGAAAAAAGAAAAAAAAAAAAAGGAAGGGAGGTGGGAGATGAATCCTGAAAGTGCCTGGTAACGACTGTTTTCAGGATTGGATTTAGGTTTTGAAGAGGCTGTTTGGATTAAATTATGGCTCAGATATGAGTGAAACGAATCTTTTAACATTCAAAATGTATTGATACATTTTATTTAACACAGGAACACAAAATTTTTATTAATAGATCGGAATTTAGATATTTTACTCGATACCAATTCCCTATTCTTTTAAATATTCCTACAAATATGATAGGTTATTAATATGCAATACGTTTTATAAACGGATCAACTGATTGGAAACAAAAAAGCATTAAATCGAGTGACAAAAAGCATAAAACAAACAAAATTGAAACACAAAAAGAGAAACATTAAATCGAGTGATCGGTTTTAATGATGTATCATTCGAATCTTGCGGTAAATTTACTTTTGATAATGTCCATAATTGGAATTAAGCGAAAAATTACAAGAGACAGTAAATAAAAATGAGCTAGATTCATGACAGCACAAAACTATAATTAAAAAGTATTAAAGCCTTTATTGCTAACAGTTTGAATTTTTTTACCATTTACTATTATTCTCCTCTCAACTTATTTATATATCTCCATTTGTATTACTTCTTCATCGCAACAGCCTCATAATAGGCCAAGACCGTCTGCCTTCCGGCAGATTTCGAGAGAGCAGATTTTTCTTTTTACGGACTATGGTTGTTAACTCAATGCCCAACAGTCATATCAGACCGGGACCTACTGTTTAAAGTGGATTCTGAACCACAAACATCCTTGGTACCGCTGTGACTCGAACCCGACAGGCACAGAGCGCTAGAGTCCATTGCATTACTAATAAAATAAATTGGTGGATGTAAATTAAATTACATGTAAAAGGATTTGTTAGTTATAATTTGTTGTTATCGGTATAGCAGCTGTTATCGGTATAGTATATATTGCTATTTATTCGTTTATAAATGCCATTTTACTTTTGCATAAACATAAAACTATTCAAATTACTTATATATGAACTAAAATTCAACTCGAAAACTTTTTTATTAATACATATATTATGTCTTCTATGTTCATGCAACAACATTAGCTATATGCTAATGAAAGTTTTGCACGGTTCTTAATGCTTTGGGATTTTACTTTCTTCATAATTTAACAGATGTATTGATCCAGAAAAAAGAAAAATTTGCATTATATCCTGTGATAATTTTGGCGAACAACATTATGCTAAGAATAGTAAGAGTAAAAAAAAAAATTCAAATTACGAAAAATTGGGCATTGCCTGCATATATTATGAGAAGCAAACTATGGGAACAGATGTCGAAAAGTTACGCTGCAACCTAGTTGAGAGTTAAAACATATTTTGGATAAACATGAAGTGCGAGCTGTTCAGACAAGATGGCGGCTGCGGATGAGAGAGTGGAGCTTTTTATAATCGCTTCTTTATTTAAATTTTTAACAACTGAACTAAATTGAAATCCGCTGTTTAACTTCTTTGTTTGTTCTATTTTGCTCTCTTGAGAGAGAGAGAGAGTTGTTTTAAATTTCTACTAACGATGCACTCTTAAAATGATAATGATGAAGTAAATGCAGAATAATTTTAACCATCATCCGATTTCTGTTTCAGAACTATCTGCTAAAATCTTATTTTAAGAAAATGATACACTATCGCTCATAGTTTTACGAAGTAATAAAATTTTCTTTATTATGTACTATATAGTAAGAGGGGCCTGGTGGCGAAGTGACTGGTGCTCGGTACTACAGGTCTCGGGCTCGAGTCCCGGCTGTGTCATGGATGTTTGTAGAGTTTGAATTTTTTTTTTTTTTTTTTTGAACCGTAGATCCTAGTCTAATATGACTGTTGGGCGTGAGGCTGACAACCCTACCCCTTAAAAAAAAAAAAAAATCTCATGTTTCGGAAATCTGGCAGAAGACCTTGGGCCACCATGGGGATACCTTGTAATTTCAGAAGATTGATTTGGTTTGCCACTTTACGGTCGTTTTGTGTACACTTTAGGCCAATTATACCGGGACCTACAGTTTAACGCGGTTTCCGAACTACTCACAAACATCCATGCCACCGCCGGGATTCAAATGTGAAGCTCGTGGTACCAAAGATGTCTGATAGGAAAAACGGAAATAAATAAATTATTAAAAAAATAACTTAAAATTCTTATAAAAAAATTTTTAAAAAAGTGCTCATTTTTTAATTCACCTTTATAAAATTTTTTTAACGTTTTAATATAATGCAGATAATGGATGTCTGTTAGGTTAGGTTAGATTTGGTTTGTCGCTCTGCGGTCACTTGGTGCACACTTTTTATGCACAAAAGGCGCATATTTGATAAAAAAAAAATTTATAAATCTAGTGGTATTGTATAATAATAAAATCCATTTTACAACAAACAAAACAGTTTTGTTCATTGTAACTAAAATAATTTTTTTTATAATCTGCCAGATTTAAATTATATACATTAAATTAAATATAGAAATTTATTTTTCATTGTTTGTGAATAATTATTAAAATAAATGATTTAGTTTTATTTTTTCCGCGATGCAATCCGTCATGCCTAAGAGAGATTGCAGAAAGCAATTTCTGAAGAAAGAGAAACACTTGAAGCGATAGAAACATTTTGCAAAACCTTCTTTGTCCCTGTCAGGCCACCAAAAAAGTCGAAAGATTTTGAAACGGCCCATCTTTGCATGTTTTGTAAAAGCGTTCTTTCGCTCTTTTCTCCCGTACGGTTTCTAATATCTTTTTTTTTTTGTCCGGATCGGGATGTCGAAGCTGTGAGAATGTATTATTCCTGATCCTTGCATCAATAAAATGTTTTCCCATATCCTGTCATTCAAAATCATATCCAAGAAGTTCAAAAGCATTGCAAATGCATTTCGTGTGTCATTCCAAAAATTGCTTGTCTTATGAATATGCGACTTTTGTGTGCTTTTGAACGATTGCGCTAAAGCAGCCTGAATCACAAAGGCGTTTATGTTTGATGCGCGAGTTACAAATTCTTTTATAAAAGTTTCATTCATAGAATGCATGAAAGAAAGCCACATTTTTCGAGGCATTTAACTAATGGCATTTAAATAGAAATGTCTTTGAATATATAGTAGGTGTATTTGTATAAATCATTTTAAATTGAAATTCTCCGGAAAGAAAAAGTGTTTTTTTTGCTAATGAATATGTTACGAATTTATATCAATCTGCGACATTTATTGATGATTTTTCTTCTGTTAAAGGACGATGCTTTTTTTTTTTTTTTTTTTTTATCAGAAGTGATGGCAGACGTTCTTTTCATGAATATCAGTATTAAAAAATATATACCGAGTTTCAATAGGATATCGATATTTAATGATATACCATGCAATGTTCAAGTTTACATTAGACGTTATATAAACACATAAATGTCTATTTTAACTGAAAAATTTCAATAAAGAAACATTATTGCAGTCATAATCTAATAATGGTCTGTACTTTGAAAGTAAGAGTTAAATTTTAATGTGTTATTAGTCCTCTTTTCACCCCAACTCACTTTCTTTTTTAACAAACTGGTTCTTGGAATATTGAATATTCATACAGCCTATTTAATTTTATATTTTTATTGTAATGTATATTAGTTTCTTATTGTTAACAGGAAAAATTTTAAATTTCATTATCGGCATGACAAAATTGCCTTTTTTTTGTGGTAACTATTAATGGTGATATTTGTCATTCGTTTTTATTTTGAATTTGTGTCTAGTTTTAATTTCATCATTAGTGGAGCTTGTTGAACAGAATTTAATTAATTTAATAATTTAGCATTTTATTAATAAATTACACGACGTGTAATATATAAAAAAAAGCTACATTTCACAGCTTTATAGCAGAAATGTGGCTTCATATAAAGCTACATTTCATATTTTCGCTAAGCCAAACATTTATATTTTAAATTGCAAACCAAAATATTTATGACATTTTTGTTTGTTGCAATTTAGTACTCTAAAATTCACAGTTTATAATCAAATAATTGTAGAATTTCTCAACGCAATTATTTGCATACAATAAGAAATTGTGAGAAATATTCCCATATTTATTTCCATGCAAAAACATGTAATACAACGATGGGTGCATAAAATGCATATTTTATCATGTAGACCTATTTTGACAAAAGTCACATTGAGCTAATTCGTTATTATAAATAATCGGATAACAAAGGAGCATCGTATCGTTATTTCTAAGAAAGTCTCAATTACACTAGACCATCAATTATTTTAATTCTATCGAAAATTTTACAAAATATTTGAATAATACTGGCTTTCTGCAGCGCTTTTGTGTAGGAAAAAATATATAATCTTACGTTATAAACCATAATAATCTAAATCTTGACAGTACAATGACTTATCTTTTAAATAACTGAATGAAGTATACATGCATGCTTTTCATGAAATATTTCGATTAGCGTTGATCTTTTGTTATTCTTTCGATTGTTATGAACGAATTGTTCACATGTGAAGATAAACAATCAATTCAAAGTGCCAGTCTTGATTTTGAACTGAAAACTATCCAACATTATTTTGCTTAAATTTTAAGCAGGGATTTCTTTGGTAATTTTGTCAGAAAAATCTTTCAAATTGAAAAAAATGATAATAAATAGCTGTTTCTGTGTAACTATTTTTTATATGTATAATATATTACTTTATGTATAACAGTCTCAGTAAGACTTTTCCTTATAATAAATAGTCGGATAAAAAAGTAGCTGCTTTGCATTGTTACTTCTAGGAAGCACTCAATTACACCTATTCGTTCTTTTGAATTCTAACGAAGTCTTATAAAATACAGAAATCATACTGGATTTCTGATGCGCTTTTGTGTAGTATAGTATAATTTTACACAATAGACCATTTTAACCTCGAACGCGACACTGCAATTCTTTACCTAAAGGATGTGTATATAATTTTCAATGAAATTCAATCCGTTTTGTTGATCGGTGATCTTTTATTGTACTTTTATTCTTTTTGAACAAATCCGTTCGGAGAACGACATTTGCGCAGCTATAAAGTTAAAACTCAGAAACTTCTTAACATTAATTTGTTTATAAGTATAGGTTAGTTTCGGTTTTTTCTTCGGTACTACTGTCAGAAAATCCTTTCAAACTGATGGATTTTAAATAATATTAATAATACTCGTATAAATAGATAATTGTTACTGCTGCATATGGTAGTCGTCTGCTATTGTTTTATATAAAATAATATTTGCAATGAATTCTAATTTAATTCCTAAGCCCCTTTATGCTGTCAAAAGACCAAATAAGCAAAATTCTTAGCGATAATCTATCAAAAATTGACATCCCCACACATAGCCCTATAATAACCCGTGTTAGTTATCTGCGTAGCATTCGTGCCTCCTTTTTGCGTCTTTTCGAAACATTATGAGCTAATTCGGGCATCAATTCTTAATGCACGAGTAGAATTTTTGTGTACGAGTTAAATTAACTTTCACGTTAAAAATTAATTACGTTTAAAATTAATGTGCATTAATTTTTAATGCGAAAATTTTAACTTTGGTATAAAACGTATATTTTGAGCTATCTTGATACGAGTGTAAAGCAGCACGAATTCGGTTATGTTAACGTGCGTCTGGTAATTATCATTCTATCAAGATCAAGAAATCATGTTGATGAAGATATTCATGATAATGATAATTACCATACTTAATTAATTTTAACAACTTTTAATTTTTGTTTTATTTCATTCAATTAACTTTGTTTTATAGACACTGCTCAATGTTCTTCAGAACACAAAAAATTTGTCATGACTCCTCTCCCCTGAAAGGAGTCTGAATGAAGGCATTTTTAGTTATAACAGCAGCGATGCATCTTGGCATACTGGCGATGAATGGGAGAATTATAGTTTTGATTCCAATGTGCGCCTAAATTTATAGCTGAATTTCTGTAATAAAAAATAAATAGGGCAAGATAAAAATAATGATTTCAATCTTAATAATTCAAAAATTTGATTTTAACAAAAAATTTGTTCTAAAACAAAATTTTATTTGAATACTGATTTAGACATGAGGGGAAACGTAATTTTATAGAAAAATTATAAAAGATATCATTTTTCCTTTACTTTTCGATGATTGATGTCAATTTCGTGCAAAATTGATTAAGACTTAGATCTTAAGAAAAGCTAGGGATTCCCCTATCTCTTTCCTTATAATCTCATAATTTTTAACATAATCAACTTAAATAAAAAAAAATTCCACAAATCATTTAATATTCTTAAAATTATATATTGGACAGCTCGGTGCAGCACTGGTTTAAATTAAAAAGATCTCCTCGCAGCCAGTTCGGAACATGTGCAATTAATTTTGTTAAAACAATGTTATGCAGCTGGAAGCAAACAAGTTTGGCATAATCACTGCCATTAAGTGAAAACAACTTGCAGTACACTTAACTTCTATAATCGTGCCAGATTTCTGGATACTGCATTTGCCATAATGATGCAAGTGAGCCAAGTTTTAGACCATTAATACCAATTAGCGAAAATGAAAGTCATTCTTTTCAGCGTCTTTTACCATGTTTCAGTTCCTTCGCCGTCGGGGTTTGGTCGTACTCGTCCAGCCTACAACTCCATGTTTCCATAAATTCTTCAGATGAGGCAGAACTTAGTATCTGCTCAGTTATGCGATTCGGAAAGGGCTGTAATTAAATTATTTGTCCGCCTTTTAGGATGGAAATTAGTCGGGCGGAGCTCAGATGTCTGGATGTTGTCCATTGGAAGATCAGATTTTGTTTCGAGATAATTCTATTTGAGACTTATCTTTTCTTTAACTCTTTCACAAGAACTTATGGCGTGTTATAAAGTTTTTAAAGCATTGAATGACTATATATTTATTCATTTAAATTTGAAAACACTATTTACAATTTACTCTTTACGTCTATAGGGACATGATGCTTTCACAAGAATTCATTGAATATTATTTTAAAATTCTACCGATCAACACTATTACTTATTTATTACCAAAATAAAATATTAACATTTGACAATTAATATTCTACTGAGAATCACTTAGGGAAAATAAGTGGGCACACGAATGACCTATGACTGTGAATGGTTTGATAGTAAGAATGAAATACTTTAACGAAAATAGAATTTTAACTATTCCATGTATAGATATTTTTTTTAAACAAACAAATTATTTTTGAAAATAAAATTGTCAGATTTGAAATCAGAAATTAAGTAAAACTTTTAAAACTGATTTCGTCTCTAAGAAATGAAATTTTCATAATTTCAATAAAAATTTTAAAGAATATTTTTTTTTTTTTTTTTTTTTTTAGCTGGACAAGTCTTTTTTAAAGCATTTCGAAGAATAAATTAAAAATAATAAAATGAACTTTATTTTCTAAGTAAAGAATAGTTCAAAATTTTTCTTGCTTTTATTTATTTGTTAATGGCGATTACTTTTTATAAATTCATTAATGTTTTATACAAGAAACAATAAAAATATTTCTATTTAAAACTTATGTTTGAATTCATTAAAACTATAAATAATAAAATTGTATTTTTATACCTGATATATTCCTGTAAGCATATTAATCATTGATATATTATTATTACAGTTAACTCTTGCAAATTTATAATTATTGTGTTATTTATAAAAATTCCTGTGGAAGAACTTATAAGTAGTTTCAATTTACATTCTTAAATTTATAACGACATGCTTTTTTAAACAAATTATTACAGGAATGTTTTCGAAATCAAGCTTCTAATGTGCTTTTGTGTTTTTCTGTTGCACAGGACACAAAAAGTATTTCATGGACGGACAGAATCCCTTTTGTCCAGTTTGCGGGGTGCCCTTGCAGTTGTCTGAGCTTTCGTCACACTTCGATCTGGAAGTGGAGAGACTGATGGAGGTGAACAAGTAAGGCATTTCTTTTACTCTGTTACTTCAACACTTTATAATGTAAAGTTAGCGTTATCTCGACTGCTAATTCATGTACTTGCCACAATGTTATTTGAACATCTACACATACAATGATACCAGTATGTAATTTTTTTAAAAATTAAAATTACATTAATTCCATAAGGAATTATCCCGAATATACTCGTATATCATATTTGTATCTGAACACTACAAGTTAAAGAGCGCGAAAATTAAATTATAATTATGGAATGAAACGAATATTTTGTGTTGTCAGGGAGTACTTCAAGGCAAATTACATCGACAATATCGGAAATGTCTGGCGATAGTCATTGCATCATTATTTCATGTTGTTTTACAGACATTAGATTAGATGATCTTTAATATCCAAAAGAAAGAGTATCTGCGCGTTATTTATGATATTTAAAACATTTTAATACATTAAGCATAAACATTAAACATTTTAAATATTTGATTTTAAACATTTCTAATGATAATAGCAGCGATATATCGGAGAAGTATAGTTCTTATTGGAATGGTCAAATTTATACTTGAATTTCTGCAATAAAAAATATATATAGCAGGATAAAACATATTAATCATAATTTTCACAATGCATATTTCAATTTTTAATAAAAAAAAAAAACTGTATTTAAACAAAGAAATCCTCCTTAAAAAGGTGAAATGAAAGTAAAAATAAAATCTGATGGTGAACACTTAATTTAAAAATAGTCAACGATAAAAAACTAGTTCCCTGTCTAATATGACCGTACAGCGTTGAGCATAGGGCTGACATCCCTACCCTCTAAAATAAAAACATCTCCTGTTTCGGAAACTGCCAATAGGCGGACAGCCATAGTTTAACATGGACTGTAGTATTGGGGAGTTAGCTATTAACTTTAAATAACACAAGTCACTATGAATTAAAAATGGAAAAAAAAAACCTCTTCAATTTTTTATGAAAAATGAATTTTCTTATTTTGAGAAAAATGTTAGTAGAAGTTGGTATGCTTTGAATATATGAGATAAACTCATTGTCAGGAAACATATGCAGACATTGCTTTTAAAATACTTTTAAAACCAATGTCTAATTGTTTTAAAAGTATTTTAAAATAAAAAGTATTTTTAAATAAATTTATCTTTCAACATAAAAAGAATACAGCGTAATAGAACTTTGCTTCAAAAAAATTCATGTCTGAAAAAATTCATATGTCCCTTTCATCGAAAAAATGCATCAAAATACATGCAGTTAATTTTTACCCCACCATATATCATGAAGAAATATGTCTGATTGCATGAGAAAATAAGTCTGAATTATGTCTGCTTGCATCTAGTTATACATTTGTACTCATTCCTAGAACTTTGCATTCTCAGGGAATGGTATGAAACTGCATCGTGTTACCAAATTAACTCACTTAGCACTTTTTATCAAGTTGAAATTGAAGAACGCCACAAATTTGGATTCCGTCCAACTTTGCAAGCTGGCAACAGCTAACGTCTCTGAAGTGTGCAGACACAAGAGTAAGTCAACAAGCCAAATACATGTCAGGCAAAACCGTAATGATTTAAGAGCTAGATGTTGCATGTGTTCAAGTATAGAGTCTGTGGAGTTCCACTCTGAAACCGAAATAAAATCAACAAATCTTTTAATAAGAAACAGGGCCTTGATAATTTTTCATTTACTGGGAAAATAATTGGCGTATTGCATAGTCCACGGTGTAAGTTTTTTAATGCTTGTTATGCTATTAAAAGACCAATTTTATTTTCATGTATAGTTTTGCATCAGAACAATTTTTCTTTAACTGAAATCAAAAATATTTAGTTGGTAGGATTATAATCAATAAGCTATTATCATGTTATATTTATTTTTATTATTGAAATTCAAGTATAAATTATTTGATCATTTGCTCTGCACAATAGAGTCAAATTTATGATCCTCTGATACAAAATGTTTGACATCACCTTACCATTCATGTCTGCTATTATCATTAAAATATTTCCACTATTTACTTACTGTTATTTCAAAGAAAATAGCAGGAAGTAAATGCAAATGATAAATAATGTGCTATTTTTCTTCAATATTTTATGTACTGAAAGACATCTATATTTTACATATTTTTATTTCTAAAACAACTTGAAATCACGATAGAAGATTGTTACCAGACATAAGCTATCAAGTGATTACGTATTTGCTTAGAATAATAAAAGGAATCCTCAAATACTCGTTGTAGTCCAGAATTAAAAAATTTCGCACGAGTTAACTCGTGATGTTCCGAAAAAGTACAAACATGATATACGAATATATTCGGGATAATTTTACTTACTTATGATATTGAATTTTGTGTCGTTTTAATTTCTTCTGGAATACTGATATATATATATATTAAAATTTTTTTAGTGAAAAAATGTTAAAATTTATCAAAGAACAATTTACTATAAAGACTCAACATCGAAAGCAAAGAACTTGTCTTCAATGCTGAATATTTTACATATTAAAATTCCTTTGATAGTATTGTAACATTAGTATTTTAAGACTATTTCACTATCATAAAAAAATAAATTCGTAATTTCTATACTGTCGTACAAAAATGTTTTAGATGAATATATTACATTTTCCAAAAATATATAAAAAAAACTAATATCATCTGAATGCGTGGAATCTTTCAATTCATTATTTACCATTAATGCTCAAATGGCTATATTTAGAAACATTAACTATAATAATATTATAATTATATTATAATACTATAATTTTCTTTACTACTCCCTGAATTGGTGTGGATATAAAATGCAACAGAACAAATAATGAAATAAAAATTGAGAATTATTGCGTGTTAAATTAAAAGCTAACTCCACATAGTATAATACGGTTAATGAAAGTTCACTAAAAGTATAAAAATGCTAATTTTGCTTAACAAATAAATTAAAATTGGCATTTGAAATTGATGCTATCGTAATAAACATATATTTCTTGAAGAAATTAAGCTTCGCTATTAAATTTAGCATTGCACTGTTTTTACTTAACCTCTTCAAAGATGCTTGCAATTATGCTTGTTATATTAGATATTTAATACAAATGCTTACTTTAATTACATTGTTAACAATATCAAGGTTAGTATTTATTGTAATAATGTCTCGTAGCGTTGAACAATCATTGTCTATATCAGAGATAAAAGACATACATTTTAATGTCATGCTTACATAATATCCTAACATGAATATTCTCCTAAAAATATGTTCATAAGCCAATTTATTTTACAGATGTCCTTCATCATACACAGAAATGTCGTCTATGCATTCGGTAAGGAGTTTTTTATATAAAATTTTTTATAATGTATAAAAAGGTTATTATGATAAAAATCTAGTTTTACAAACATATAAATTTTTTGCTTTATTTTGAAAATTTTCAATTTAAAAATTGATATTTAAATTTTTCGGATTTCAGGGAACGTATTTTTTCCCATTTCAAATTATGCAGAAGTTATAAATAAAAATAACTGCCAATAAATAAATAAATAAACAATAATAATAATAATAATACTCGCATTTAAAATTGCGCTGTTAAACTACATTTGAACTATAATAATTTATATTCTAAAAAAATATTGTATATTTGACATACATTATAAAATAAAAACACGAATAGAAAATTATTAATGACGTTTTTTCAATTGAAATTGTTATTACGATAATAATAAATTTGTTATATCTTTTAATAAACATTTTTTGCACATTATTTATTAGATACCAACAAATCTCCTTCACCAACCAAGGTATTTACAATCGATCACATATCTGTTTCTTATTTTCTCACATGTCTATTCTCGACAGTAAGATTTTCGAATTTCCTCTCCTCATATTACCTTTTATTATCGGAGAATTTATTTCCAATTTTTTCAATAAAAGTTTTAGGATACGTGAATAGTAAATAATATATATAAAAAATACTTAAATACATTAATAAATAATGAAATAATATATGAATAAAAGGGAACATTGTATTCGGTTAATCGTTCTCGACTGTATAATCTTTTTGACTTTTCAAATGTGTTTCCATAGTAATTACGTCTAGTTTTAAGTAACAATTGTTTACGTAAAGATTTCCAATCATTTGAGCTATTTAGAGATTTTTTATTGTAAAAGTTTTGTAATAATTGTATTATTAATTAATTAATCAATCCCATCCTTTAGGATCATAATTGAATACATAAAAAAATTTGAGTACCATAAGTTATAAAAGTATACCATTGCGTTGATAATTAAGAAATACAAAACAATTTGTTCGTATAATTTCATATTACATCACAACAAAAACGGGTGATAAGTTTAGAAATAATCACTTTAAAAAGAAGAAGATAACTTTAAAAAGTTAATTTATGCGATTAAATATTGGCCATGCAATTTTCTTGTAAACAAAACTAAACACGTCGTAAATTGTGAGTGTGTTCTTAGTGATTTTTCTAGAAGAGTATCTGTAATAACATCAGTTAATTCAATTTCATATGATGATGCATATAGAAAAAAATCCTTACATATGTTACAAAAGAAAAAAAAGACATTTCTTCTAAGACATTCTATGGGAAAATGTCACTTTTTTGACGAAGCCTTATATCCAGATGCTCCCACAACCCTTAATTTGACACAAAACAATCTGGTGTAGGATACGATGGGAAAGAATCACGGATACAGCTACTCAAAGATGGATGATTTCTGGAGAAACAAGCTTAATCCTATCATATGGGGACCGTTTCATACATCGCCGGTGACTTACAAGAGTTCAGCGGGGGAAAACATCAGAGAAGCCGCGAAGGGACGCGATGAGACGGCGGCATGTTTGAAGATTTGCCGTGCTAGCAATCTACCTGAATATATCATTGTAGAATCATCTACAATTAATTCGGCTGTTGTTTTGAATAGAATACACTGTTTATTTTTTTAATAAAGAAATATATGAATAGTGATAGTTGAATGATGAACTATACATAAATGATTTTTTTAAAAAATACATTAAGAAATACATGACTTGATTTGATGGGTGCTTTGAGACTTATACATGAATGGAATATTGAATGATGAATGGAGATTTAAACATGGAGACATACATAAATGGGGATAATTGCTTGACAGACAGGAATAATGTATGATTTTTTATTAAAAAAAATACATTAAGAAATACATGACTTGAATTGATGGGTGCTTTGAGATTTATGCTCGTGTTAATTGCTTTATCTCAATTTATCCAAATGTTATTCAGATAAAGAATTGACGATGAACGATAAAACACAATCGACAACCAAAAATAAAAAGAAATATATGGACGATGAATTTGTTTATCTAATAAACTTAGACCTTTTTTTGATGAGATAGTAAATGCGTTTCTAAGAATTACGCATTAAAAATAATATCACATTAAAAATTATGCGTATTGATTCGGCTATCAGTTTCTGACAATAAACAAGATTCAAGACCCTCTTAATTGAAAACAGAATACAATTCTACAAAATTCCAAGAACTTTTATGTTTTAAGGAATTTTTTTTTATTTTTAATTCTTTCACAATTGGGTCCCGTGATAAAAGTAGCGTAAAAAGATTTTTCTTCTTTTTCATATACCAACTTTCTAAAAGAATTTACTGCGAATATAAAGTTGAATGTTTATTTTCAAGGATTTAATAATGGAGTATGTGTGAATATTTTTTTTTTGTAAAGTACTTACAAGCTAATAGATTTTTTTTTTAAAATCCATTACATTTTGATCTATTGTATAGCAAAAAATCACGTAATAAATTTTACAATTTTTTTAAAAGTAAAAATTTTAATTTTTATAATAAAGTTAAGAATTTTATTAAATATGAAAGTACTCACTACAACAGCGCCATGTTTGAATTACATAAAGTTACAAATGATTATATCCTGTAATGTAATAGATTGAAATTCTTCTTTAAGAATTTTCGATGATTATATCTATTTATATTATTTCTTAAACAAAACTAACTAAATTAAAATATAATGTATTGCTTATTAAAGTCATAAATCCATGCCATATTTGCAAGTTGATAATAAAAACGATTGTAATTCTATATTAACAAAATTAATAACTATAATTTTGTCTAATAACAATTTCGCTTTTTATAATCTTTTTAATATAATCTTTTATTCAATGAGGAATCTTAAATTTAAGCAGTATTCCTTTTTCTTCCCATAGCCGTACGGTTCACCGATGCTGATTGTTAGGAAGGACGACAAAGGCAAACCCGAATCCAGATGGGAGGTGAGGAATCTTTCTTTAAACTTAAAAAGATTCATAAGATTCTTTATAATTTCCCTTTATTTATTCCACTAACGTAATCTTTTCTTTACAGACATATCAAAGGGTGAAAGGCAATCGCACAACTAGACTTACATGTAAGATATTTACATCTTTTTTTTTTTTTCCCAACTCAAATTTGTATTGCATTTCATTTTAATTTCAATCACTTTCGCGTATGATTTCTTTTATTGAACTTATTCTAATTATAAAAAATTAACATCTATTGAAAAAGTATTTTAATTGCAAAATTCATCAATAATGTAAATAAAGAACTCCTCAAATGTCAACTAAAATAATGCATTATTTCGTAAAAATTGTAAGTTTATATCAGAGCCGTCCACCTCCTTTCTGAGCAAATTTCTTCAACGTATTGAAATTTTTATTTATGGTACTGATTATATTTATTTAAACTCTACTTATAAGATATACGTATAAACTAATGAATTTTATTTAATTATGCTTATTTAGATATTTTTAATTTAGGTGGTTAAAACTAATTTCCCTGTTTTACGTTTAAAAGAAATGTTTTTCAAACGAAATTAAAAATTAAATCAATATTTTTACTCGTTAATATACACAGTCCAGTCCCATTAATGTGACCACCACATACTTTCGCCGTCAACGTGAAATAACCCATCACAAAACGCAGGTGGCAGCACATTGCAGTGGAGAGTATATAAAGAATTCCACTTAAATACCACACTCCACTTAAAGCCAGAATATACAAGAGTGTATATTCTGGCTTTTGACAAGTGGTCACATTACTGGACTGTGTATAATAATTAAAATATATTAGTACATGTATTATTTGTAGTGAATGAACATATTAAATTTTACACTTTAAAAGACTTTTTTTATTAATGATAACTATTTAATTAGTTATATTTTATTTGAGACCGAGAATGCCTTTTTTTTCTTAAATGCGGCTTTCGAGAGTTTTCTTATTTCTAAAAGTGATTCTCAATAGAGTTTTTTACCAAATGTAGCCACAAGAATATTATTCGCACCTTTAAATGCGACAGCCAAGAGTGTTTTTTATATATTTTAAATTACGGCTTAAGGAATGTAAATGTTGTACATGTATTTATAATGTAAAAGTCATTAGTCTTCAAAAGTCCCCCTATATGTCATGACAAAATTTGTGTGCAACTAAGACATGATATTCTTTTTTTTTTTAATGTAAAGAACTAGTATAACTTAAAAGAATGTAATATCTCCATTCATTTTCTTAATGAACACTCAACAGCCGCATGTGTGAAAATCATAAACATGATCTCTTTTTGTACTTTTAAAAATATTTTGCTTCGTTAAATCGCTGTGTATAGAAAATGCATATTTTAATTGGTTGATCTTATTCAAATGAATTAATATATAAAAATTTTATTGATCGCTAAATGATTAAAAACTGATATATAAGCATATAATTTAACTAACTTAATTTAAAAAAAGTAGGTTTAAAAGGATTTAGATAATAAACCATTCAATAAAAATTTTATTTCATAGCATAATTTTTTTTCCGAGTACTAATAATTAATTCGTATACAAATATAATTGATTGGTTTGCATTTGAGTGTCTATGCATGGAGCGAGTTGTCCAATGAGATTTAACGTTGCGTGTCTCTTTCAAGCAGCGCGATGTGTCATCAAGAGGAAGAAGTGGGACGACCCCAACGAGAGGACGCAGGAAGAAGCCATGCATCTCCTGCCGCCGGGACTCAGAAAGGTGAGATGGAGGGACATTCATTTCAACTCTCATTCCATTTAAATTTTTTGATCCGTTTATTAAGCGACATGTATTTATCAATTATCCTTTCCTTTAGAGGGAACACCAAGAAATGGACGCCGAAACCTCCATAGACAGCAGGACAGCGGCCAATTTCAACTGGGCCGTCACGGCTAGACTGCACGCAATTGCTAATCTACACAGATCACTTCCTGGTAAGATCGTACTAAAATCATCTTTTTTTATTTTTTTTTATTGGATTTATTCACTGAGTTGTGATACTATAAAATGCTTCAATTAATTGAATATTTAATATCTATTATATCCGATTCGAGATCTAATGGTCGAGCGACTAATGCTCTGGCGTTCGATGCCACAGAGTTTGAGTCCCGGAGGGTGCCATGTATGTTTGTAGTGATTTGGAATCACCTTTAAACCTTAGGTCCCGGTCTATTATGACTGTAGAGCGTAGGCCTGATAACTTTCCCCGTAAAAAGAAAACATCTTTTGTCTCGAAATCTGCCAGTAGGCTGAAGGCCATGGTGCACCACGAACTGTAGTTAATTAGTTATTATATCCGATACGAAGCACGGCGGCAAATATGTTTACTCCGATACGATATAGATGCTTAAATTCTACGCAGGGTGTGAAATGACTAAATGTCGCAGTCATTGCTTTTAGAAACAACGAGACTCAATGGTGATTGTTGTAGCAATGTCTCGCATCGAGAGTCAAGCTGCTCGGTGAAAGTGTTTATAGTTATATCTCTATGATACGTAAATGTGGAACAGTTACTTACTGTCGATCTCTGAATATTCTCTATAATATTCTCCCATTATGGTGTATCGGTGGAGTTTTGGGACAAACATAGTGGAATAGAAATTTTCCAACGTACAAATTAAACAGAACGAAAGAGAAAGGGAGATTACATAATTAACTAACGATACTACAGTTCATGTTGGACTATGACCGCCTACCTACTGACAAATACCGCTACCAGCCCTGCCCGTTCGCTTTTTACGGGTAAGGTTGTCAACCCTACGCTCAACAGTCCTATTAGGCCAGGACCTATGATTTAAAGTAGATTCCAACCCGAAATCTGTGGTACCGAGAGCTAGTCACCCGGCCATCAGGCCCGAATCACATATATATATATAGCAGATTTTTTCAACCCATTAATGCATTTTAATTTTATTTCATTTCATTTTATATCTACATCAATAATGATTTTTTTTTTTTTTTTTTTCTACATATAAAGTAATTAAAACGATAACAGCTCAAAAGTTTCAGAGAAAAATTATCCAAGTACGAAATAAAAATTGATTAATATTTAAAAAAAAGAGGAAGAGGGACAGCATTTAATTTTAATTATTTTTCTTCCAGACTTTTCAGCGAGAAAATTTGAAGTTCCTGAAGACGAAAATCAAGAACTGAATGTAGATGGAGATGACAGCGCTACATACGGACAACCTCAGTATCCTTTGCTTCACCTTATATTTTAAAAGTGCATAAACATATTTATATGGCAATAAATACATTTATTCATGTAAAAAAAAAATATGGAAATTATAAATTTTATATGATTCTTCTATGAAATTTTCTTTAAGTCCACCATTAGTTACACAGAAGCTGACGTCATAACATGCTCTTCAGAAGACAATGCTGACAATAAAGAGCAACTACGAAGATTACAAGCAAAGTAAGCTACTGATACAATAATAATTATTATTATTAATATTTTGCCATATGGGGAAATTCAAAAAATAAAATATGTTTTTAAGAAACTTTTTAATCTTTTAATGAAATAAATTTAATTATAATTAAATATAACATCATTTAAACATCTACATAGACTACATGTCTCCAGGCATTAATATGGATGGCGAAATTTTCAACAATTGCTAAATGTGTTACTGAAATTATCCCCTTAGATTTTTTTTGTGTGTGTGTAATTTTTTTTTAAGGTATATTAAAAAAACCTAACATTTGAGTTGATAATAGTGAGCAATTTTAACAGAAAATATAAATGCATGAATTTGCAAATGTTGTTATTCTCAAGGGGATTATGAGTCATTTCACAAATCGATTGCACTAATTGCAATTCGAATGCAATTGTTGTTAATTACAACTGTCGTTTTCACTATTGCAATGCAATTCGAATGTTATTTTTTCCAGTTCATTAAAATAGTGTGTGCCTTTTTTTTAACACAGATTTCATCTTAAAAAGTAAAGTCTAATAATTGTTACTTCAGAACAATATTAGACATCATTTCATTTCATATGGAAAATCATTGAAATATCCGATACTAAAACTGTAATGTAGAACTCAATTTGTGTATATTTAACTAAACAATAACTTGTAGGAATGGGGGTAATTTTTTACATTGTAATTATATTTATTTCATCAAGAATTAAAAATTTATAAGATATTTTAAAAGTTTAAAAAGCGCTGGGGGCATATATTAGTATCCAGGATTTTGTACTTTTGTAACTTCCAATTAAAAAAAATAAGTAAAGTACGGTAATTTTAATTTATAATTTTTTATTCTATTTATGTTTTTCATATTTTTTGAATGAAATTAGTTTTTCATTCCAAATAATTTAATTAATTAAAATTAAAAATTTAATATAGTTAATTTTTTTGGTATTAGAAATTTTAAACCTAAATTTATTTCATTTTACAGCGAATCTGGTTACCAAAGACTATCCGATTCAAGTCAATGGACAGTAAATGGAGGTAAGACAATTAATTATATAATTCAAATCGGAACTTTAATATTTTTAATTGTCTTGTAATGTATTTGAAATCACATTTCCAACTATAGTAAAATTTAACAAAAATATTTGCATAAATTGCACTTCTAATTTGATAATTAACTTTTTATCGAACAGTACATTAATTCGTATGTAATTTAATACCGATTCTTCAAAGAAATATATCTATTGATGAAAAGCAAATTTTCTGTTTCAAAAGAAGCTATTGACACAAACAGGCTATTGAAATGAAGATATCAAGCGAAGCTATTCAAATAAATCTATTTTTTAGTTGAAATTCCAGGAAATGTGTGTCCTATACTGTAGTAAACTTTATAAACACGAATTTAATGGCTAAAAACTGTTAGAACTGTTAATTAATAACAGTTAACTAAACAATTATTAAAAATGTTAACAATTAACTGTTCTAACAGTTAACTAAAACAGCTAACTAAATAGCTATTAAAATTAACTAAAACAGTTATTAAAACTTAATAATTTTTGCTAATCATACAATAAGTGATTTATTTAAGACAAAATAGTGATTTATTTAATCTATTCATAATGTGATCTGCAAAATATGTGTTTGTTTGCAGGTAATAATGCAGAGGGTCAAGAAGTGACGAGCACTTGCGTAAGCAACAATGATACAAGGTAGGGTTTTTAAAAAAAAATTTTATAATCATAATATAGTACAGGGTTGGTTTAAATGAGGATAAAGCATGCGCATAGGGGATAAATTTAACCCTACCCCAGAAAATTTTCTAGCAATTGTTCTCTAAATTGTAGGAAATTATTTACCATATATTCTAAACATATTTGTATATTCTAAAGTTAAAAAAAAAATTATTTTTAATTACAAATTTTAAAAAATCGCGTATTCTAAATTTTAAAAATGAATAATTTTAAAATTTATAATTTTAATTCTAAATTTTTAAACTGCATATTTTTAGTTCATCGTTTTAAAAATGCATATTCTAAATTTTAAAAATATATAGTCTTATTTTTTTTATCGTATATTCTAAAAACTAGTTTAGTCTAGACTTCTTTTACTTTTAGATCTAACATTTTAAGAAATTCTCAAATACTTCCAGTTATATTTTCTTTCATTTGAAGGGTAATATTAAAAAAAAAAAAAAAAAATTGAGGGGAAATCTTGTACCCTCAGTTTAGTAGGTTGGAGCCAGATTATTCCTTCACGTGAGCCTACTTTAATTTTTATAATTTTTAAAAGTACCCAGCAAGAGCTGGCTAACTTTCTTGCAATTGAAACTGGAAATTTTAGATTTGTCTGAAACTGATTTTTAAAAAGAAGAGAATTAATTTTTTTTATATTAAGATAATTAGTCATTGTTAAATATAATGTGTGTGTGAACTTCAATGTGCTGATGAAGTTAAATTCACGTGTGACAAATAAAGAGGAATGATTTAATCTATTTCAGCAGCGAGTGCGTCTCCCCTTCAGAGAAGGCCTCCAAGCCAAACAAAGATGCGAACGGCGACAATCCCAAAGATCAAATGGAAGATGGAATCAAATGTCTCATATGTATGGTGAGTAAAACAAAATACAAAAGATTTAAACCTTAACCAAGTAACCTAAGTTGAACTTACTACTGAATTTATGTGCCGTAACACTTCGTACGGGTTGTATAGCATACTTAATTGCCTATTCAATTTTTTTGTTGAAATCAATGCATGCTTCTTGTTCTTATTTTTTTCTATGTGTAACTTATAAATAGTGGGAGAATAATGTCGGGAAATATCAATTGTGACCGATTAGCTGAATTGAATGACATGAAATTCGCACTTGTTTTTTACATGCATGGTATTACACTCATGTCCATAAATTAAGGATAATTCAGAATCACACAGAAATTGAACTCTAAAATAAAAATTTCACCTGTAGAATTATCACACACATCTTGAAAAGGAATATGCAAATTACAGGAAACCACCAGATGGCGCGGATAGTACGTCACAACGACGAGAGTGTAAGAGAGGTGTATATAAGAAATGGTGGCAAAGAAGTAAAATTGTTCACAAGCGCTTTAAAAGCCTTTCAGTGCAACAACCGCATAGATATGGCACAAAGGAAGCATTTGGATGATTTTTTACGTGGTAGAATTATCGGACGACTGGAATGTGGACGTACCCAGCCGGAAGTATCCGAGGAACTTGGAATCGTCCAGAGTGTCATCTCCAGGCTTTGGCAATGATTCCAAGAGGATGGTAATGTGAGTACATGTTACAGCACAGGTCGCCTCCGAGTTACAACGCCGAATGAGGATCGGTATTTAGCAGTTACTGCCAAAAGAAACAAACGGAGTACAGCATCAGACCTGTCTCGTCAGTTTCAAGACAGACCGTGTACAGACGCTTAGGGCACATTGGTCTATATGCTCGTAGGCCTGTCAGTTGTGTTCCACTTACCGCAACTCACTGTCACCTGCGATTAACCTGGAGTAGAGAGCATGCATTGTGGACACCGCAACAGTGGTCTTGTGTGATGTTTTACGACGAGTCCAGGTTTAGTTTGCAGTCTGATTCTCGCCGGACTTTCATATGGAGAGCGCCAGGTACCCGTTACCACGAAGAGAACACCATTGAACGACACCGTTACGTTGGTGCAGGATGGCTGGTTTGGGGAGGAATTATTCTTGGTTTCAGAACTGACTTGCATGTTCAGAGTGTAACGATGACAGGCCACATCTATCGGGATGTGATTCTGGAACAACATGTACGTTTGTTTCGGGGCGCCATGGGTGCTGAATTTCTGTTTATGGATGGCAACGCTCGTCCTCACCGTGCAAACATTGTAGATGAATGCCTTCAATTGGAGGATATCACCCGTATGGATTGGCCAGCATACTCACCGGACTTGAATCCAATAGAGCATGTGTGGGATATGCTTGGCCGTCGAATTGCAGCCTTCGGAGGGCATTGCTTGATGAGTGGTGTAATATTCCCCAAGATCGGATAGATAATTTGATACTCAGCATGCCTAGGCGTTGTAAGGCCTGTATTGCATCGTCCGGGAGACATACTCCACATTAACCATCATACTAACCATGTTATACTGTTTTTTGTAAATAGGTTCTTTTTTGAAATTTGCTCGAGGGAGTGAAAATCGCAATTTTTATTAATTATGTCAAACATATAGCATCTTTTTTGCTCTTTACCTTTTGTTTAATAAATAGACTTTACAAATAAGTCAAATTTGTTTTGCTTCTGTCTCTTTCTTTGCCTGAACTTCATTATCCTTAATTTATGGACATGAGTGTAAATGCATATTGTTTCTTCAAGAAATATTACTTTTATGTTTTAACAAATAGATCTTCTAGTTCTTAATATGATCTACGTCTAAATATTTCTTTCTTAAATTAAATCAATTTCTTAAAATTGATAAAAGAAGAAATTGAAGGAAGTCAGCAATACTTTTAAAAGAATGTTATTATAAAAGCCATTTTGACCAGACTATAAAATGCTACTTCGTATTATAAAATATCTTGAAGCCAACGGGAAACTTCTAATTATTTCTATCCGACTTTTTATGTTATTTATCTTACATTTAATTTTCCTTAATTTGTTTTATTACGAATATCACGGAATCGATATCTTTGAATTTTTAGTTGGTTTGGTTTGTCGTTCTGCGGTCATTTTGTGTTCTTTTTAGGTTAATTAGAGCGTAAGCTATAGTTTAATGTTGACTCCGAAACCCCAACAAACATCCATGCCACCGCGATTCGAACCTGAAGCCCGTGACACCAAAGGCCAGAGCGCTAGCCAATTGGCCACTGAATTTTTAGGCCGATGAATTTTTAGTTGAATCCTTTAGGTCAGGGATCGGCAAACTTCATTTTTTTTTTTTCGGTTTTTGTCCACACTTTTTATTTCATTATTGATTAATAATAATTGAACAATTAAAAAATACATTTATGTGAGTCTTCGAAATTGTTTATTTTTTGCTTAATGTTTAATATAGACTTAACATAAAAAGAAAAGTTTTTTTTTTTTATGCAGTATCAGTTAGAAAGATAAAGCGGATAGATAAATGTTTCTCCCTTACAAAAGAAAAATTGTCACAAAATATATAAAGAAAGAATTCCATTTTTAGTAGGTATGCAGAAATGTATTGAATCTACATCTACTATGTAGTTGTAGATTCAATACATTTGCAGTACCTAAAAATACCTAAAAAATTGCAGTACCTAAAAATAAATAAATTTTTGTAATAAACTTGACACTTTTTCAACAGAATAACTTCAGTAGAAAATTGAGAGTAGAAGTAAAATTAAATCACATTACTCTGATGACCTTTTCGCTACGAATACAAAGAAAATTAGCATATATTTTGCCTATGAAAAGTAAACGCACGAGAATAGAATTTAAAAAAAAAAAGTATTTTTGAACATTTCCATAACGTATAAGTGAAATTATCTTCCTATCAAATAACTTTATATCTTTGATCAGAAATGTTGAAAATGGTAAATCAGGTAACTTATCTCTGACGTACATGCGTAAATGAAATGGCCTATAAGTGAAATTTTTCAAATAAAGTTACAAACATCTAAGGAAGAGCCAACAAGTTAAAGGGGTTTTCTGCGAGTGCCCAATAGTAAATAGCGTGTTTAATGATAAGTACGTAATATTAAATTATACGCGAACATTCACAGAAGATGAATACATCTTTCAGCCAAACTGAATTAGGAATTCTGCATTTAATTCAAATTTCAGTGCAGACCTTGACTAGCACTCGATGCCACATACTTCGAGTTGCTCCGGCGGTGCCAGGGATCTTTGTAATGGTTCGGAATCCACTTTAAACCATATGTTTCGGCCTCATATGACAATAGAGCGTTGGGCATAGGGCTGACAACTGTATCTCATAAAAAGAAAACATCTCCCGTTTCGGAATCTACCAATAAGTAGGAAGAGAATCATGGTGCAACGTGTACTGTAGTGCCAGGGAGTTAATAATATTTAAGTACTTTCGAGTTAGTTTGCTATTTCAAATTCAGTTGTATTATTGAATATTTGGTTGGCCGCGCTACGGTCAACTTGTGTACACGAATGCTAAACAGACCGGTGCCTACAGTTAAAGGGGATTCCAAACCATTAACAAACATCCATGCCACTGCCAGGATTTTAATATTTAGGGAATTAATTATGCCAGAATCGCTATTAATTATTTCGTCTTTTGATCAATTTTCTGTGACTCTTTAGTAGCTAAATTTATATTTTTGTTAAGCATGTTTTCTTATTTTATACTTATGTCTTTATTTTACTTTTCATTTATCGTTATTTAGAAATCGTATAATGATTGTGCCGGAATCTTAAGTTTATATATATATCAGTTCATGTGATCATAAATGAAAATTTCAATTTAACAACTTGTTTCGTTTTCGTTAATAAAGCATTTTTCATGAATATGCTTGTGAAAAACATGTCTTGAAACTTTACAGGATTTTGCCTCAATTTTAAAGAAACAGAAGACATCATAGGCTATAACTAATTATTTACTTTTATTAATTATTGCTAATTACTATTACTAATTATTATCAATTTACTTAAAATTTTAATTATGCGATTAATCCGGTTCCGAAAATTCATTATGTACGGATAGAAGTAAAGATGACTAAATTCATAACATATATTTAGAATTTAATAACACATTCTTATTTTTGTTTTACTACTTACTCTTCAGAATATTTTCAAACGCTTATGTCAAGAAGAAACATTTATAATTTACTACGCTTAGCAGATTAAAAAAAATTAGCAATTTAATGGACGCCCTAGTTTTATTTTTCGTAAATCAATTATAATGGGCAACCAATGAAATGCAAGTCGTAAATGATGTCATAAAATGATGTTTGTGACGTCAGTCCCTTGCAGTAAGTAAAAAGGCTATGAAAATGTGCAATATGTACAATATGGCCTTTTAAAGCAGGGATGGGCAATCCACGGGCCGCAGGAATGCTTTTCCGACCCGCGAGATTTATCACACTTTTACAAGACATATTTATTTTATAATGACCAAAGTAATTAAAACCAATGTATAAAAAAAAAAAATACATTATGTGTGCATCCATATATTCAAAAATGAATCGAAATGATGAGAAAAAATTAACTTTGATTTTAAAATAATATTCTTGCGAATATAGGACAGATATAGCCTGTTTTATTTTTGAGTTTACAGTTATGAGTTCGCAGAATAATTAAATCATATTCTGCTAACTCATGATGCGTGCGCATCTTGGAACATCTAATATAACAGGTTATATGTTTCACTTTAAGTGACCATCCCTAGATACGCACGGTTGATTGTTGATAGCAGAGCAAACTAGACTCTTAGTTCAAGTTGTTTGCAGTTTTGGTTCAACTTATACCTAAGAATTTTTTTTTCTCGAAAACGAAACTGACCAAACACAAAACACGTTCAAACATAACGGACACAACACCAATTACGATGCGCAAATAGCCAAATTGAGATAGATTTGCAAAAGGCAAGTGAAAGAGCAAATATAAGAACAAATATTGCACTAGTAAAATAAATATTTTTTAATGATTTCTTTTTTTTTATTTCGTTTATATTTATATATTTTTTGTATTTCGTTTTTAGTGTTATATATTTCTTTACAATATGCGTTTATCAGTTGGGCAGAAAAGTTCATAGGCTGACACATAGATGGCGCTACTAGTATTAAATCATAATTTTTAGTTAGCCCTAACCTTCAAAAGACACGTGCATAAATTTGACAGCTGTTGCACTATTAGTATGTGAGTTATAGCATTTTTAGTGTTCGTCACGTGCAGTCCATTCAGCTGACAGTCGATTGGACTCCGGTGTGAAATGATGGAGCCATGTTTCATCCATTGTCACATATCGACCCAAAAAATCGGGTTTATTACGATTGAACAGCTCCAAACGCTGCTTAGAATCATCAATTCGTTGTTGTTTTGGGTCCATTGTGAGCTCGCGCGGCACCCACTTTGAACAGAGCTTTCGCATATCCAAATATTCATTCACGATATGTCCAACACGTTCCTTTGATATATTTAGGGTCTCAACTATCGCAATCAACTTCACTTTACGATTATCAGAAATTATTTTGTGGATTTTTTTGATGTTTTCGTCGGTAACAGCCTCTTTGGGGCGTCCACTGCGTGCATCGTCCTCGGTGCTCATTTCGCTTCTTTTAAATTTAGCAAACCACTTCTCTACGGTTGTTTTTCCTGGTGCAAAGTCCGAATAATGTTTATCAAGCCAAGCCTTGGCTTCAATAGTATTTTTTTTCGCCAAAAAGCAATGCTTTATTAACACACGAAATTCCTTTTTATCCAATTTTTCAAACTAACAAAAGTTGCTTCACTAAAAATGCTATAACTCACATACTAATAGTGCAACAGCTGTCAAATTTATACACGTGTCTTTTGAAGGTTAGGGCTAACTAAATCATATGGATTTAATACTAGTAGCGCCATCTATGTGTCAGTCTATGAACTTTTCAGCCCACCTGTTAGAAATGGGTCTATCTATAGTGGGTCTAAATCTAATATGGGAATATACAATTTTATATGCTGCCCGCGGAGTTAGGATGCATTTCCAAAGTGGCCCACAACATCATTTGGGTTGAACACTCCTGTTTTAAAGTCTCAATAGATACTGGGCAAATAAACGATGCCTCAGACTTATTAAGTACACTGTGAGGACAGGAGCATTACTTTACCATAATTCAAAACTCTATTTTTCAAAACACGGTTGTTCCTGAAAATGTGGGATTTTCAAGAACTGCATCCATTTGCATACGGGAGAAAAAAAATTCAGAAACTTCGGTCTGTAGCAGTATAGGCATGGAAGTTATTCAAAAAAAAATTTATCATAATCACCACTTAGGCATTCTTTTTTGTTTTCAAACTTCGACAGGCCTCCGTTCCACTTATATATTCCTGGAACAGCTCAGATGCCAATAAAAAAAGGATGATATTGCCACATAAGATGACTTTCAAAGAAAACTGCCCCGCGATTGCATGTCGTATGGCAAAAACCCTGAAAAACTACTAGACAAACTTGTTTATTGATGCGAGACGTTTTAAACACGCTGTCTAAATCATATGTAAAAGCAGTGACTCTAATATATGCCACCAGTGAATTCGAAACTAAGCCCTCCAACACGATAGGTGCCCTACCACTAAATTAGTAATAGATCAAAAATTGGCCGTTAAAAATATTTTTCCTTTCATAATTGTAGTATTAATCAAAGGCAATTTTATGAGTTTAAAACTTTTAAATAAAAAAAGGTCATTTTCGATTTCGGCCATTTCTTGTTTTAAAATCAAATATATTAATAAAAATTTCAAATAACTTTGTGTGATTGTTCAATTATTGCTTAAAAAAATATAATCTTTAAAGAATTTTCAACCTCATTTGACATTAATCAATTAATTACTTTTTCAATAATATTTAGCATAGGATACATTTTATAACACTCGTTCATATTATCTCTTTCGCATATTTCTGAAAGAGAATATTTCTCCTTTGCATTTCTGTTTGTGGTGGTGATGCAATTCCTTCGAATGGTCAGCATAGGGTACAGCTAACTGTACATCGATCCAGTTTAAAGAGAACACTCTAAAAGGTGAATTATTGACTTCATAACCTTCTTTCAAATATCTGTCAGGTTGCTGGACCTTCTTCCACTGAGGCCAAGAGGCATTCATTCTCTCTTGGGCAGAATGCGTGCAGGTCTTATAGTAACGAGGTTTAGATATACCAGAAATATTTCTAGAATCAAGATCGTTACTTATCCAATCACTCCAAAGCGTTGCTGCCGATGATTTAGGAGTAGGAACACACGGAATATGGCAACTTGTATGCCGTTTTTGCAAAAAATTAGCAGCTGTTTCTGGTATGTAAGAAGGAAACTTGGGTCCCATGTAGGTGCGAGCAGTTATTCTAGCTCCTGGAAATTCGCAAGCAGGCGCAGGGCCTCTTTTGTGATAGCGTGGTTCAGGCTCACCAACTCCAACAATAAATCCATTTTTGAAAGATCGAGACGAATCTTCACCGCGAGTCAAAGCTTTTGGTATGGCATCTCCAGCGCCATGGTTCCTTCTATTTCGTCCTATGTCAGATTTTGATGGCAGCCAGTTTTGCTCAATTTTCTTGAGACGTATGTCTTTATAATTGGGGGTAAGATGGGGAAGCCAGGTATTTTTGCGGTATTCATCGTCGGGTCGTTGCAGACCATGTTCTCGTTTATACCGGGATATATCTTCTAAAAAATTTTCATAGTTGCGAGGCATCTATGGGGGGTAATTTTGAAATAAGATCAAAATAAACATTTACCGGTGTAATTTTGTGGTTGGGACAGGATTGTTTACAAATATTGATTAGTAAGCTGTTGCCATACATTTGAAGCAAATGAAATTTCTAATTGGCAAAAACACGTGCTGTGATTTAAAATTGTAACATTTGCTTATAAATATCTATTATACTAACTAAAATTAATTTTAATAATTATAATAAATACTTTTTATTCTTTTTCTACAATTTTATTTTTCGTCAATTCAATTTTTCGTAAAAAATTATTAATCTTTAAAAAATTTGAAACTTTTTTTTGATAAGCCAGATAAAATATGCTGCCCAAAATTTACTGGGAATCGTGCTAAAGGTCGGGATTAGATTGGCGATGATTTGATTTTAATAATTTGCTGCCAAATATTTACAATTCCATGAAAAGTCAGTGTTACATAAAAAAATATAACCATCTTTATTCATAAATACATACAATTATATCTATGAATAAATTAATATACTTAATTTTTTAAATTTTATTTTAGGAGCCTTTCATCAAACCAGTGGTCTCAATATGTTGTTGGCACGTTCACTGTGAGGAATGTTGGCTAAAAACTTTGGTAAGATCTTTGTTTTATTTTGTTTGAAACACATTAATTCATTAATACACTTTACACTGAATAGTTGCACCGTGGACTAGAAATTGGCATTCATAAGTATTTGACGAAAGAATCTCTTAGAATTCGTGCATTTTTTTATAATATGATTAAATCAAATGATATTTATTGAACGTTAGATGAAATTGATAGTTATATTATTATAATAGGAAGATTTTGGTGCATTGCTTTTATGTTGCAATGTAAAAAGTTGTTTGTAATTGGGTAAGAACGTAGCAGCCTTTTAGAGCCTATGTAACTTAACATGAATAAATGATTATCACAATCTTGTGTCATTTTCGTCGCCATAAATTTATGAGTTATTTTAACTCCTGAAAAACACCAAGAAATGCGTAATTCTTGATAAAGATTTCCCAGCTGGTGGTCACAATCCCCAAGTACTGACCACGTCCTATGTTTGAAACTTCGGAGATTGAACAAGAGCTGATGTATTGTCGTTGATCATTAGCTTTCTAATCAACAAAATTGAAATTGCGCAGTAGCAGATAAAGTGTATACAGACAATCACAATAATTACTTAGTATTAATGTACATTAATAATCACATCTATAAATATAATACTTATCTTACAATTAATTTGAATACTCTAGACTCAATGGAAATATTTAAGTCGCGTTGTAATTCAACGGAGATGAAAATCGAATGTTCTTATTAATAAAGCATATTCATTGTTAAATACATAACGCCCATAGCGTCCCTTGACAATTTTAAAAATTTATTATAAAGATAAGTGAAAATTATTACAAAATGAGACGTATATATTTAAGTTTATATTCCTCTTATTTAATTTTAAACTAATTTAATTTAATTTAATACATCTCTATACGGGCACCATTTGTTGCTCGAAGCACACTAAGATGGCACTCGGTTTCTTGTCATGTACTCTGTAGGATACTCTCATGTGGAAATTTTTGTTGTGATCTTCTTCTATAAATTAATCATTTTCAGTACGCGATATCTTTAACGTAATCCTGGATACCCTTGCATCAGATATCATTTCCCTCGACTTCTTTCGACAGAGTTATGTTAAAGATATCGTGTATTGAACAAAGGTAGGGGACATTATTCGGAAGCAAACGAATACTGATGGCATTTCCACCACTAATCCTTCAGCGAACATGGCAAGAAATCGAGTATTAATAAATGTCTATAAGGTCACAATCAGTTGCACAAAGTACATTAAGATGGTACTTGATTTATGCCATGTTCGCTGAAGGATTAGTGGTGGAAATGCCATCAGTATTCGTTTGCTTCCGAATAATGTCCCGCACCTTTGTTCAATACGCGATATCTTTAACATAAATCTATAGAAAGAAGTCGAGGGAAATGATACCTGATGGGCGGGGCTATGTTACAGATATTGCTTACTGAAAATGACCAATTTACAGCAAAGGATCACTGCAAACGTTGCCACCATTGATGAGGGTATGTATGCTACAGCGAGCATGGCAAGAAATCAAGTGCCATCTTAATGTACTTCACACAACTCATGGTGGATTCATAGAGATGTATTAAATTAAATTAAAACTGAATAAGACAAAAGGAACCTAAATATTTATTTCTCATTTTGTAATAATTTTTTCTAGTCTGATTTTGTATTTGCCTTTGCAATAAATTTTTGAAATTGTCAAAGGACTTATGAAAACTCTGTATTTAACTTATTGCTCAAAATAATATTGCAAAATTCTTCAAGATTTTACATGATTTTTATTCTGTCTTGCAGGGAACCAAAAAGTTATGTCCTCAGTGCAATATGATAACCGCTCCCAGAGATCTGAGACGCATCTATCTGTGACTTCTCTCTGAAACTACGTGCGAGTCATCAAGTTAATGCTAGTCAAAAATTATCAACAGTTTTGGACTTAATCACTCCTCTACAATAGGTTTACTTTTTTTTTTACCAAGGCGTAACCTCACAGACTAGTTTACGAATTTCAATATTCGCCACTATAAGTGTTTACATACACCCTATGTTCCTTTTTTATTGCTTCCACTTCTTTATTTGCCAAAAAATACTTCATTGAAAATAGATTGCAAAAAAAAAAAAAAAAAAAATAAAAAAAAAAAAAAAAAAAAAAAAAAATATGGAACGGTGTTAACTGACTTATAGAGTAACACGAAATTTGACTCGCAGAATCAAATTCATGCTACTAAAAAGTTTCATCCCGGTGTTTTCTTTATTTTTTAAGTAAATAAATATTTATATATTTATTTATTAATAAATAGTTTAAAAGCTTTCATCTGATTTTTTTTTTTTTTTTTTTTTTTGAAATTATAATAAAAAAAAAAATTTTTTAATTTTGGTCGACGGGTAAATTAAAAAAAAAATATATATAACTTTTTAATTGAATAATTAAACCATTTTACCAAGAAGAGGAAAACCACAAAATAATAATTTAAAAGGCCTAGAATAAAATCAAACTAAATGTTATATTTACAATTATCAATAATAAAAAAAGAGGGATGCAATTAAAATATATATACGCTTTTTTTCTGGATATATTAAATTACAAAACACATTATTTAATATTGTAGTTTTCAAATTTTATTAAAATTTTCTGTTGCGAATAATGTTGAACGAAATTGTTATGTCATCGAAAAATCTGTTATTTCTATGGGTTAGGTACTGATACAGCTAATACTATTATAATTTATTACGCATATTCAAATGAGAAATATTTGATATAATTTAGGGTCAGCGAAAGTTTAGAAAATGGTATTTGTTTTTATATACATCCCCCCCTCCCTCCCTAAATCGTCCGTTGATCAACGATTAAAAACCCTTGAGTTAAATAATGAATGAATATTTCTTATAAAGCTATTTTACCAACTAATCAAATGGAATTTTGAGTCTTTGATTTTTACGAATATGAATCCTCTATTGAATGTGACTTTCTGGCCGTGAATCTTTATCTAGGAATACTCCATGTTGTCGCTTTTAATGAAATGGTTTTAAAACATCCGAATTTTTTTTTTTTAAATACAGTAATTCATAAGTTCGTTATTTCTATTAACAAATAATATTTGGTGACGGTAAATTTTGATAATTTAAACTTGATTTAATCAATATAGAGTAATCACATATTGATTAAATCATTACCCCCTCTCCCAACAAACTTCTATATTAAATAACAAAGTAAAAAAATATGTATTGAACACACTTAAATGTGTTATTTTAGTTTAAATATAACTTGAAGATTTTAGGCTATTCATTATTAAAATTTCACATAATAATTATAAGTAATTAATAAAAAGTTACCTTCAAATTCAAACATTAAGTAACTTTTAATAACTACGTTAACTATAAGCAAACGTAATTACTATAAGTTAACTTTTTATAAACATATAAAATGTATTTATTTAATTACTCGTAATTTAGTGTACTATATTCATCACAAATATATGTTTAAATAGCAAAATCATGTACATCAAATTTAATTGCTTTAACTGGACAATTTTTATCTGAATAACGCTAACGTTTAAATTTGTAAAAACAATAATAACAAGTAATTTAAAAAATGTTTATGTAAATTAAAATGATTAAAAGAATACAAGCAAACATAGAATTTTAAAGTACAAAATTTAAAAAAAAAAATCATAATAAATGATCATCAACGATGAGTATTCATCAAACTGTTATTGTTATGCGTGTTAGAAAAACAAAAATGGGAGAAAAAAATGGAGTGTTATTTAAATATATTTATGCTTTTTTTTTAATTGAAATATATAGCTGTTTATATAGAGTTAGTTCTTTGTATAAAGTCACCAGTTTCCTATTACGTTGTTATATTTAAACTGTTTCCCTGCATGCCGAATGATTTTCTGCAGAGTTTGTATTGATATTTCTGTTGTGTACAAAGTAAATAAAAAGTGTGCTAATTGTACTTTTTGTGTGTGTGTTTTATTTATCGCAATAGTATAGAGAAAAACTATAAATATAATTGACTCTTTTCGTGAATAATACCCTTGGCACTACAGTCCATGTTGGACTATGTGCTGTATATGGTCAGATTCCGAAACAGGAGATGTTTTATTTTAACATGGCTGGATTGTCAGCCCAACGCCCAACAGTCATGTTAACTACGAGAATTACTGTTTAAAGTGGATTCCGAATCACTACAATTATCCATAGCACAGCCCGAGACTCGGACCAGAAACCTGTGGCACCGAGCGCTAGACTCTCGGCTATCAGGCCCCCGAGCCTTTTTCTATATTTGATATATAATGAAGTGTTAATTGCTTTCATATTTTGGTTTTATATTATTAAAATGAAGTATTATTTGAAATAATACAGTATTTAACTTTATATAGTATAGTCTCATGCTATATACTCGTATATTTTTTAAGTTAAATTATTTCTAATTTAAATCAAATGTATATATATATATATATTGAATTTTTTCCAAATTAGGAAGTACCATTATTGAATAAATAATAATTTAAAAAATGTCTGCGATTACGTCACTGAAAACAATGCCTAGTACTTTAAAAATTAGCATAAAAGCCTAGGAGGCCCTAGGCCTCCTAAAAAGCCTAAGAGGCCTAGGAGGGTGACTGAAAGGAGTTCAGTTCGAGCCCCGATAATCGAATTAAACCGATAGATGTCATGTATTAGATGAAAGCTCTAATATTGCGTTATACAAGGGTACAAACCTTCCAGTACGCCCTTGGAAAATCATTCCAAATTGTTACTGTGCCGAATTAGGTGAAATGCAGTCATCCATCGCGAACCGCGAATTATTTTGAATCTGCAAAATATATATCGTATTAGTTCTATTGTACTGGCACACAAATAATAATTACTTCAGTTAAATAGCTGAGAATTAAAAAGAAATAAAATTCAAAAATTAAAAAAAAAAAAGTAATAATTAGCATTTTATTTAGGCAGTTGGGTATTTTTATATACGAGGAAGATCTTCTGGAATTTTAATTCATACAATCAAGTATATTGGCCTAATGAATGCAAATATAAGCAATCAATGTAATGTAATATAATAAAGCAATTAAATTTGATACAAGTAATTAAAAAGAAGAATTATTAATAATTCGCCAAGTCCTAAAATCTGAAAAAAAATTGCATGAAACAAAGTTTTTAAAAGAATGTTAGTTTATACATGACTAATCAACTCCCTGGCACTGCAGCCCATGATGGACCAAGGCCGTCTGCCTACTGGCAGATTTCGAGATAAGAGATGGTTTCTTTTTACAGGGTAGGGTTGTCAGATCTATGGTCTTATTAGACCATGTTAAAATAGATTCCGAACTACTACAGGTATCCTGATACCGCTGGGACTCAGGCCCGAAGCTTGTGGTACCGAGAGCTAGTCCCTCGATCATCAGGTCCTATACATGACAAAACAAATACAAAATACTTTTTTAAAAAGATATATGAATAATAACTTTAACTAACAAAATACTTTTTTATTCAATTCTTCCATAAATTGTTGCATTATTATAACTATAATATAATTTTTCTAGTCACACATCAGCTAATTCGCATAAAGCATTTATAAATTTTTTATTTTTCGACTTTTTTTTTTTTAATTTTTTTCTTCTTTTGATAATCATTTTTACAAAATTCAACACGTTTTTACCTATTCGTTCTTCAATATTTTTTTTCAATTATTTACTGATAAATTTTATTTTAACAGATATTTTAATTTTATATAAATATCTATATTTTTAGGGAATTGGCATTAACAAGCTTGATTTTTATCAGTCTTTCCAAGAAAGTATTTAAATAAATTCGCGATTGTTAAGTGAATAAGTAATACATCAATATCCTTAAAAAAACGATTATGATAAATACATAAAAATAATTATTTCTTTTTTCATTTATATTACTAAATTTACAGTAAAACTAAGCCAAATATCCCAATAAATTTAGTATAATGCTCCCGAGCTAAATATTGAGTCATTTTATGATTGAAAAAAAAAAAAAAAACTATGATTATAAAAGGAGTCTAAGGAATTATCATTCTAAATTTTATTAGACCACATTCCTCTACCAATATTTTTTAACGGTATTTTCTGTTAACGCTATATATATATATATATATATTTAATCAATATTTTTTTAACGTTATTTATATGTTATTTCTAAAACTATTGTATCATTGTTTTATATTTTTGTTTAATTCTTTAATATCTGAAATGCCTTAGATTTGTTTATATTTTAAATTGATAAATCTATATCAGTCCAGATTTTAAAAATTAATTTTATTTACTTTTGATTCGCTTATACCTTTATAGATACATACATGAAAATGAAATCAAAACATGAGATGCTTTAAGTCCTGCAATATTTTTATTATATGATTTTTAAGAGTTTTAATTATTTAAATATATCATTTATGTAAAAATCAATTAATTAATCTTACTGAGAAAACTTTATTTATCTAGATGATTAAAAAAATATAGATAGATAAAAGAATTAACTGTAATACACTTGATCTAGGTAAAATCCTATAAATGATTTTGAATTCAATTAGTTTATTTAAATTAGTATGAAATTTGTAATAAATGAATTTACTCTATAAAACACAGCCAACTATTGCAAATCTCTATGATTATCGCTTATTATTATTCTTTCCTGTTATAACCTGCATGACGTTTTATACAATAATCATACAGTATACTGATTTTTTTTTATATTAATAATATTACACTGAAGAGCCAAAACATTATGACCCCGTGTCAATAGCCAGTTGGCCCACCGTTGGCACGCAACACAGCTTCAACCCGCCTTGGCTTGGATTAATACCCCCACTTAATACCAGTTAAATACCACTTCCACCTGATCACGTGCCTTCCACGTCATCCAGGCGAGTTCATTGCAAAATGTAGGGGTGGTCATAATGTTTTGGCTCTTGAGTGTATATTATAAATTCTACTAATATAATTTTTTTTATTACAAAATTTCCACAATATATACCCAAGTTACCTTCAAATCTTTTTTTTTTTAAACTAAATTGAAAGAAATTGTCTATTTCATTAGCTATTTGATTTGCATTAGTAAAAGTTTGATTTCATTTTCATAGTTATAAAAATATTACTTTTTATTTGACGGATATTCTGCTTATCGAATCAATATTAAGCCTGAGATAATGAAATACATCAAAATGGAAATTATGAACTTGTTTAATATTTATTATAAAATAAAGTATAATTAGTATTGCTTAATGATAAAATATTTCTACAAAAAGTTATGTATTAGGTTTTTTTTTTTTTTTTTAATGGAAATATCTATTCTTTCAATGAAATTAGGCATGCATCTAGGAATTATGAATGTTTGAAAAGAACAGGGAAACCATCAGACACTTTAGCTAGGGATTAAGCTATTCACACTATTTTGAGTGAATAGCTTAATCCCCATTACTAAAACAAACTTTGCGCTCTCTCTTCTCACCTAGTAAGGGTGAATTCTATCTCACTTCCTCGATATGGTTTATTCCAATTTTGTATTGGCAAATCAGTTTAAAATTTATATACCTAGAATACTATTATTGCTAATTTCACCTTTATCGAGATGATAAGTGCAATTGCTAATTTCTTTCGCAAAAATAATAGAGAGTTTTTGCATACCGTACGTTAGTTACCGTAGGACGTCCGTTAGCTTTTTCTCCCTTGCCCGCATGCTTATAGGAAACATAATTTTCTATGAGCATGCGCGCTAGGGAGAAAAAGGTGACGGACGTCCTACGGTAACTAACGTACGGTATGCAAAAACTCTCTAATAATACGCTTTAACGCTGTACGTCATCAGTCAAATAAATTGACTATTAACTTAAAATTAAAAGACTAAATTTAAGAATTCTTTTTCCTTTATAGAATAGTAAGAAAGTCTTCTCCAAGTTATTAAAAAATATTTGCTTTCGATTTGTGATTTGATAGAAATTAAACTAATTAAAACAAATTAAAAAAAACAAAAAAAAAACGTGGTTGCATGTATATTTTAATATCAAAGTAATAAAAATTTTGAAAATATATTTTTTTTTAATTTAAAATCTAAAATTTTTCACTCATTATGAAATTCTCTTCGATTTTTAAGCTCACAATAATTGAAAGTCCAAACATAATAGCCCACAATAAAGTAACCCTGAATGATAGCTTAAGTCACAATAATAACCAGAGTTAAGTCATAATAACAACCAGAGTTAAGTCTTAATAATAACCAAAGGTAAGTCATAATAACAGCATAAGGTAAGCCACAATAATAGTTTAAGTCATAAT
Organism: Caerostris darwini; assembly: GCA_021605075.1. Classification (NCBI taxonomy): domain Eukaryota; kingdom Metazoa; phylum Arthropoda; class Arachnida; order Araneae; family Araneidae; genus Caerostris; species Caerostris darwini. Next base: position 502,812 of record BPLQ01003280.1, read on the forward strand.
AATAGCTAAGATGTTCTTCCTTATCATTTAAGGTGTTTTAATCTTTATTTATAGGAAATACTTCGTGACCCCCTTTTAACATATCTGCACCCTTCTGTGCTCGAGCACCACAGTTGGTAAACCCCCGACTCAATCTAGTAAAATCAAAATGACTTAAAACCAAAACAATCCTTGTAACTGACGCCTCGATATTCATGCCTTTCTTTAAGCATCCGCATCGGTTTTCGAGCGCGCAAAGGCATCCCACTCGATGGCCGTTTGAGAAGGCATTCATCATGGGGCAAAAAGGCCGGAATAAACTCGTTTAAAATTCAGCACCCTTTCATGACGCTCTCTGCCCCCCGCCTCTCCCCGGCCCACAGAGAACACGTTTCGGCGAAGGTTGAGCGGAATTTGCGGCGGGGAACGTAATGGGGCGTGCCGCCAACATTGCACTCGACAGTTTTAAAATGCATCGATTTTTAAACGATCACTTAGCGGCAAGTTGGTGTTACACGTTGCTGACTTCTTACTGTGATGGATGGAGAACGGAATTTACTTTTTTTTTTTTCTTTTTTATAGAGTTTGAGAAAAATTAGAGGCTTCGTTTTGGATGTTTTGAATTTGGATGACACGATTTTTTTAGTGGAGCCACATGGTTGAAATTATCATTCGAAAGCGATACATATTTGCTAAGGATGCTATACGATCGGGCATTTGAAATATCGAAGACTCATAGAATATGTATTCGAAACTTTAAACAAATCAGCAATCAATTTATTTATTTATTTGTGGAATTATTTTCTTCTTATAAAAAAAAATCAAATTGTTCTATCTTATATTATTCATTTATTATAATTATTGGAATTAGAACTATAATGCGCCAGACGTGGCTCAGTTTTACCCGTTTTTACCCTACATCGGTGGGCCCCGTGTCTCCTTCATCAGTACCACAAACAGCTCATGAACAGATGATGAAAGGAGGACAACGTCTTCGGACAAGGCTTTCAGTCGTAACTGTACCGTATCTGCGTATAGTGTGGAAAAAACCTAGACGTCCGACTCTTGGCTCAGAGGCAACGTGAACCGCTGGTTCTGCTGAGGTTCAACCCTCTAGAGGCTTTATTGCAGGCACTGTTTCAAAAAACGATTTGATGGCTTTAGTGAAGTTCAGCATCTTGCCTCGCGAGTCAGACTACCTAGTGAAAGTTTTCAGGGTTTTCTCCCATACGATATGCAATTGAGGGGGAGTTACGCTTAAAAGTCCTCCCGGAAGGCACTATCCTCTTTCTTTAGACAAGTCAGTTTGTACCTACGGGTGCTCCATCACAACAGAAGCTACCCTCATTCTTTCCTTCCATAAGACCACACGGGTTTATCGGCTTGGGCTAGATGTTGCCGACGACCGAGTGGGATAAGAAAACAGCAGAACTATATTCCTCTGATTAGAGATCAGCCCTGTAATACAGCGTTGCTATTGTAAATAAAAATGTCTTAATTTCATTTGAAAAAAAAAAATATTTATTATCACTCACATTGAAATATCATTAATAAATAACATATTTCCCAATATGTATTCCCAATATGTATTAATAAATAACATATTTCCCAATATGTATTAATAAATAACATATTTCCTAATATTTTGGAATTCGCGCATACACGGTATAATCCCTTATGGGTTAGGTTCCAGAGTTAGAAAGTCGACCAAAAAAATTTCCGACTCTTCAATTGAATTTTTTTGTATACCGGCTCCTCGCACTTAATCATAATTTTATGAACTATTTTTTATCTTTACTAATTCATTTAAAAAATCTGTTTAATAAATTTAATATTTATTGAACTCCTATCTGTACAAATTTCTTGTATCAACGAAGTATTTTTCACAATTTTGAAAGTGTAGTACAGTGTACTCCTTGTGCTCTAAATTCGCTTACAAAAAATTCAATAATATTAATACATATATATCCTACATAATCAACGACGGCCTAATTTCCAATTGACTAGTGATCTCACTGTCGGTACCACAGGTATCAGGTTCGAATCCTGCCGGGGTATGGGTGTATGCTAATGGTTTGGAATCCAACTTAAACTGCCTAATTAACGCAAAGCGTGCAAAAAAAGTTAGTTTAGTAATAGCTAAAAGGCAAGTAAAAGAAAATTGTACATTTTAATTACAAATATGCAATTTTTTAATGAATTAAATCACGTTTGCTGTTGAAAATTAAACAGATTTGTTTATTGTTAATCTAAAATAGTTTCTTTATAAGCCTCATTGCTGAGGAAACTACCTCAACACTTACGTGGTTTACTGCTTTAACAGTAATTATATTTCTTAGGGGTTATTGAAGGATAAGAATTGAATAGATTTTTAAAATTCAATTTCAACATTAATTCTTGGAATTTTGAAAAAAAATTATCAAAAATAATTCGATTCTCGACATATAATGTTAATATTTCTTTAAAATATGACTAATACTATAAGATCAGCAAACGTCATACAGCAATAAAAGCGCATTTTTCTTAGATATATTAATAAAAAATTTAAGAAAACGAATGACTATAGTTTGGTCATTCATTTTTTTTTTTTATTGTGTATGTTCAAAATTATAGTACACTCACTTTTAATTAAATCATGGTATTATATTTCTAACTCTGATGCTGGGCCTGATGTCCGAGTGACCAGCGCTCTATCGCTCAGTGTTGCAGATTTCGGGTTCGAGTCCCGGCGGTGTAATGGATGTTTTTAATGCTTTGGAATGCACTTTAAAACGTAGCCTGGTCTAATACGACTCTAAAGCGTAGGGCTGTCAACCCTACCCTGTAAAAAACCATCTTCTGTCTAGAAATCTGCTATTAGGCAGACGGCTCCGGCCCAATATGGGCTATAGTGGCGAGGAGTTAATTAATTATGATGCTACTTACAGCCAATTGCTAACAATACTTTATAATATATATATTTTTTTCAGATATTAATCACTTACTTCCTTTCTTATTTTGACACTGCAAGAAATTATGATAGGTTTTAAAAACCATCACAAATTGTTGTAAAATACTTTTCATTTCAGCACGTACACCTTATCAAATTTGGCCACACCTAATATATATTGAACTGTCGTAATCTAACTGTGTTTTGTAATTATTACCTCTTTATTTTTTTAATGCGACATTTTTCAGGAATCTAAAGATGTTTATATTTATGGGGTCATTGGTTTCATGTATTTCTTTGTATGTAAAATTCATCCGCTCGATTAACTCTATCTCACTTCTTTGAATTTCAAAATATGCATGATTTGCATCTGAAATATTCATTGGATACATATTTGGACAAAAAAGCGAAATTTTTTTATTTCATCAAATAAACGGTAAGAAAAAAAAACCTAATAAAGAAAAGACAAGTCCATTTTTGAACGGCTTGACCCGCAGCAAATATGTTAAAATTTTCTTCTCCCCCACTTTGTGGTTACTGAAAAGGGAACTGCTTAGTAGGTTCCAATTTGAATTTTATTGAAGCGCCAACTTCTGCATTATTCAACGCACTTTTTCCTCTCACCAATGGTTTTTTTTTTTTTCTTTCCAATTTGGAAACTTTTTCAACCTACTAAGGACCTTCCAGAAACGAGAGTTGGGGGGTTGGTGTGAAAAAAGTCCATATATATATGTCCTCCCACCCCCGTGATATTCGGTCCCCCTCCCCTGAAAAAGTAGTCCAAAAAATCAAGGGGTGGTAGGGGGGAGAACCATACGTCAAAACTGAAATTGCCAACCACGAGTGACAGCAACTCATATTACTTACGTTTTTGCTTTGACGCTGGACGAGTTTTGTCATTTTTGCTGAAGCAAGGCTGTGTTATAAATTACGTTTTCTAGCCGCAACACTCCCCGGCCAATTTTTTTTTTTCTTCGCCTACTTTCCAGCATTGCGTCTTTTGCTAAAAAGGGGAGGAAAAAAAAATCTATCTTTTCATCACCTTTTTATTTTACTACAACACTGACTTGGGTTTTTAAAACAGAAGCTTGAAGGACAGAGGCGTTGTAGAGAAGAGATGTTTGGGAGTTTGCAATCGGGACACGTATGATCTGCCTTGCTGAAGAAGAATGGATGGTGGGATATATTTGCTGAATCGGGGTTTTCGAGGTAGGTTGTGTCATTCTAGACGTTTTTCACTTCAAAGCTGAGTTCTTATTCCTTGTGCTCGACACAATGTCTTCTTGGTACGTATAGAATACGGTAGACGGACCGGTGTGTTGTGACATGAGGGTATTTTCTTTCCTTTAACATTGGGAATGTTTTTACAAGTATTTGTCTTACCAAGACGGGACTAGGAGGAGACAATACACAAATATTACATTACACTTTTCATCGTGTATCTTCTTATTTACCACTCATAATCGGATGGAGCAACATGGTTACAATTAATTAGAAAGAATGCCACCAAGGATGCTATCTGTATGAGGAAGTCCGTATCCCATTGCATCAAATTCTATGGTTTGAATGTCAGAGAATTTGATAGAATTCCCTAACTTGATTCAATCAAAATTATGGATTGTTGTCTTTATTAACCACAACGCCATTTTCTAACTGTAAAATCAACTAATAACTTGGCAAAATCTAAACTTATAATTCCTTCTATGATTAAAACTAAGTACCAAATTACAGAACTAAATGTCGACAGAAAAACAGCTACTACTCTCACAAGATAAAGGATGAAGCATAGCAAAAATATGAAAACTTCTACTAATGGCGTTAAAAGATTCCAAAAAAGGGGCAACTGAACTGATCTCGGCTCACTTCTCATCATGTCTTTGATTTCCCAGCTGTTTCGACCGCTATACATTGTCTGGACCATCCCTCAATAGAGAATTTATACTCCGAGCTGGCAATCAACGTAGCCAATGTTTTTCAGGAGCACCACAATATTTAATTCCCTTATACTCTTCAGAGGATACGACGACAACAACTATACAATTTATTCTACATATTGTTCATGTGATTGCAAAAATTACGTGAAGAAACTAAATTAATCTTGTTGAAAAGGTATTGTTTTTGAAGAGTTCCGGAAGAAGAAGATCTCCGCACCTCTGTTACAGAATTAAGAGACAGCAGATTTATTCCAAAGGATTATTGCATACATGGAAATAAAAGAAGAAAAATTAGGATCAGTACCAAACTCAGAATAGGAAGATTAAAGCAAAACTTAATAATGAAATTGAATTGGTATTTGGGTGATGGCTGTTATCACATTTCCAATCAAGTTCCATGAGTTTGGAAACCTGACTAACAGCAAAGCCATTTTAATTAGAGGATGTATTTTACAGATGCATCAAATGATTGCAAAAGTTACGTAAAACTCTATTAAACAAAAGAGGAGCTTTATTAATGAATGGTACCCCGTGGTGAAGCTTTTCGAGATTCAAATCTAGTTCTCTCAGTTCAGAATTCCAGATTTAGGAAAATCCAAACAATTCTATTGTAGAATACACTCTATATTTCATCTTGTGATTATAAAAGTTAAGTATAATCCCTCGTTAAACAAAATAATGAATTTATATTCGAATGATAACACATTCGAAATGTCAGTAGAGAAACAAATGGATAAATTAAAATACTCATTAATTCTTTTCCAAAAACAGAGGTGACGATCTTTATAAAGTTAGTTGTTCTTAATTATAATATGCATAATTTAATTAATAAAAATAGCACGAATGGTTTAAAGCAAAATGAATGTTTAAAAAATGAATTAGATTTATTGTTGGCAAATTTTGCTTTTTATATGAATGACATTTTTCTATGAATTTGAATTTAAAATTTTTCATTTATAGAGTGATAAAAATATTACTTACAATAATAACTGTATGATCTAAGTAAATTTACAATTTTTAGTACGTTGTATTAAATAAACGTATTCACATATCGAAAAAAATATTCAAAATTCGGCGTCGGCGTAATTGTAAAAATTCTTTAAATTCTTAAACAATGAAATACAACGTAAACATAGAAAAAAAGTTAATTACATGACGTTATTTAGAATTTAAAAATTAAAAATAATACATTGTACAAAATGTTGGAAAAAAATTGTGTATATACATATAATATATTATTTTCGGTATTATTCCTTTCCTAAAAATAAAATATATCTCTAAAAACTCCATTACTTACTCGTACGATAACATTTAAAATACTCTTTTTTTTTTTTTTCCTGTCTTTTGAACTAAAAAGAACATTTCCTGTCCTGTATGTATTTTAATTTTATTTCTTTCATTATTTTAAACTGAATAAGAAGAAGTCACATCTTTTCCCATGAAAGTAAAAGTCGCTTTTAAACTTATTTCAAGAGATTCTCTCCCTAACATCAAAAATAAAAAAATAAAATACGTTTCATAAGATTTTTAAAAAAAAAAAAAAAAAAAAAAATCAGAGGAAAAAAAAAAATCCCTAACCCTTCAATAAAACCTGGATTCCCATCCTTTCTCTAGACACCTCTTCCACCTGACTAGTTCACCATTAGAATTAGAAACTTTTTACCATCCTCTGTAGAAAACCCAGGACAGCCTAGTTTTCTTTCTTTTTCCTTTTTTGGTATTATTATTACTTAACCGTCTGCATTTCGCTCTCTGGCATAAGCTGATGTCAAACGCAGGAGGGCAACCTATGATCTTCTGTCCCCTATCACAAAAACGGGATTCAGCAATCGCACAAAGAGCACAAGGATGGAAGAAGGGGGGAGAGAAAAAATAATAACTGAGGAATGCATGAAGAACGAGATGGAAGAAGGGGGGAGGAAGGGAGGGCAATTTCAGAAAACTATACCCTCGTTTCCTGGTCAAAATGAAATGCATATGCACATGACACTTGCATATATGCATGCCGAAAACGTCACCAAAGCATGAGGAGTCCTGTCTTCCTCCCTTCCTCAGCGACCAAGATATCGTGGACTTTTTTTTAACTGGGGTCGATCCCATATTCACAAGGGGATAAAAGCAAGGTTGTGGAGAAAGATGAGACCCTATTTCATTGTTTGAGTATAAGGAAATATCCCTGTTTTATTTATTTTTATCTCAGTGAAAGGAATGATGTCACATATCATGTATACACTGAAGTGATTTTTTTTTTTAAACATTAGTAGATCGCCTTGAATAATCTTTGACAATTTTATTAGTTTTAAATAAAGCAGAAACGTTTCTGAATGGACGCCGTTTCAAGTACAAATCTGTTCAAGTTAGTTCTATAATTCACTGTAATTGTGATTCATCAATTATTCTTGTGTCACTGTAATAATCATTGGATTCCCTACTGATAAGAAACATCAATCGTAAGATCTCTAAAGACTAACTTGTCAAGACCAAAAGCCGTATAGATTCGTTGGGACTTATGGTATAGCCTGTAATAAGATATCATGTAATATATAATTTATTCATATTATCATAAATCCAATAAAAATACACAATTTCTATTACATTCAGTGTGTGACTATAATAAAATATCACTGTTTTATTATTTATTCATTTATTTATTGTCATAGTGAAAGGAATGTTGTCAAATATCGGCTTATCATGTATATACTGAAGTTATTATTTTTTTAACATTAGCAGTCGTCTTGGATAATCTGTGACAATAAAATAAAGCGGAAATGTTTCTAAAGGAACGCCTTTAAAATACAAATCACTTCATGTTATTTCTATAAATCACAATAATTATGATTCATTAATTTTTTTTTTTATCATTGTGATATAAAAATCATGAGATGCCCAATCGTTAAAGCATTAACTTGTTATAGCTAAGAGCTGTATAGATTCGTTGTGATTTATGGTATAGCCTGTAGCAAGACATCATGCAATATACTGCTATAGTTCATTATAATTGTGATCCATAAGTTGTGTTTCTGTCACTGTGATACAAAAATCATAAGAAGGCTTGTTAAACATATGATTCTTGTGGTACAGGTCAAGATCAGACTGCTATAGTTCATTATAATGATCCATAATTGTGTTTCTGTACTGTGATACAAAAATTAATCACTGACTTTTAATAATCCAGACGTCATGCAATATATAATTTACTTCATTAATCAATTTAATAATAATACACATTTAATCCTGTTTGCGTATTTATCAGTACAGATTATAAACCACTGCTGTAATCTCTTAATTCATTGGAAATATTTATAAAAGATTTTATAAATATGTCACCTCTTTCTTCCTCAGACAATTGCTGAAAAATTTGCACTAATTGATTGACTGTGATATTAATCTAGGTTGTAATGTAACAAAAAATACGGATTACGAATTGTTAAAAATCGTGCAATTTGAAACGTCAATTCAAAATTTAAAGTTTTCCTATACGAACCTACGCAACAATCAAAAATTGTGTTCCAGATTTCCTTTTTTCTTCTTTTTCATATGAAACTGTTTCTTACATTGCAAAATGGAACTGTTTATTTTTTTTAATCTTTACTTACTTGTTTAGGGTTTTTTTTATTTTATTTTATGTGTTCTCATGCCTGTATAGTTTCACCTTCTTAAATATATATATAATATGGTATTTATTATTATTTTGTCTGTGAAATTTTTTCTAATTTTCCGTAAATGCTACGCTAGTTTAATAGATACAAAAAAGAACTGACAAATAATGTCATAAAAAGCAATTGCACAAGCTCAATTTATATGCGGATTATAAGTAGAAAATGTGCGTAACTATAGAATTTAAAGGATGTGAGATATTACATGGATTTAATAATTATTTCAGTATCTTTTTTTTTATTATTATTTTTGTAAGAGTTGTAAGAGTTTTAATTAAGTGTTTTGTTAAGTTTGTTAAATAATAACTTAGAGCTTTTTGTAACTAACCAGGAAAGAAATCGATTGAAAATTTTTATTTGAAATTCGATTCCAGTTTTTCTATTTGTTAGCATTTTTGACTAAAAAAATATTTCTGTAAAATATCTATAAAATATTCTGTTTGTTAGCATATTTATATATACTAACTCATAGGCGTTCGTATATTTTACAATTGAGAAATAATTTATACTTGCTTTTACAGATAACAGAGATGAAAATTAATTTCAAAAGTTATCTTTTTTCATCACTTTGCTCAAGTTAAGCAGATCCGAGAGCATTTTCGTAAAAAAAAAAAAAAAAAAAAAGGGGGGAAGGTATTTTCTTTTAAAATAAAAAAAAAATCAATCTTTTAAGCACGCACATAATTGTCACCTTTTTTCTGATGACAACGTTAATTTTAACATTGTCATCAGGAAAATGAATAAAATTCTTTGACTTTCATATATGGTAGGGTGGACAGCCAATAAATCAACAGAAAGTCGCAGCTTTGTGCATGCATGGAGATAGGGTAAAACATTATGAATGTTTTTGTATATAGAAAATTTAACTCTAATAAAATTTGATATGATTATAAATTTAAAAAAAATAAACTGATTGAATGAATAAAACATGAGATAAACAAATAACCTTGTTAACTGGTCTAATTTACCTGGAGTGTGCTTTTAGTTCTCACAAGAAAACATTTTTATTGTGCAGAGCATTTTGCATTATTATATACAATAAAAAAATACGAATATTGTATATTTATCGCATATTTTGGAAAAAAATAAATGCTTGTAATATGTTTTTCTTTGGTAGAAATAAAAACCAATTCTGCTCTTAAATTTTCATATTATATCAGATATTTATATACATTATTTTTTGTGTGCTTTAAAATAATTATATCACAAAATGTTTATAAAAAGTTTACAGTGATAGATTTTAAGAAAAAAAAGCGTGTAAGAGGGCTCGGAGGATACCTGCTCCATAAACTACTATCAGACAATCCAACTGTCTATGTGAGGCAGAACTGTTTGCTAATACACTCGTTTTTCAAAACAGTGACTGTAACGCATGCCATAAGTGTTTAAATATTATCAAATTAAAAAGCAAATTGTACAACCCCCCCAAAAAAAAGAACTCCGCATCCAAATTGTAGTAAAAAAGTTGCATTATCTCTCCAGTTAGAAGTAAATTCTTCTGAATTACAACACGATTAAGTCTCAAATATAATATTCACATTTACAGACTGCCATTGTATAACAAGTGGAAATATTTTTATGGTTGTGCAAGACTTGTGTTCATTTATTAAATATTATAAAACTAAAAAAAAAATTGAACAATCCAAAAAGAACTCCATATCCGTATGGTAGTAGTGAATTATAATACGATCAAGTCTCAAATATAATATTTAATTCCAGACTACCATTGGACAACGAGTTGAGTTTACTGCATGTCTTTATAAGCTAATCCAGATAAAAATCCAAACATAACTAAAGCCCTAAAAATAATTCTGTAAACCAAGATTAACTAAATTATAGTGAATTCGAAAATTATGATAAATATAGAATTTAAATCGATTTGGAATATTGGTTTGATTTAACAATTATTTCAGAAACGTGTTTTATTTTTATAACAAGAGAGGTAAATTGATTCATTCAGTTTAGAATTTTCTTTTTGATAATATTCATGAAATATATAATTTACTTTTTACTTTTATCAAATTAAAAAGCAAATTGTGTAATCATCTTCCTACCCTCCAAAAAAAATTATTGCCCAAATCGTGATGAAAATATTGCATCATCTTATTTTGCTCATTAGAAATAAATTCCTCTAAATTACAATAAGATCAAGTCTCAGACACAATATTCACAATTCCAACACCATGAATCCTGAAATCATACAAATAGCAGAGCATTAGCAATTTGCAAGGAATAAAAAAAAATTTAAAAAATCCCAAAGACTCACTTAAAAATGCTGATGTAAAAATGATCCCAACTGAGAAAAACTGAATTGATATACATATGATCCCTTGAACACTTCGGGATTCTGAAGCTGTTAACGCGCTGTCGGGAACGCACAAAAACACACAAAAAAAAGTTCTTAGTAGGAAAGAAAAAAAGAGGAATAGAATAACAACCGTCCTTCCTTCTGGGACAGAAATGAATTTTATTTGGAGAAGAACCTTTTCCCCTTTCTGTACTTTTTACAACCAAAAAACAAAAAAAAAATTATTCTTGTAGGGGGTGAGAGAAAGAGCGAGGGGGTCTGAATACTTTGTCAGAGACAGCCGCCTTTCCCTCAACATCCGAAAATGATCATCATTGCTCTTCTGCATCTTTCCTTTCTCCATCTTCTTCTACGACTTTCACACAAGGATGACCTAAAAGCATTGTTTCTCTTGTTTTTCTTTTTTTTCCCCCCCAAGAACTTTTTTTCTTTTTTTACCCAGTGGGTAAAGCGGTGGACTTTGGAAGGAAAAAAAGACAGAAAGACGCAAATGTGACTCAGAAGGGGTGAAGAACTTTAAATGTATTCAAGGTTTTACAGTGTTCTTTAAAGGAAGGGGAAGGAAAAAAAAAATTTCACTTTGGTGTAAAGCGGATCTGGCATCGCTTATAAGCTAAATATAATAATTTAATGGACACAATTTTTTTTTAATAATGCCGTTATTTATGTTAATTCATGCTATGTTGGTTTTATGCTAAAAGTGTAAATAAAAGAAGTAATTCATTTTGCAGGAATAAATAATGGCGATTCGAATAAAGTCACAGTTACGGACTCTTGTTCGATATATAATGAGCATTAATGAACAAAACTCTTCGTTTGAAAAACTTAACGGCAAAATAGAGTAAAAATACTAAGAAAAGAAATAAGTTACCTAATACATAAAGGAAAATGGAATCATTTAATTCATACATGGACACATAGTGTTTGTATCTTATAACTTCAAAATTATACCACTGATAAAAAAAAAAAATGATTTCATTATATTTTCTTTTCTCTTCTGCTTTAACCAAAAATTACTAAAAAATGCAAATTATCAAAAATTACTAAAAAATGCAAATTATCAAAAATTACTAAATATCTTTTTAATAAAATGAAAACTGCAATTTTTTTAGACAAAATTAATTTATTTTAATAATTTAGCGTTTAATACGATTTTTTTTTTTTTGCTAACTATATCAATATTTTTAAATATATATATATATATTAATGAATATGAAATATATTAATGCTATACATTAATTATTATTATTATTATTATTATACAATATTAATATTTAAATGCTTAAATACTTTATTACAAATGATCAAAGGAACGATAAAAAATCTAAGGAAAGCCTTCAATGTGTTAAGAGGCTTAATACACAGAAAACTAAGCTTTCCCTGTGCATATATTTTTTTAAATTTTCGTTGATATTTTTTCTGGATAAAAATTATTAAATCACAATATTTTATGATATACCCGGAATCTGATTAAGATTGGAATTTGCATTGCTTAGTTTTTAATAAAAATCTACATGTTTGTAGCAATGGCATATGTTTGCAATAATACAAATTTTATATTGCTGGAAATTTAAGCCTGCTAATGGCAATTGTTTAAAAATATACATTTAATCATTATTATAATTTCCAACTAAATCTTTTATTATTATTTTTCACATATTAGATATTAGCTAAGTTTTGCAATTCGCTTTAAATAGATTTCAAATTATTACAGAATAATCTTTAATTTCAGTAATAAAATTGTTCCGGTATTTTATTGTATTATTTTTGAAAAGAAGATTTTCTTTTTCTGAGGTTCTAAGATTTTCTTCATGGACATTTTGTTCCCTTTTCCCTTGGAATATATTTTGTTTATACCTTGCAGCTTATAAGTTCAATGGTATATACTTGTTATTACTATTATTTCTTATGTCGAATTGGATATGATTTGGTTTATTGCTCTACGATCATTTTTTTGCACACATTGGGCTAATTAGACCGGGAACTACGGTTTAACATGGATTCCGAATCACTAACAAACATCCATACTACTGCCAGGATTCGAATATGTAGTCTTTAGTACCAAAGGCCAGAGCGCTAGCCAATTGGCCATGATATTGGCCGTGGAATTGGATTTTTATATAAAGTACCAGTAGGCAAGCATAAATTTCAAGGTCTTATCAAATCGCCAAGCAATTATGTTCAGTTATGATGAAACAAGTACCAATTTTAGATAGCAATATTTTATTTAAGTATCAAAAGAAATTGTTTTCCTAGACAAGTTTTTAAAAAAAAGAATCCCACCAATACGTCGCTACTAACATAGATGTCAACCACTCTTAAAATCCTCGATAGGTTCCCACGTCTACCTAACGTCAACACGTCATTTTAAATTTCGAACTCTAATCGCGATTCACCCACCAACTCTATCCGATTTCAGAACCGATACGTTAACTGCATACCGTACGCCCTAAAACACGATACCAAATTATTCAGGAGAAAAAAGAAGAAGAAAAAACCTCTGAGTGAGGCATTTTAAAACGTCAATCCATTGTAGCGCGCTGTAGCCAGCTGCCTATGTTAGCTTTCTCACGTTGCATTTGTTCTTCGGGCTTCTGTCTATTGCAGAACGATGCATTAGACTTAATGTCAAAATACTGAACTACTGGATTAAGGCAGTAGGGGGCACGGACGAAAGCTAAGTCGGGGATTATAAAGTCGCGTAAAAGAATGAAACGCGGGGTTGCCCATTTTTTTCCTCTTCCCCTTCCTTCTGTTGGATGGAAGGTAGTTCAAAAGCGTATGATTTTTGTGACGTCACATACGACGGTAGTTATGGAAATAAAAATCTGCTATATCCTTACAAGGATATGGTACGTTATAGATAATCTCTTCTGATGTACTAAACGTTGGCTTTATGTAACCGATCCAGACTGCGAGGATTAGGTATTGTGAGAGGGTACTATAAGATTTTGAGCAATCTGTACGGGTGTTTGGAATGGGAAGAAATCAAAAGATTTCGACGTGTCGAAACTAAGCAGTTGTTTACAGACGAGTTGTATACGACACAAAGAATGTTTACATTTCAGTGCAGATGATAATAGGGCAAGCAGTTTAAATTGAGATTAAATACGTGGTAGAAAACGTATTATTCTCATAGATCTGCATCATATTTTTCTCTAGTAAGAAATATATTGATGAAAACTACCATATAACTTAGAGAGTAGAGCATAATACTAGAATAACAATTATTTTAAAATTGAAAATTGTATAAAATAACAAATGTCATGGAAATAATAGAGCCCTTTACACTAAAACTTACTTGAATATCGCGAGGGGGGGGGTGGAGTTCCATTTTTAACATGCATTTGTTAACATGCGATTCATATTTGCCTTTTGAAGATATAAATAATATTTCATAGGCCACAAAATCCGATTTTAATTATAAATAACCTGCATATTATCAAGAAATTTCTAATTTATTTTTGTCTAATTTTTTTTATTCATTTTTAAGTAGAACAAATATCGCTAAATGAACAACACAGGGTAGAATAGGTTCAAATTTTTTAAAGATTTGTTGTTGAAAATATCTACATCTAAATAAATATTTTTAGTATCACTTAAAAGTAGTAAAGAAATAATCATAAATATAAAATTTTTAACATTAGATCTTTAAATAATTTTTCATATTTCAACTTATTAAATGATTTCTACTGAAACACTTCGAACTAGTGAAAAACCGTTTTCTTAGATTATAAACTCAAGGATTTATAATGTATTGAAATATAGGAAATACAAATTAAGATATAAGCATTACATTATTGCAAAGCTCCTTTCAATACCAAATCTTTTCTATCAAGAAACAATATGAAATATTTCCTAAATAATAACTTTTAATGGGTATGACAATCGATAGCAAAGAAAATTAAATTGACTAAATTCCAAGAGTTTTTACTCTTCAAGTGAGATTCTCTGAGAGATAAAAACTTATGAAAACTTTGACCAGATTTGAAGTAATCAGAGGCCTTTATTTAAAATAGATTTTTAATAAATTTGGTTTTTAGTTTTAAAAAAAAAAGCTTGTTTTTAGTTATTTTAAAAATTGGTGTTTTAAGCCTGTTGAACGATTTATAATATCATAACAATAGATAAAAATTTAAAACATAAAAACAATGTTGAAGCAGAACTTCTATAAATCAGCAATTTCCTTCAACTGCATTAATTCTTCCAACTGTCCGAAAACTTAAAATAAAATAAAAATATTACATATGAATCTAATAAACCTGCAAATCAAACTTGAAAACTTATGTTTAACAGTAACTTTTTGACGGAAAAATCCGAAATTCCCAAACAAGTTTCCCAAAAGAACACTTATGGTAGACAGAAACATAGAAAAAGATTCAAAAGTGAATTAACGAAAAAGAATTTTAAAAACTGCATATTTCATTGAAATTAAGCGATTTCTTGAAAAATGCACATATTCTTTCTTTAATTATGACTTCTTAATTATGAATTTTTAATTATGACTGTTCGATAACATTTTATAATAAAGGAAATCCAAATTAAGACCTAAAAGAATTACAGTTTGGATGCAAATCTTCTACCGATGATCAGAGCCCATCATTAATAATAAATCTTTCCCACCCAACTCTAAGAGAACTTGATATCTAAGGACAAACAGACTAAAAAAAATTAAACCTATAAATAAAATAAATAAAAAAAACTTACCTTAGCTCTTATCGTCTAAAATTAAGAAAAAAATCTTTAAATCTTTGGAACTTTTCTACTAGGATTCTCGATATTAAACTTATACATGGAATGAACACAAAGATATCTGTTCTTAAAAGGTACAGGTACAGGTAGATAAATCTTATAGTTTGGTTTGGTTTGTCGCTCTACCATCATCTTGTGTACCCGAGGGCAAAACAGATCGGGGCTAAGCAGATCGGTACCTACAGTTTAAAGTGGATTCCGAACCACTGACAAACATCCATGCCGCCACCAGGATTCGAACCTGAAGCCTGTGATATAAAAAGCAAGAGCGCTAGCCGCTTGCCCACCAGGCCGCGATAAATCTTACGGGGCCCAACAAATCATTTCTTGTAATTCCAAATTTAGTCAAGTTGGCAGAAGTTGGTAACCTATTTTCTTTAGGTAATCCATTTTTTTTCCTGGGGTCTGATGGCCAAGTGACTAGCGATCTGACTCGAGGATCGAATTCGAGTCCTGGCTGTGCCATAGATGTTTGTAGTGGTTCGGAATCCACTTATAACTATAAGTCCCGGTCTAATAGGACTGTATGGCTTAGGGCAGACAACCCTACCCCGTAAAAAAAAGCATCTCCTCTCTTGAAATCTGCCAGTAAGCCTTAACCCACATTTCCTCAGGGCTGTGGCACCAATGAAGAAGAAGAATCTATATCCCTAATTGCAATATATTTTAGTGATCATTATGGCAATTTTTTATGAGAAATTTTTTTATGATGAATTTATGACATTATTTCATGAAATCTTTAAATTAAGCAAAGTTAAGAAGTTTGTGCAATCCTACATTTCTCATTTTTTCTTTTCACTTAGAATTTGTAATTTGTCGGGTGGCAATTTTTTTGGTGTATGTCAATTTTTTTTTATAATTAGAGTCTACTGCGATTTTCATATTTTATTGTAACTTAAGATTTCTTGGTAAATATTTATTTGAAATATCCACAATTCGTTTACTAAATTATATGACGACATCTATGACGTCCTTCCATGCAAAAAAAAAAAAAAAAAAATAATAATAATAACACCAGATGGACGCAAAACTTTTCCCAATACGAAGACCTCTTCCATCAAACTAATAACAAATCTTTCCTGCCGTCCGAAAACTTCAACTTCAAGGGGACTTGACATCCAGCATGGCAAAGAAAATCAAAAACCGAACCATTTAAGTGAGACCCTCTTAAAAGAAATCCCCAAGAGTTGGAGTCTCCAACCGGGATCCTCGAAAGAAAACTTATGGTGGACATAAATATAGCGGCTTCTGACCAGGCTTCAGGAGTGAACTGATCCGTTGACGCATTGACATCTGTCCACTGCTTTCCGGAAGACGGATGACTTTTAAGAAGATGGCAGCTCGAATGGATGAACACTTTCCCTCCCTGTCCTGCACTCTGTTTGGATTCCTTCGTCTTCTTCTCCTGATTATTTTTGCTCTACTTAATTTTTTCTTTAGGTAAATGGATGCCACGGAAATGACCTTGCGGCCACTTTAGATTATTGCAAGACAAAAAAATATTTCTTAAAAAAAAAAAAAAAAAGTTAAATGATAAAAAAATCGTACGCAAAAGTTTAAGCATAGTATGTTTTTATTATTCTCAGAATTGTGTTGTTATTTTTTTTCTAGGTTGTTATGAAGCAAATTATTTGAATGAAAAGGTTTAAACTTTGATATCGATATTTATGGATAATCGATTGGTATCGAATTGTAATACATCGGCATCAAAATGATTTGTATATGTTTAAACTTTGATATGGATATCTATAGATAACCGTTTGGTATCGAATTGTAATACATCGGCATCGAAATGATTTGAATGAATAGGTTTAAACTTTGATATCAATATCTATAGATAATCAATTGGTATCGAATTGTAATATATCGATATCGAAATGATTTTCTGTTTGGCTTGTTGCTCTACGATAATTTTCTACAGACTTTGGGCTAATCAGATCTGGTTTTCGGTGATTTTTGGAGTGGTTTTTTGTGGGGGGGTGTTTTTATCTTTATTAAAAAAAGAGAAGAAAAAAAACATTTGGATAAATTGAGATAAAGCAGCGTCAGCGAGTATACGTCTCAAACCAAGCCAAGTCAAATCGGGACCTACAGTTTAACGTGGATTCCGAACCACAAACAAACAAATATTCATGTCACCGCCAGAATTCGAACCTGAAACCTGTGGTACTAATAGCCCGAACGCTAGTCAAATGGCCATCAGGCCGCATGTTTTTCGGATATTGTGCAATAAAACTACTGTACAGAAATTAAGTGCAATTGCATGTACATGTATATATCACCTTTTATATGAGTATGTCTTGGTTACACTCCAATATCCAAAGATTCTGCCCAAATATTTAACAAATAATTTCGATTTGCACTTATATTTCAAAGGTGCTGCAGATTATAGTGAGCAATATTAAAATTTATTTTAAAGCTTTCAAATTATTCTCTTTCAAAATTAAGAAACTGTTTACAACTATTTAAGTTATTTCTTAAATAGATTTTATCATCAATAATAGTTTATAATAGTTCCTTCTTTAAGTTTTCTTTTTCTTTTCATCCATAATTCAGTGGAAATTTTTATACCCCTCCACTCCAAAAAAAGTAAAACTTATTATTTTTTTAGAAAATGTACAATTAAAAGATAAAATATTTTTTTCATTATAACTTACATTTCATACTATTTATTAAGTTTATGGGAATTATTATATGGGGGAAACTTCATTTGGGACAGTATGGGAATTATAAAACTTTATAGTAGATTGTTATTTAAACTAAATAGAATTTTCCGTACTACTGCAATGATGCTGAAAGTAAAATTTAAATCTAATCTCTTATTATTATGCATATTTAATGGATTGTGTCTATAGTGAGTTAGCATTATTACAATCTTTCGTGTTATTGTAATGCACTACTTTCCAAGTAGTATATGATATTTCTCGTATTATAACAGTTTTATTGTCATAGTGTATGACATATTTCGTGTTATAACCGTGTTGTTGTCATAGTGTATGACATATTTCATGTTATAACCGTGTTATTGTCATACACTACTTTCCAAGTAGCGTATGACAATAACAGGGTTATAACACGAAAATACTGTAATAAATGCAAATTTGACTTTATATAGAAGTACAATTAACTTAAAAGAATCTGACTGGAATCTCTGAATTTTCGTTATCAAAATAAAATAATGTTTAAATTCTTTCTTTGAAAAAAAAAACAACCTAAAATAAAATTTTCAAAATCTAAAATCATCAATGCCTTTCATGAATAACCACACAAAACTGGCAAATCCAACCCTGGCAAAAGTTCGCAGCAGATAGAAAACACGTTTCACAAACAACTTCTTTTGTAAACATGTTTTACCTTTTCACCTCAGCTGATATCTTTTCCAGCAACCACATTACCACCAATTACACGCTCATGCGAACTCGGCTTTTCCAAATTCTTCTATTAATTTATTCTTGCGACGGACACCTCACCGAGTTTGGGTGCTAACATTCGGTAGCTAGAGGGAAGGAAGAAGAAGAAAAAAAATAGAACTGTTCACAGGGGGGGGGGGTTGAGCTCACGGCCGGTTATTTTTCAACAGACACCACTCACGGTTATTTAAACTCGAAAGAAGTCCTTGTAAGGAAGCAATTATACAGTCTGTTGCTCTTGAAAGCATCGCCACAAGGACTGACTTTGAGAAGGGTTCTTCCAGTTTCTGCTTCCTCTCTTGTCATCCGGCACTTTTGTGGCCTGTTGTGTTGTTGAAAGTCTGTACCAGAAGTTGGGGCTCAATAAACCGAGATTTGTGGTACTAGGTTTGGTTCCCTTTTTCTTTTTTCCTGTGCCTTTTTTCTTTTTTCTTTATGGGCTGATGTGTTGAAAGCATCCAATGATGTGCTGTTATCGTAGATTAGTCAGTGGGAACTAACACGAGGTTGCTTTGAAATGTGGTTTATTTATTTATTATTTTTTTTTTAAGCCAAGCTTGGGATTTCTTGAGCTTTGAAATATATTGAATAGAGTTTGGTTCAATTTTGATGACTAAAGAAGTTTTCTTGTTTGTTTCGTTTTCACTATTTTCAACTCTTCCTTTAAGGTCTTTTTTTTTTTTTCCTCGCTTCCCTTAAATAACTAATATTGAAAAATGAAAAACCTGGAAGTTTGAAAAATCAGTTATAAAAAAAGGTGTTTTTTTTTCTCAATAAATAATAATGAAATACATATATACAGGTAGTTCAACAAATAATAATGAAAAATAATGGGAATACATGTGAATAAAAGTGGCATTTAAGAATGGGCTTCGTAAGCATTTCAACATAATCTTAGCTAACTTTCTTTTTTAATATATAAAGCATATATCATGTCAGTATGAGGTAGCTTTATCGAAGTTGTATACGCCTTGGATTTTTGTCAAAAGCTTAAAATGTCAAACTTACAGATTTTTAAAAAGGCAAATTGTAGGAGCCGGACAAGTTACAGCAACTGTTACCGAAATATCCTAGATTTCAGGCGTTTCTAGAGGTGCGGTGTCTAAAGTCATGACAGCGTATACATAGTGCGGCAAGACAAGCTCTTCAAAGTAAAATAGTGGACGGGAGAAGAAGCAGAGTGATAGAGACTGACGAGTATTGGAGAGGATTGTAATGTGTAAAAAGAAAACAACTGCAACCAAACTGATCGCAGAGCTCAATCAGCATCTGGATTCTCCAGTGTCAATAATTACACTTAGAAGGCACCTTCATAAAAGGTCACTTAAGGCAGAGCAGCAATTCCCAAGCTACTTGTTAAATCTGTTAATGCCAAAATGAAGAACTTGTTGACCATTATTTTTGGAAAACGTTACTTTAGACCATTACTTCTGGAAAACCAGTTAGATACGTCAGTTATTATTATCATTATTATTATTACTTTTAATTATTATACATTTTTACCATGCTTAAAATTCAATGAACATTTTCCAATGCATTGCTTTTGCGTTAAGTATATCACGTTACTTCACATACTGCTTCGTATAGCTTTCTGCCATACTTTATACAGTTTTTTATTCGCTTACTTCAGAAAAGCTTAAATCTCAGAATATCAAAATAAGTATCACAAAAATCAGTCGGTTTGTTTTCATACCACAAACAGGAGTTGAAATGTAAAGTCAAAATATCGTATATATTTCTTTTCCCCTTTTCAAAATAAAGCTAGTTTTTCCTGGCGACACTTCAACCCAAAACGCAGTAAGTACCCTGCATCAACTTCTTTCACCATTCATGTGCAGACCCCGGTCTGATCTCTCTCATGCGTCCAGAAAAGCTGATCGTCGAGCTTTTTTCCTCTCGAGAATATGGTTGGGTTTTTTTTTTGCTCCCCTATGTGTACACTGTTTCTACCAGCAAAGGCTTCTGTCGAAAAGGTCAGTCGCTTTTAGCATAATCCTCGAAAACTGGTGCTGTCGGGCTTAGGACTTGAAAGCCATTGTACCAAGTCTATTCCGATGGAAAGAGTATTATGGGTAGAAACTTGGATTATGCTGGCGGGGTGTGCGGTTCACGGTTAGAAATCTCGGCGGGCACTTTGTTTTGAATTCTTCTCGATATAAGTTACATTTGGTATTTGAATGGTCGTATGTTTATTTTTATCATTAAAAAACTGTTTTGTCCACTTCTGTAAATGCTGTTATCCAATCAAATGACTTGATTTAAAATAAGAATGGCTTTTGAGAAGTTGGCTTTTTTTTAGTAATACAACGCTAGATTTGTTTTGATTCGAATACAGTTCATTTAGCGAACAGAAAAAAACTTTGTTTCAACGTTCTGAAATTATGTAATCTCATAAAGCTATCTACAGGACAGTATAATTAAATAACCTTTCATTTCTTTCTGCTTGTTAATTTCCAGGATAAATTTTTCTCACATTTTTTTGTATATATATATATATATATATTGTTATTTGGGGGATTTAGCATGGATATCACCAGAAATCACTTAAAATTTGTACTTTTCCGGTCAATATGTTTGGATTTAATATTTTTGTTTAATAAAAAAATTTGAATGAACAAATTTAAATTTCATATATGTTAGTATTGTGGTATAAAATCTTTTTATACGTTTGTAAATTCTCCATATATGGATTTTCTAGTTCATTTCACAAATAAAACAATAAATGACATGAATAGTTAATAGGTGCTTCAAAACTGAACCAAATATTCAGAACATTCCCAGAGTAATAAATTAATATCAATCTATCTATGTATATTAATTAACTCCACGCACTACAGTCCGTGTTGTACCATGGCCGCCTGCCTACTGACAGATTTCGTAGCAGGAGATGTTTTCTTTTTACGGGATAAGATTGTCAGCCCTGCACTTTACAATCATATTAGGGCTACGGTCTACGGTTTAAAGTTAGGACAAGGATCTACGGTTTAAAGTTTATTACGAGTCACTACTGGCATCCATGGCATACAGCACCGCCTCGACTTGAGCCCGAGGCCTGTGCTCCAGAACGCTAGTCACTCGACCATCATGGTGTATCCAGTTTATCAAAACATTTCTTTTTTTTCTTTTACGTGTGATCCATTTTATAGAGTGAAAATGTTTGGTGAATCCTTACTAACACAATTAAACTAAATTTTGCATGGCCATCAGAAAAATCTCTCCTCTCATTAATAGAAACTCAAACATGAGCAGAAATAACAAAATTATTCCATACACAGCTATTCTCCGTCCAGTAATAACTTACGTAAGTCCGATTTGATTATCTGCTGCTAAATCGTATTTAAATATCATCGAAACACTGGCAAATCACCTCTTCTAAATGCTCCATGAAAAATTCTGAAATCCAGCAAACAATCATTCCTCTCAAAGATTTCCTTAAACACATTTTTGAAAAATTCTTTAACACTTTAGAGGGGAAATAAACACTGCAATCCAGTAAATTAAAACATATGAGCCTAATACTGCTATTAAAAGACGTCGTAAGATTTTAATGTACTCATTTATTTATCATTTTTACTTTCTTAATGTTTTGTTTTGTTATAATTTTTTAATTTTTTACTTTATTAGCTAAATTTACTCTTTTTCTGGGCAATTTATCCTTCAGTCAACTGTTTTTGTAGTCATATTTATACCGGAGATGAGATCTCTCCGAGCTAAGAAGTCCCAAATAACAAAATCCATCCATACTTCTTTATTGGAGCAACAGTCCCATGGTGGGACAAGACCAACTGCCTATATGCAGATAAAATCCATCTATTCAGAAAGAATAAATAGGGGCCTGATGGCCGAGTAGCTGATGCTCGGTACCGCAGATTTCGGATTCGAGCCATGGATGTTTGCAGTGGTTCGGAATCCATTTAAACTGTAGGTCCTGGTCTAATAGGATCGTAGAGCATTGTGGAGGTAATGTTACTCGCATTCTTAGCCTATCTTCAAGCTACACGTGCCCCCTGAATAGGGCTAAATGAGTAAGAGCGGTGCAGCCCTTGCTTATGACATAAAGATTAACTGTCTTTGTATTGACAGCTGCATTAGAACAACAGAAAGAATACATAATGCTTATAAAAATGAAAATATGGTATTGAGTATGATATAGCATGGATATTAAATTCATTCTATGGAACAAAAAATAATAAAATATTATTGTTTAAATGAACAAATGGGTACAAATCTGTCAGTAGGCAGACGGCCTTGGCCCAGCATGGGCTGTTTCATCAATGAAAAAGAATGGACACAAAGAGTTCAGTTAATATTTCGGAGTTTATAATTATTAGAGATGATCAATTGTTTATTATCTTCCAAAAATTTTATTAAATTGGGGAATTTTATCTTGTCTATGAAATGTAAATGATATTTAAACTCCTGTACTTTATTTGCACTATTTCTATGATGTTTGCTGAGGAAAAGTGGATTCAAAGCAAACAAAGCAAAATCTGTGCCGCCAAAAAACCGAATGTGTGCATTCGAATTAAAATACGTGTCTTTTCTACAGTTCTTTCGAGCACAATATTTGAACAGTCTCTTTTGAAATCGTTTAAAATAGGAAAAAAAGATTAACAGAAGAACGAAAGAAAAAAAAAACGAGTTCTAATAAAAAGCAAGTATAAGCTGTTTTAAACTCTCAAAAGAGGGTGGGGTGGATTATAAAAAAAAAAACTCTGAATAGGCTGTTTGCTTTTTTTTAAATAAAAGTACCGAGTTAGGCCTACACACAGGTTGCACCTTTTAGAACAGCTCCTTTTTTTAGAACAGTATCACAGTGGAAGCATTTGTGATGCCCCCCTCACAGCTTAGAGCCCGAATTTTAATCCCTCCGCACAGTCAAAGAGGTTCGAGTAATGGACCGACTTACAGGCCGGCAAACGGGGGAGAGGATTTGGATTTCAGTGAGTTAAGCGAGACGAAAATTTGTTGCACAGCGGGGAGACATTTGCAGTCAATAATTTGATTATGAAGCTCAGAGAAATGAATATTGGCTTTAACTTCCTTAATTTACTTGATTTCTAAACCACTCAAAGCTTTACTAATTCTCTTGAAGGATAACCCAATTTGGTACTTATTTATCATTATAATTCTTATCTTGTTTCAAAAATCAAGTTATGTATCCAGGGCTATGTAGCCCAAGGTTGCCAATGCGATTTTTATTATCAACCCAAAATTAGACTGGTAAAATGTGTCGTGTCGACTTGCATTTTAAAACTGGTTGATAGTGTTCTTCGGTTTATGTTGTAATGTGAAAAGGTTATGTTTTATGTTTAATAAGCAAGTAGTTTTTTTATACAAAAGCATACAAAACCTGAGTTTTTATTATTAGTATTTGTAAACATTTAAATAAATACTAATTAATGAGTAACATTGTAACATTTGTAAACATCTAAACAAATACTAAATAATACGTAAACAATATTTGTGAAATTCACGGTGGGTATTAATTCAAAGAATCGATGGATGTATTTTTCTTCTGGCGGCGTCCAGTATAATTGGCTGTATAATTGACGGCGTCCAGTTTGGTGACAATTTTATGTTTAATAAGCAAGGGGTTTTTCATTTAAAAGCATTTAAAAACTAAGTTTTTATTATAAGGTATATGTAAGCATTTAGTGAAATTGTGTGGCTATAAATTTCAAAGTATCGATTGATGTACTTTCCTTCTGAGGATGGTCTCATAATTGGCGGCGTCCAGTTTGGCGACATTTTTGCTTCATTTTCAGTGTTGATAGTCAAGATTTATTTAATGGCTGACGCAGTCGTTCATAAATTGAGTTACATCTAAGAGAGCGTATTTGCGACGAGTAAGACGGTATACTTCATTATTCTGGCCAATTAAAGTGAACAGTAGACCATATGTAAGAAATATTTATGTGACATGGATTGACAGTCCAGATGGAACTATATGCATTGAAAGGCAACTTTTCACCCCTACATCTTGATCTTGTCGGGTGAAAGGCGTGTTAGACAAAGAACTGATGTATTATGTGGGATCAGGAGTCACCTAAGAGAGACGGAAATAATGAAGCGATTTTTCTCTCAAAACAATCGTGTGTGACAGGCGGTCTTTAGATGGTAATTGCTGGTCAATCGTAAGAAGACCATTTATGGTTTAAAATGGAAGACAAAAGGTCAAGAAAATAACATTCACGGGGAGACAGAAGTCAGAGGAAGAATCTTAAAGAATAAAGAAGGGTGTAGCAGAAAAAGATGTTATGATAAGCACTAGGGGTCTAAGGGAGGGGGGGGGAAATAGTCGCAACAGAGACATGAGAACTATATTAAGTTGATTTGAGAAGTGGTTTGATTTTTGGGGAAAAAGTAATGGCCATGATTGTGAATGAATTGAAAAGAAGATCCTGTGGACAACCCGTGCTTTGGAACGACATTTGAGCAGTTAAGGGGATAATTGCAAGTCTGATGTGAACTTGTATTGTGTCATGGATGTTTGCAGTGGTTCGAAATCCACTTTAAGCCATAGGTCTCGGTCTCGGTCTCGGTCTCATATGACCGTAGAGCGTCACAGAGCCCAATCAGACTTCTCACCCACATCATTCCCAACCTGTAAACCTCTTTCCAACCTATAAGCTCTAGGCACAATGATGCGGTGTGGTGTGGTGTAGTAGTAGTAATAGTAGTCTGATCTGAGCACATTCACTATAATGAGATTGAGGCCAAGACAAGATTTCGAGATGAGAGGCTTGTCGCCATGCTGATGACCCGCCCATTGTCAAGCTTCTTTATATGCTAAGGCCATTATATTCATTAATTTATTAGATGAACACACAGTTTGCCCACATTGCTCAAACAGGCTGAACTGTGTAAAGGACATTCGCCTTGGAGTTAATAGTTTATTTATTTGATATTTAGATAAAATTGTGCATATTCTACTATTCTCATAATTAATCTATTGAATGGTGCCTTTAATGGTGCTTATTGCATTTGTTGAATGGTGTAATATCACTTCTGCTATTTGTATACTTTTGTTACTTTGAAGCAGTAGGTTTATTATAGTGTCGATTGGTAGTAAAAATTACAACTACTTGTGTAAATAGGATCTATGTTGATAGCATTTAACACAATTTAGCGCTAATCTGAAATTTGACAAGGATGCCTAGTAGACGTAAATATAAATAAAACTTCGTTTTATTTTAAGTAATTGCTTCGCACATTTCTTATTATTTTATTTTATTTACCACATATTTCCCTTTTGATGTCACACATAATCCATCTACTAGTTCTTATGTGTTGACCTACATCTATACTGGACTTAAATTTTCCTACAATATTGTTCATTTTGTGTTTTCACCATTCTAATTAACACATCCATTTAATTGCAATATCATGTTTTTGTTTTTAATTCATTAATTCATTTTATTAATTATCATCTTAAATATTATTTTACTTGTGCTTTTTATTTTATTGTGTAACTTTAACTATTTTGTGTACCCCCTCATCTTAATTTGTATTCTGGTATCAAATCTGGTTATTTTATTTTATCTCGCTCACCACCACAATCAATTTTCTGCATTTGATATTCACGCTCATCTCAGTCTTGAAACCTTCATCCACCTGCCACTCCACACCACCTCTTCTACAAAATCCTACCATCTCAATCTTCAATTTACTCTCTGCTCACTGCTACCTACATCCACTGATTCCTCAACCTCACCTCTCATCAATCATCCTATTGCATCATCCAAAATAGACTACTCTCAAAGTTTTAGCACAGCTCCTCTATTCAACCTCACTCGCTCAAGTAACCATGTAACCTTCATACTGCTACATCCATGTTGCCCACAGTTATCATCACTTAGTCACATCCTATATCATTTATTTTATTTTATCTTATTTTATTTTATTATTTTTTACCTTATTTTACTTTAATTCTTGCTATTTTGTCTAATTGCATTTTATATACTTTATTTTATGTCCTTTAAGCTTTTTATAATCTGTCTTATATATTCATAAATTACTTAAAATATACCAGTGTCATATTTTATACTCCATCACTACAATTTATTCCAATCACCTGTGTGTGATTATTATTGTATTTTTGTGTATGTCTGTATTTTTTTCAATAAAGTTTTATGGGATTTTTGCACATAAAGCTTTCATAGTTGTCATCTTCCATCTTGTTCCATGGGTTGTTAATTTACGGGTGCTATGCTGCGTGTACCGGTTCTTAATCCGTTTTCAAGTCATTTTTATTATGCTACTGTTATCTTTATAATACTTGCCACACCTAACCATTTTAGTACTTGAGGTTGTAAGCCTTTAAGGCATTGGTGCCTCATTCCTCACCCCCCGACTGACTTTCATCTATATGTGTTCATTTTTCAATTTAATAAGTTATTGAAGAACCCTATTTTGATGATTATGTGATGTGTATGTTAATTTTATTTTATTAGGTCATTGTGGAATTCGACGCAAATTTTTAAGGATTACTGCGGTTTTTTGTAAAAAATTGGCTACTTGTGGTTATATTAGGTTCGGTTCTATTAGAAAATAAAAAATTTTAAACACATTCTCACTATCTAGGAAAATTAGGTTATGTATATTTTGCACCAAACATTATTATTGGTTTTTTATTTTATAATGTTTATTTTTGTGACAATTGCGGGTCTCCCTTTGTTAGTTTTATATACATAGAGTCGATTTTTTTTTAATTTCCAAATACGATTTTTTTTTTTTTATATATTTACCAAAGAATAAAAAACAAATAAATAAATGACAGGATTTAAAGTTTAAAAACTAGGTGAAAAAAACAAATTTTTAAACACCTGTGGAAACTATGCTAACAAGTGTTATCTAAAGATAAAAAAAAAAAACATGTCACACGATAAGAAATAAGTATTCACATTTAATTATTATTATATTCAGATTAGCAAGCCCGTCTAGCTCAGTCGGTAGAGCACGAGACTCTTAATCTTGGGGTCGTGGGTTCGAACCCCACGTTGGGCGGATTTATTTTTTCCTATATTTAGAAGTATGCGCTGAAACTCTCTAAGACGTGTATCGTAACAATTACACTAATTTTTTTAATTATTATTATTTATCTTATGAATTAAAATTTTGGAAGTTTAAAAGTTGAATTAATACACTTATTTAATTAAATTCTTCTAATTTTTTTTTTTTTTAATGTATAATGTATTATTTATTTTTCATTTTTTAAAATTATTTTAGATCTTTTTAAAAATTTTTTTTTCTTAATACTTAAAATACTAAATAATATAATAAATATTTCTTAATACTTAATAATACTTAAAAATAGGAAATAGAGATTGTATAGCATGCAAAGTATATAGTACGTATTTTTTTTATTCTAATTTTGCAAGCTTTATTGACTTTTTTTTTTTTTTTTTTACTAAAAACTTTCAAAATAAAACAAAATTATTTGTTTCAATTTGTTAATACTTAGATCATTTTCAAAAATGTGAGAAAGAATACCTGAATTGGAAAAAAGGATAAAATATTTTATATGATTTTAATTAGTTTGTATCAGCATGTCTACCACGCCCGGCAAGCTCAGTCGGTAGAGCACGAGACTCTTAAACTCGGGGTCGTGGGTTCGAGCCCCACGTTGGGCGGATTTACTTTTTCCTTCTCCTTTCATCGGTTCTTCCTCTACAAACTAATCGAAAATTTAAGGGGTTAATTTAACGTTTTAGATAATTAAAAAAAAAAAGATTATAAAATAAGTATTATTTATTATTTTTTTTTAAATTATGTATTGAAGAATATTTTAATTACAGAAAAATGCAAATTTTGATTCTTATATTTTTTTCTCTGAATTATTGATTGCGTAATTCAAAGGAAGTGCAGCGAATTATTTTCTAAAATGTAAGGTATTAAGTTCTTACGCACACACACACAAATATACATATATATATATATATATACAGGGTGATAATAATTGAAGTCCCACTTTCAAAATG